>BPTQ01000005.1:324351430-324425505 GCA_019973895.1 Chrysanthemum seticuspe
AATACTTAGATTTTGAGTGATTAAAGTGTGAGAATTTGACCTTTTTACGGAATAATTCCAACAAAATAACAGTCAAATGGCAAAATTCAACACCCATGAATGTAGTCCTGAGCCGATGGGGAGTGTAAGGCGAATCTGATGAGCTGATCGAAGTAGATCGTCTTCTTCATTAATTGGGAGGGTTTTTCGTTGTTAATGACGATTATCATTGTAATTATTGATCGGTGTGATTGGTGATGATTATCGTGGTGATTACGCTTAACAGGGTGAATGGTGGTGATTGGCGGTGATGGTGGTTAACGGGTGAATGGTGGTGATGGTGGTTAACTGGGTGATCGGCGGTGATGGTGGTTAACCAGGTGATCGGTGGTGATGAAGCACTGTGTTTGTGTTAGTAATGAGAGAATTTTCAAGTTTCACACTTTAAATGCAAGTTGTGTATGTGTTTTTTTATATATATAGTATCATCAATTTAAATGACGGAAAGTGAATATGCGTGTGCAAAATCTAAGTTAATAATAGCCATTAGATTTGAAAAAAGGGAGGATCAAATCAAGGGCTAAGATCTCTTCTCACGTTCTCACGAAAATAAGAATTCTCATTTGAACGCTCCTCTATATATATATATATATATATATATATATATATATATATATATATACATATATATATATATACATATATACATATAGACAAGCGTTCAAATGAGAAGTCTATTTTTTGTGAGAACGCGAGAAGTGATCCTAGCCCTCCATCTAATCCCCTTTTAATATCAATCCAACGACTAACATCAATCCTAATATTTGCACTAAAGATAGAAATAAAAGATGCATTTTTGTACTTTACTTTTGAAGGTCGGTATATAATAGAGAAACACACACAATTCACATTTAAAAGTGTGAAAAACAATATACTCTCTCTATGGTTCATCAACACCAGATTCCACCACGACCATCACAGATCACCATCGTCCACCACAATCATCGTCGATCACCAACATCCACCACCATAATCATCACCGATCACCACTATACTCCACCGATAATTATCATTATCATCGTCACTTATCACCGTTCAACACCATAATTAACCGTTATAACTATATACTCTTCGAATCGAGTTAAATCAACGACTATTTCAAATTGAGGTGTTGAGTAAGTATGAATTTAGTTTTTGATTCATAATGTATAATTTAATGATTATAGATTAAAAAAAAGTTCTATTATTTGTATTTTTGTAATTAGTTATGTTAATGAATAATTTAGTTGATTCTATAGAAACTGATAATGAAAATGAAGACATAGATTCTAGATGAATGTGTCTTTGATGGTGGACTATCAATGCACATTAGGTGTTTGATAAAATGTATAGTTTTTTTTCACATGTGAATATAGTCGTCTTTGATGGTGGTTTGTCACGGCTCAATCATTCCTTAGACTTGTTCATCGGATCCAGTTTAAGATGTAGCCAACTTTTGCAATTTTGAGATTATGAGGTCAAAAAGGTCGATTTTTATTATTTTTGCTAATGTTTGGTTTATTGAAAGTGAAAACTATATTTAATTTTCACGTGTGAGCAAGTTCTTCAATCTTTAATGAAATATTATGCTTCTTTTCAAATGTATACCAAGTGTTAGATTGAGGTCCCGCACTAATATTATGAAAGTTTGGAACTTTATTCGCTGAGTAGGACAGTAAATTGTATCGAATCTTCACATGTGAAGAAAGGATATTGAACACCCATCATATGTGAAGAAATATAGAACACTTAAAGTTCCGAAGACAATTTATTTGAAGGAATGGATTACCATTGTAATAATATTTAAATTGTATCGAATTTTCACATGTGAAGAAACGATATCAAACACCTTTCACATGTGAAGAAAGGATATGTATCTTCACATGTGAAGAAACGATATCGAGCACCCTTCACATGTGAAGAAAGGATATGTATCTTCACATGTGAAGAAACGATATCGAGCACCCTTCACATGTGAAGAAAGGATATGTATCTTCACATGTGAAGAAAGGATATCGAACACCCTTCACATGTGAAGAAAGGATATGTATCTTCACATGTGAAGAAAGGGTATCGAACACCCTTCACATGTGAAGAAAGGATATCGAATACCCTTCACATGTGAAGAAATGATATGTATCTTCACATGTGAAGAAATTTGCATATTTATCGATTCGTGTAGCATTAGCTACTACATTGATGATACATTAACAAAAAAACACAAAAAAACAAGTTTTCTTCAATACGATCAACTCATGGTTGGGATTTGAGAAGTAATATAAAGCAATTCATGTTTATAGGGTTTCTTAACATCAATGTATGCTACTACAATTTGCTATGTTCTGATTTTTGATCCTTTCACCGGGGCTTTTGTATCAGGAATTAAGGGAACTTCTTGTAGGAACTTGCTCAACATGAGGACCAAATGAGCAATCACTCTTTACTTTTGTTGTTATAGTCGTGTCACCTTCTACGGTCAGTATATATATTTTTTTTTCAATTCTCCGAATTAGATTGTTTATATTTTTCTGGAAGGTGCGCCATTTGACCAAACATTTTTGCCTGGAATCATTAATATAAGTGGCTATACAGCTACAGTGGCTACATTAAAGTTTGTATGTATGGTCTATCAGAAATTTTAAGCTGAATGCACGCCTTGCCAAAGCTTCTAGCATAAGATGTAGATAGAACGTGTACTCTTGGTAGCACCTTAACAGTAAATGTGTATGATTTTAATCACAACATAGAAATAGCAATTTGATAAGCTGTTAAAATATGGGTACCTGGCAAAGCAAGTAATTCAAAAAATAAAAAAATTTGTAATTCTTGTAAGAGCTACTCTTTCATGATGTGCTATGTACAAATTTAATCTTACTGCAAATTTTACTTGCAGCAGTCATTGATTGTTGTTTCTTTATCAACAATCAGAAGTTCGTGAAGCTAGAAAGTGGAAATCTTCTCATGAGGACATTGAATTACTAAGGAATAGATACTTTGGAAATGGTCTTTGAATCAACATTGGAAAATTTTTGAAAAAACGTAAAAATTGGATTAGATTTGGATTTTTTTCTTAATGTTGAAGCTGTGGGCTCGTTACCTAACCTGCCTGACCGGTCCATATTGCCACCTCTAGCTTGCAACAGCCTTACATGTTTGGACGAGTAAAACCCTTTTGTTGAGTATGCACTTGTTACTGCTTTGATGCACAGACTTGAAGAAAATCATTGATCAGGCTCAATCCTAGGAGGTCCATTCTTTTTCTTTTTTTTTTTTAAAGTTATTTAAGAAAAATTACAATATATTTTTGAACTCCAACACATCTCTTGTTCTGCAGGTTGAATCCATTGTAATGAAAAAACATGGAAGGGAAGCTTATAGGATATTCAGGGCACTATCAAAGCATGAAACACTATGTGAGACTGATAAGGTACTGAATTCTTTTAATTAAGGTACTGAATTCTTTTAATTAAGTTTGACCTTTTCTCTTTCAAAGATCATTAGCTTTTCGAAAAACTCCCTACAGATCCGTGATTAATAGATACTTCTTTTTTCATCTCTAAAAAACGTATTAGTATACAATCATTGTTATCTCTTTCCCTATATGTTAGCCGATGAATGTATGGCTCAAATCAGATCTTCTTATGTTGTTATGTTTGAACTTCAAGGCTGAAGTTGTAGCTTGATAACAAATTAAATATGTTAATGTTGAGCTACATCTAGAGTCCTATACTGTACAACATTTTCTTGTGCTTCAATAAATAGAGAGAAAAATTTGAATTATCTAATGTGATAAAAGTTATAACAATCTGATATGTTTAGACAATTGTAGCATGATAAAGCTTCTTATTCCTGTAAATATATGTTGACCATATTAGGCTCAAAAAAGTCAAAAAATTATGCACAAACACAATATTTACACAGGACAAAATTTAAAAACAACATTAACGTGTTTCGCCAATTTGCTAGCCAGTTACGGTTATTAGCTTATTGCCCTGATTCTTAGGGGCTGTTTGGATTTTCATTTTAGAACTGACCTTCTGAGCATATATACTTTTGCATCTTATATAGTATCAAATAATCAGTTCCACATAACTAGCTGCAATACAGTTGAATATCTAAGAAAAAAAAAGTTACTTATTATCCCTTCTTATAACTAAATTTTAACAGATCAAACAAGTTATTAGCGGTTTTGTACAACCTTAACCGACAAAAGCACATCCAGAAGCTGTTGATTTTGATTATTCGGTATCACAAGTAATTTTCAAACACACTTATCATATGTCATGAATAGGTTAACACTGTTTGTAAGTACAATTATTGCTAAAAATGAACAATATGGAAACTGTACGAACCATTTAATTGCGTGTAATAAGCCCTCAATATATATCATCATAATTTCATGACAGTTTGCTAGATGAGACAAACCTAGTATACTCTCATACACCACTAAGTGTTTCAACCGACTATAAATCCTTCATAACTGGACTTTTACTATCTTGGTCGGTTTTTGTGTCGAGCTCTCTTGATGGCACTTGCAAGGTTACTTAAATATTGTGCTCGATATTTTTGTACCAAAGTATGATATGAGTATAATAAATGTTACTGAATTAGTTTTTTTTCTTTTCGTTAACGATAGGTATGGGATCTCGTAAAAGGGACTCTTTTGAAAACTTTATCTTTTCCACAACCAATAACCGCAGTGGTCCTTGACCTTGCAGAAAGGTTTCTGTTCTCAGGAAGTGCAGATGGAAGGATATTTATGAGCCCGTTTGATGTTGGACTGATGACGGAATCTTGTATTGATTCAGAGGATGTAAAAATTGAGTTAAGTGGCCACAAGTAGGTTCTTTTCTGTTAACTATGTAAGTTGTCTAACATGTTGAACACCATTTTGATATAATGTACAAGTTTTCATATCAAGTCATTGATTGACACCTATGTCTGATAACTATGTTACTTGCAAGTCAACTATAAGTCTATAAGTCAACATCGTTGGATTTCTTCTTTTGAACTTTTATTAGCTTGTTTTATGATTGTTTGCGCTACTGGTATTATGTAAGATCTTAGAGTTGCAATCACTTATCGTATACCTTTTGCTCGCCGTCATACTTTTTTTACATGTTTTAGTATTTTTTGTGAGGTGGAACTTGCAGAGGTCAATTAAGTAACCCACACTTTTATCTTTGTAGCTTTTTAGTTCAGTTATTGTGTGGTATGAAATTGAATATTATCTTTAAGACATAATTATTATAGAAACTCGATATCACAGAGTGGATAAACTATTTTACAACTGACTATAGACACTTACAGTAATAATAAAGGATAGATAAGTTTAACTTGATAGTGCGGCTGCGTACACTACTATGTACATTCGATATATACATGCTGATAGATAGTAAAAGGAGTCGCCGACTTCTTTCATTGTTGGTCAGTCAATTGTTTGTGACAATGGCCGTGTGCAAACCCTTCTTCCAATTTTTTTCCACATGATTCGCATATTTTATAATAACAGCCATTTGTTTCATCTATTCGTAAGATCATTGCATCTGTTGTGAACCGTAAACGCTGCACCAATTTGTAAAAACTTAGTTGTGAATGCATTTAGAGGTGATTATAGTTGTAGAAAACGTGCATGCCCTTTGGGTCTCTGGATCAATTTCCAGAAGCACGTTCAGCAGTATATGGTCTCAAACCCTTTCTTGTTCCCAATTGGTTAGCCTGTCAATCTGCACTTGTAATGGTAGTGGTCTACCATACACAAGTAAAAGGTCGTGACTGCCACATCAACTGCGTACTCCAGAGCTAAGAGAATTGAAGAAACGGCTTCAAAGATTTGTTGATCAGTTGAGATATAGCTTTTGTAGCAAACATGCACTTGATCTCATCTTTGTAGAAGATGGAGTTGCCCGTCTCAATGCACAAATGTACTCGATTATGGATGATAATTCACAAGAACCAGAATGGTTCCAATCTCCAGTATATCAGGTAACCAATTCTTACATTCCACAGAAGTTGCGCCACTTTTAACTTTTGAGGTCAAGAAAATATTCTAATTAAATTGAAAAACCATCGGATCTAACTATGAAATCTGAATTTAGCATGTTTGAGTAGGAAATCTGATATAGGTTTCTCATTGATTTAACAGGAACTGTTTATAAAGTTGTGTACTTTCTCAAGCTTAGCATCGGACATGTTTGTGGGAAGATAAAGGTTTACCACTCTTCTTTTGGTTAGACTCACAGAAACAGTAATATTATGGCTTTCTGATGAACAAAGTTTTTGGGAAGAGATTGAACGGGCAAAAGCCTCTTGGACCTTTTGGACTTAGACAGGTTTCTTCTTACTTTCATCTACAAATTTCTATATTCCAAGTCCATACAGTTATGCAATTTAACAAGGGTTTTTATTGGTCTGCAGTTTTATCTAGATTTGCAGTTTGTTATACTGTTTGCTTCCCAAGGGCGTTACTTATCAAGAAATCTCCATCAAGTTATTAAGAATATCATCTCAAGGGTTATGGACTCGGTTGCTTCTATCAATACAGATCCTCACAGGTATTTTTTCCTTCCTAAAGCCATTATCTTACCAGGATTTGTTTTTAAAAGATTTGTGTTTGATTAAGCAGCTTGTTGCCAGAGGATGAATGGTTTACTAATATTGTTCAAATTGCAATCGATATGTTGACTGGAAAGGACACCTCGGAGAATGTAGAAGTTACTAGTC
The DNA here is from genome assembly GCA_019973895.1 of Chrysanthemum seticuspe. NCBI lineage: Eukaryota > Viridiplantae > Streptophyta > Magnoliopsida > Asterales > Asteraceae > Chrysanthemum > Chrysanthemum seticuspe. Next base: position 324,358,172 of record BPTQ01000005.1, read on the forward strand.
CGACAGCTTCTATGTCAGCTGTATCTCAAGGGAGTAACTAGTGCGCCTTCAACCACATAAAGCATCCTTACAAACAACTTGTATCAAGCGGTTTTGCCTATCTCAAGTAATTATATTGACGGCAAGAGCTAGAGGTGACAACTCACGGGTTGAGCCGGTTGGGTAACAAATCAAAATGAGTTTTGGGTCTGGTTGGGTAACAAGTCAAATTGAGTTTTGGTTAAAAACGGATAATGTTAAGTATAGATCAAAGTCGAGTCAAATTATATTGACGGCAAGAGCTAGAGGTGACAACTTGCACCGACGAGAATTTCATTGCAAAATCCGGTGCTCAGCGAGTTGCTTCAACTGAAGGCATTGCTTTGATTGTTCCAGATACTTCTCCACGTAAGTCTACCTTTTATAGTGTTAGAAACCTTCTTCATATGTGTGGCTATCAATGCTCCGAAAGCGTAGTGATTTCTATATATGCAACACTTGAGTTCGCACATAATATTCAGTTATTGTGCTTGAATAAACAAGTCACTAACCAACTGTTTTTTGTGCATGATATAGGAGGCCTGAATGTGGAGGGGGAATCAGACAGTTGGGATTTTGGTGTTGGTAAGTTACATGAAATCAGAAACTACATATCTTCGTATTGTCTATTAATTGGAAATAAGCTAGTTTCTCTTCAATTATTTTTAAAGAGTAAAGACGTAGGCGATTAATTTGGTAATTATTTAATATGCTCGTCACTTCATATTTGAAACAGGTGCGGGTTTCTATCTGAATGCAACTGTGGAGAAGTGGAAGAACTGGCAGATGTATGACTATGTAGTCAAGGAACTACCACAACTACTTTGTGAGAACTTCCCACAGCTTGATACATCAAGGGCTTCTATTACTGGTCACTCTATGGGTGGACATGGAGCACTTACTATCTACTTAAAGAACCTCAACAAGTACAAGGTATTCCAGTTTGTCCTATGTTTTTTCTTGAATTGATTACAATATATACACTTTAGCAACGAGTCTAGAACCAAAACCATTGTTCAAAAACTTCAATTAGTACCAGTTGACTAAAATGCCACAGCAGTGTATCGCATTGGGGAGAGTTTAGAAAATGACTCTTTAAATTTGCATGTTTAGATCGCATATTTATTAGTACCATTATGCGTGTACTGTGATTGATTTGCTCATTTTTTTTAATGTCTTTGCTTGCAGTCTGTGTCGGCATTTTCACCTATTGTTAACCCCATCAATTGTCCATGGGGACAGAAGGCATTCACAAACTATTTGGGAGACGATAAGACTGCTTGGGAGGTATGTTTTTTTTCTTCGTATAATTTGGTTGGGGTGTTTGGTGTGACAAGAAGGAGGTGCTCATAGTAATAGTTCATGATATGCAGGAATATGATGCCACTTGCCTGATTGCGAAGTACAATGACGTGGCATCTACAATCTTGATTGACCAGGTAAATCAATCTGTTCATCAACATATTTGGATGTGCTATATGATAATTTGAAGTTCATTATTTCTTGAAAGATTTAGATATTGCAACTTTACCCCATCGTAGTCCAAACATATCTATTTCGTATACTAATTGTATACTAATACCACCCAAAAAGATGCATCATTTTTCATAAAAACAAAATAGCATGATGATCTATAATGTGTTAGAAGGCATATATAATGTGATAAAATGAACATTTTACTCCATCAACGGTATATAAAGTTTTGAAATTGGCATGTGTTTACAGTTATTCAGTGGTTTAACGCTAGTAAGCTCATTCATATAAATTTATAATTGTTGTCTGCAGGGTGATGATGACAAGTTTTTGCATGAAAATCAACTGTTGCCAAGCAAGTTTGACGAGGCATGCAGGGCCGCGAAAGCTCCTCTGCTATTGCGCATGCAACCTGGCTATGATCACTCTTACTTTTTCATAGCCTCTTTCATAGACGATCACATCCGTCACCATGCTCAAGCTCTTAACCCGTAAGCTTGCTTCTAAAGCACGCCCCTTGACCTTGTGAACATGATAACTTAAGACTTCAAAGAACTTGTTAGACGCGAGTATTCATCTTGTTTTTTTGAATCAGATGAAAACGCATGTTTTAGTATTATGCATCAGAAAAGAGTGCACCTGGGCCTTGTTATGTTATGGTTTCAGAGTCTGAACTAGTCTGATGTTAATTTATGTTTTAAAACGATGTAGTTGTAAACTTTCTTAGAGACGTGGTTTATGATCTTGGTAGGTCAAGGGTGAGGAATTGCAGGATTTGAGTTTGGAAGAGTTATGGATGCTGCTTGGATTACCTTTTTATATGTCGCTATTGCTTTTCTGAGTGCCTATTATTCATGTGTCTCTCTTGTGACCATCTGAAATCTTATAATATGTTTTTATTGTATGATTTAGCCAAAAATGCACATGAGTCGTTGATATTTATGAGGACCCTATTATTCATGTGTCTCTCTTGTGACCATCTGAAATCTTATGGGTCGTTGTGGCACAAGTGCACCCCTACAGAGTAAATAAGCACTTTGAACATCTGGGATGTCATATTTGGTTGAATAGGTCGAACAAACTAAAAGTAGTGAAAAATACACCCAAATGCTAACAAACCCTGCTGGTCATCATTTGCGAACCTGACTAGAGTTTACTACACAGCATGTCCAAGGACAACTTCAAATAATGTCATCAAAAACACATTTCAATCAGAGTGCATGACGACAGATTGGTTTTTATTGCACTATTAAGAAACCAACAAATCAATTCAAGGTCCTAATGTACACGATGCACAATCTCGTTCTGATTCCAATAAAATATATGTTGGAAAATTTAGTGCACTTGTGGGATTAGTTCACACCTTGTAATGGGTTAGGAGGTACGGAGTGTACACCTATAAGGTCCATGAATACCCTGACTCATATAGTGGTTTGTATTGGTAGTACTGGTGAAAGTACTGCTGGTGAAAGTACTGCTTGTGGAAAGTACTGCTTGTGGTTTCCACTGATAGGCAGTGCTTCCACTGATAGGCAGTGTTTCCACTGATAGCACTGTGAAAGTACTGATGCTATGAAAGTACTGATAAGCAGTGTTTCCACTGATAGGCTGTATTTCCACTACAAGTGAAAGTACTGCTAGTGAAAGTACTGCTTATGAAAAGTACTGCTAAATGGCAGTTACAACTTCTTTATGACCACGTTTAATTGGTCATGTAACCACTAACGGCTATAATGGGGATAATTATGAGGCTATTAATGGGCCGATTAATACTCATAATTCCATTGGAATAGCTCAAGAGTAACCTCCTATATATAGGAGATCTGAACATGCATGAGACACATACAGAAAACACTAAGCACTTATAAGCGAAAGGGTTATAGAATTGTGCCTAATTCTCTAACTGCATTTGGTCTTATCCCAAGTAGATATTCGTGTAACCCAGGCATTAGGATCGAATAGTTTACTTTGGAAAGTGATCACACGATTCCAAGTGATATCCGGTAACCACCAAGTGGTATCTGTTACTGCTGACTCTTTGTTGTTTCTATTGCTACTGTCATTGATTGTCTTAACCCTGTTCTGGGAGCTAACCCCCAACAATCAAATTAAACTATTTAGTGATAATCAATGGCAATTTCTGCAATGAAACACATGGCTTCAAACTTTGCTAAGCTGGACAAGTTTGAAGGGGTGGACTTTAGGAGGTGGCAGAAGAAGATGCACTTCTTGCTGTCAAGCATGAGTGTGGTCTATGTGCTGACTACTCCAATTCCTGATGATGGTGATGATGCTACTGTGGATCAAATCAGGAGGAGGAGCAAGTGGGAGAATGATGACTACATATGCAGAGGTCTTATTCTGAATGGTATGTCTGATTCTTTGTTTGATATTTATCAGAACTTTGAATCTTCCAAAGAACTGTGGGATTCCTTGGATGCCAAATATATGGCTGAGGATGCATCAAGTAAGAAGTTCCTTGTTAGTAATTTCACAAATTACAAAATGACTGATTCAAGACCAGTTATGGAACAATACAATGAACTTCTTGGAATACTTGGAAGGTTTACACAACACCAAATGAACATGGATGAGGCTATCAAAGTCTCTTGTGTCATTGACAAACTCCCTCCTTCATGGAAAGATTTCAAGCATACCTTGAAACATATGAAGGAGGAGTTAACTCTTGTTGAGTTGGGCAGTCATCTGCACATTGAGGAATCTCTCAAGGTGCAGGATAATGACAAGCCAAAGAGTAGCAATGCTACTGGACCATCTGTTGTCAATATGGTGGAGCATAACAACTCCACCAGGTACAATGATAACAAAGGCAAACGCAAATATCATGACAACACAAGGGCAGATCCTAACAAGAAGGCAACACCTACTTGTTGGAAATGTGGCAAGACTGGTCACATTAAAAGGGACTGCAAAGGTGTTAAAATTGGTGGTAAAGCCAATGGATCAGGCACTAATGGTTCAGGGAGTGGTGGTTCAGCCAACTCACTGAAAGGTCAGAATATGTTTAATAAGTCTTTTCAGATTTATTATGTTACATATGTATCTGAATCTTTTTATGTGCAGGATGATGATGTTGCGTGGTGGGTTGACTCTGGTGCAACAGTTCATGTGTGTAAAGATAGAAGCTGGTTTAAGACTTATGAGTCACTGAATGATGGTTCTATTCTTCACATGGGAAATGAGTCAACAGCCTTGGTACATGGTCGTGGTTGTGTAGATCTTAGATTTAGTTCTGGAAAGATTGTAACTTTGTTTAATGTTATTCATGTTCCTGATATCAGGAAGAACTTGGTTTCAAGTAGTATTTTGAATAATCATGGATATAAACAAGTTATTGAATCTGATAAATTTGTACTTTCTAAGCATGGTGTTTTTATTGGTTTTGGTTATTTATGTAATCAAATGTTCAGGCTTAATATTTCTACTGACAATGTTAATTCAGCTTTTGTGACAACCACTGACACTGATTCTAGCCTATGGCATGCAAGACTTGGTCATGTTCACTATAAAAGAATGCAAGATATGTCTAGGGATGGTTTAATCCCTGCTTTTGACATGGACACTGAAAAGTGTAAAACTTGCATGTTGACCAAGATAACCAAGAAACCCTTTCAGGGTGTTAGTCATGAGACTAAGATCTTGGAGCTTATTCACAGTGACCTGTGTGATTTGCATGCCACTCCTTCTTTGGGGAATAAGAAGTACTTTGTGACATTTATTGATGATGCTTCTAGATTTTGTTATGTCTATTTATTACATACCAAGGATGAAGCATTAGATAAATTCAAAGTGTTTAAAACTGAAGTTGAATTACAACTTGGGTCTTTGATCAAAAGGTTAAGGACTGATAGGGGAGGTGAGTACATGGATACTCAGTACTTTCAGTTTGTTGGTATTATCCATGAAACTACTGCTCCCTATACTCCTCAGCAAAATGGTATTTCTGAAAGGAAAACAGGGTGCTGAAAGAGATGGTTAATTCCATGTTGTCCTATTCAGGACTGAGTCAAGGGTTCTGGGGTGAAGCTATGTTAGCAGCTTGCTATTTATTAAATAGGGTTCCAAACAAAAGGAACAAGGTTACCCCTTATGAACTCTGGACTAAAAGGAAACCCAACCTGAACTATCTCAAGGTTTGGGGTTGTAGGGCTGTTGTAAGACTCCCTGATCCAAAGCAAAAGAATTTGGGTGAAAGAGGCATTGACTGCATCTTTGTTGGATATGCTGAGCATTCCAAGGCTTTTAGGTTCTATGTTATTGAACCTAATGAACATGTTTCAGTTAACTCAATAATTGAATCAAGGGATGCAGACTTTGATGAGAATAGATTCTCATCAGTCCCTAGACCAAGTCAGAGGATTCCTAATGGAACTCATGACACTGGTGTATCAGAGGTCCCTGATGATGAACCATCAGTGGTCCCTGATGAGGTTGTGGTTCAGCAACCTGAACCTGTGCTCAGGAAGAGCAAAAGGGTCAGGACTCTAAAGTCATTTGGACCTGAGTTTCAACTATACTTAGTTGAAGGTACTAGGGATGAGGTCTCAGACCAATACTCCTATTGCTTCATTGTTGAGGATGACCCCAAAACATTTGAAGAAGCAATGAAGTCCCAGGACATTGCTTTCTGGAAAGAAGCAATCAATGATGAGATGGATTTCATCATGGGCAACAACACTTGGGTGTTGGTTGATCTACCTCCTGGTTGCAAACCTCTGGGTTGCAAATGGATTTTCAAAAGGAAAATAAAGGTAGATGGAACTATTGAAAAGTTCAAGGCTAGACTAGTCATTCAGGGCTTTAAACAAAAGTCAGGAATAGACTATTTTGATACTTATGCCCCTGTGGCTCGTATCAGTACCATAAGACTGCTGATTCCTATGGCATCTATTCACAATCTGGTTATTCATCAGATGGATGTAAAAACAGCTTTCTTGAATGGTGAATTGGAAGAGGAGGTCTATATGAACCAACCTCAGGGCTTCATCATGCCTGGCAATGAAAACAAGGTGTGTAAACTGATTAAGTCTCTTTATGGACTTAAGCAGGCACCTAAGCAATGGCATCAAAAGTTTGATGAAGTGGTTTTGTCTAGTGGTTATGTTCTTAACCAAGCTGACAAATGTGTATATAGCAAATTTGATGAATCTGGTAAAGGAGTCATCATTTGTCTATAAGCAGGCACCTCAGGGCTTCATATAATCACAACTTTAAAACTCATCTCATCTCATTATCCATCATCATCTAACGCACTCTATGAATCAGACATCACAAACATTAACTCATAACCGTACCTTTACCTAGTTTGTCATTTGCAGCATAGTCTATCAACAAAGAACCTTTATTGCTTCAAGATCCTTTGGAGGGTCTCATGTAGGTTTCTACGTGTGTTATTGTTTTGTTTATGATTAAACCGAATGAAAGGGAGGTTAAAAAGTTATGTTTTGATCTTTCCCTTTAATTTTTCGGATATATATAGAAGCTAAGCTTCGATAAAGATTAATGATGTCTCAGGTTGGTGAAGGTTTTTGTTTTGTTTCGTTTTTGTTTTTGTAAAAAAGAAGCTTGACTTCTTATAGATCTATGATGTTATGAGTTCAAGAACATGAGATCTTTTTAGATCCTTAAATATTTAAAAGTGTGTTGAACAAAGCTGAGATCTTCTTTTATTTCCTTTTTGTTTTGAATCTTGTTCTTGGTTTAGATATAGATAAGAGGTGAGTGAATAATGGTGAGCCGCGACAAATTGTATTTAGCTTAAGTCATGGCAATATTGGTTTTTAGTCAGGGTATTAGTCACTTTCATAGGAAAGCGTAGTTGTTTGCTGATTTATGGCTCATTAGTTGAGCTAATAACGATTACGTGTTATACATGCAGTGGGTAGGTGAATATCGATGTGCCTTTAGCTGATGCAAAAGATGGGGGCGTTGAGGATATTGCGATGATATGAGAGTTGGTGAGTAAGATCAATGGGAGATTTGCTCATATTGTTAGGGCTAGTGAATGCAGCATAGATTATAATGATGTTTTAGGCTTGATGGGTGTTTCGCTTTAGTATACGCGAATAATGAGATTCTTCGTCAATGAGACAGCGGAGCAAACTGCGTGCGCTGATCGCATAATAGTCAATAAGGTATGCAGTTTATTAATTATTGAATTTTAAAATTTTATGCTGATTTAATTGGTATTATGATAACAACAGTTGGGGTATGATTTATTAAAGCTGACCAAACAACATAGGATGCAACTTGTTGTTTAAGCATTATTCATTTTAAAAACTTAGAGAATAACATACCAAACTTCAAGAAAGAAATCTAGGAAAAAAACTTGTTAAAAAAACTACTTGAACACTTGAGTTTAGGTATCAATAAGCTTTCCATTATTATTGCTCTTCATAGTCACTGCCATAAGAGAACTCTATATGTTCATAGCTTGCATGATTGTTAGGATATATAACCTGCAATGGTTCCACATCCAGAATTATTGGTGGTGCTAATGACAATTCCAAATTGGTGTGTTTTTTTTTCCTGTAGGTAGCTTTGAAAAACCGTCGTCTTAATTTTTTCGTGTTATTTGTAATTGCTAATTCTGGATCTTCCTTTATCCGTCTTTTTTCTTCCTGCAGTTTTGTAATTATCTCTTGCATATTTTCATTAGTATTTGAATCACCATCCTTGCCCTATAATGAAAACAAACTTGGATATCACAATATAGAAAACATATGAATGTGTACTATAAAAATCATAGTTAAATGTTAATGTTTGTGACTTAAAATATGTATATATATTAGCAAATAGGGAAAACCATTACTATAATATTGAAATCATTCTTTTATTTGGAAATATTGAAACTTGCAGATGAACGTTTTCCTCTTAAATCAGGTTTGTCGTATGAAAATCAGAATCAAAAGTTAGGGTCAATTCATTGCTAACCTGAAAATAGTTAATCAACTTTTCTAAACTGAAGAGTTTTCGATATGGCCAAGATTTAATTCCAACCGATCGACAATGCACTTTAAAAAGAGACGAAACAACATTAAAGCATTTTGCAGCTCGGTGTAAGGGCATATGAAAGTAGTGTGAGATGACATCCCTGCTGAATGACATAGTTTTAGACTGCCGATAGCTGATTTCTGTATGATAATAAAGGAGTTGATATGTCTATATTACTGAGATAAGTTGGTTTTTAAATGTCTCATCAAGCTTTTGAAATGACTTGAAATTAATAAAGGATACGTAACTCCTAATCAACCATAAAATCAATTTATTATATACTTATGTGAACATTTGTGCATACTATTAATATTGTCTGCAATAATAGCACTTGATGAGTATGCAGTTAGGTTTTGAGGTTATTTCATAAATCAGAAAACAATGCTCTATGAATAAGTATTGGTGGTCACAATTTATTATGTGTCTTTTAACATGGGAATACAGATAATGGACACATGTTAAGAATTGGAGCAATATTATAAAGTTTAGGAGTGTTTGTGGCAAGTAATCAAGTAATAATAAATAAATGTGTTGAACTATGCATAGGTGTTGGCATTCAAATTTTATTACGTGTATCTGAATATGGAAACACAAATAATGTATATCTAAAATAAAATCTACCACTTTATTATATTTAATATTTGAACATTACATAGATATGCTAAGACAGGCTACTGAAAGCTTCTTTGAAAACAATGTTACGTGTGCAGTGCTTAAGTCTAGGGTCTTTGTCTTCAATCATTAGTATCTTAAGGCCGTCAGGAGTGGTAACTCTAGATAGCGCCACATAAAGTTGTCCATGTGTAAACACAGGAGTAGGCAAATAGAGGCCAACGTAAGTAAGTGATTGGCCCTGACTTTTGTTGATAGTCATCGCATAACATGCCCTTACAGGGAATTGTCGCCGTTTTAGGATAAATGGCCATCTGGATTGCATTGATGTTAGTATAATCCAATGTATAATGACATTGTCTCCTATATTTGAACCTGTAAGGATCTTTGCGTGAACAACAAATTGGCCTAAATCTGTGATGAGCAATCTTGTTCCATTACACAGACCTTTACTTGGATTGATGTTACGCAATAGCATAATGGGTAGTTCCTTTTTTAATTGAAGTTCATGTGGGGGCATCCCGGGAAAATTTAAGGAATTTAGAAATTCAATCGGGTACATGTCATGCTGATCTAGATTGTCTGTAGATGCCTTGCAAACTTCATCCGCACTATTGTATGTAACAGAGTCCCCTTTTAATTGTTTAAACATATAGTCATTGATAGTATCAGCATCATCATTCCGAGGAGTTATGATTGCCCTTTCTTTGAGATAAACATCGTCAGTCTGTCTTGTTGTAAAATCAGGGTATGTCTCGGCTACAATTTTCTCGATAGGACAATCCCATGATTGGATTAGGAAACTTTCAGGAATTTCGATCCAAGATGGCTCGTCCTCATCTTCTTTGCATTTTGCTGGAAAATTGCCATCCCCCACAGCCAATACCCATTTATTGAAATCCTGTCTTCGAGTATGAAGCAGTCCATTTTCACTATACTCATTGACATGCATACTCCGTGTAAGGGTAAATACCTTGCAATGCTTCCACAACTCAGACTGGTTTATACATGATTGAACAATGACTGGCCTGCTTGCTTTTGGTATAACTGGCAGCACTTGACGAAAGTCGCCTCCTAGCAAGACCGTCACGCCCCCAAATATTCGATCTCTACTGTCAAGGTCATGATATCCTAAGATATCTCTCAGCGTCTTGTCCAACGCCTCAAAATCATATTTTTGGGTCATTGGAGCTTCATCCCAGATAATTTGTTTCACTTGCTGCATGAGTTCTGACATATGCGTGTTTTGTTTTATGCCGCATGTGCTGTTTTCTAATAATTCAAGTGGTATAACAAAACGGCTATGTGCCGTTCTCCCGCCTGGTAACAATGAAGCAATCCCTATACAATTTAAGGATACTAATCAGTTGCGTATTTGTTTAAATGTTCAAGTTAGTTGTTTATTTAAATTTAGTATAAATATATACCTGAAGATGCGACGGCAAGCACTATTTTACGTTCTGATCTCAACCTTGAGATGATAGTCTTGTATAAAAATGTCTTTCCGATTCCTCCTGATCCGTACACAAAGTAAAATTTCCCTTTGTTACCATTTACAGATTCAATAACCTCCTCATAGATTAGACGCTGTTGGGGATTTAACAATGAATGGAGTTGTTGATGTTGAATCTTACTTTCCTTCATATCATAAGCCAGCGCTTCTCTTATGAGACGATTGTCCATGTTGGTTAGCAACATTGGGTCTGGTAGTGGTAGATCTTGAAAATCTCCTAAAGATCTTCCACAACTATTTAACAACTCTTATATTTCAAGCAAACAATAGTTCCAAAGTTGTTCATCTGTCAATTCCAAGTTAGGGTAATCGAACATTTTCCTTTTCTTGTGTAGGATATCCTCTGCTAAAAAATGCCAGTTTTCTTCCCATAATTTTAAAGGCCTGCTGACATCACAAAACAATAGAATTGTCATAAACATGTCACGGAGCTGTGGTCCGAACATCCATACACTTGCTTCAGATATAGCATGCGTCCATTCTGTGTCATCATTTAAAAGGCCATATGCAAAACAGGCATCCTTGAACGTGTAACATAATCTGTCGTTAACAGTCATGAGTTTCTCAAAGGAGCGAGGTCCTCTGACAATGTTCAACAACATTCGAAGATAATATCGTTCTCCAGAGGCCGGATGCGAGTAAACAATCCTCCCAATGCATTTATGCTTCTTTCGTTCTTTCCACATTTTGTCTTTCTCATGCCACACATAATGGGCAGGTATCTCAGAATACGTATATTTATTCGCTTCTGTATCACGCTTGTTTAATTCAAACCAATCAGTGAACATGGTTATATCGATGCCTTCCCTTTGAATTAGGGCTGGTAAGCTTTCTGAGTCACGAAGTGTGATTGCATGCTGATTTGGCAGGTGGTAATTGAGTTTAATGACTGATGGATCTGAGTAATGGATGTCATAGGAAAACAAACGCCATACTGCCTCACATGGAGCTAAAAAAAGACAATTCAAATAATTCTTTATTTCGTCCACCTCCAAAATCTGGACATCTGCCTGACCACCATTGTTTTTTACATTTTCTTGTATAACAATTGTGGCTCTATCAGGACCATTATTCAAGTACTTGAATAAGTACTTAATTGCCTTTGATCTGTTGCACCATTCTACATTGATGTGTGTCTGGTATTTCAGAAGGAGATAACGGTTGTGAGGAACCACATACATGTTGTCATATTTGAATTTGCCTTTTATATGGTAAGCTTTATTATCCCTCTGACGATAAATAGCATAACCATCACTATCGACCATTGTTTCAGCAACGAAACGTTTAGGAAAATGTTTTGAGCATTTACCCTCAGATGTACATGGTGCGTGTTTAGCATCTTTACCGCAAGGACCATGTAACATAAATTCAGTTACCACTTTATACCCGTCTGGATCATTTTCTCGACATGGTATTTCTGCTGTAATTATATCATTTATTTGGGATGAGGTTTTGCATTTCAATTCTTCTTCTAGCCATAGTAGGCTGTGAGCATGAGGTAGGCCACGTTTTTGAAATTCTATTACATATACAACTGAAAGAAAATTGAGAAACGAATAAGATAATACATAAATTTGTTATAAAAGAGTAGACATATTGCCATTATTAGGTAAGGTGCATTACCTCCCCGGGACTTGCCAAAAATATGGTGTTTTGTAAGATCATTTAACAGTTCAGTAAGCTTAAGCTTGAAAACGCGCGTGGACACTTCTGGACGGTCATGTGCTTTTTGCCCCGGAATGTGCTTTAACATTTCTGAAATTTCAGGCCACTTTGTATTAGCAGTGAAAGTGATGAACAGGTTCCATATGTTCGAAAGATAGCCATTGCCTCCTGGTAGTTTTGCATCATATACCTTGGGCCGCCTATAAAACTTTTTGGTAGGACGATTCGCTTTCCCAACCCTGTTGCATTTGTATCACCTCTTGTTACAGCGTCACACACGTTGTGATATAAATCCACACGTAACGTATCTTGATTTTTCCTATTCCATGTAAGCCTTTGCTCCTCGACAGCCGCATATGCGTCAACCAAAAATTGTTGAAATAATCGGCCACCTCTAAGAAATGTAGTGCCTTGGTTATTTCGATGTTGTATGATGTGTGAGTAGTACTCTTTCATTGTAACAAAAGGCCTTTTGGTTTTGCGCACACCTTTGTTTTTGTGATACAATATCTTTTCATGATACCCGTCCTCTCCATATGGAAATAATAATGGGTATTGGAGGGCCATGTATTCCGGATGCAGCTCAGAGATACGTTTCAGCCCTTCCTCCTTGTTTCTTACAACAATATCTCTCGTGGGAATACCATCACCAAAATCTGCAGTAATCAGAGCTGCAATCTCCGGTACAGTTGGGGCGTTATATTGTCGAGATGTACCTCGACCACTTAGGAGACGTAGTTCAAAGTGGGCTGAATTATGGGACTCAGACCAATCCCTTGCCATTCGAAATGCCTTGGTGATTGGATTTGTTTGATTGAACATCTTCATAAGGCTTGCTACTATATTTGCATCCACGCCCTTTCCACTATCTTTGCTTACAAAAGCTCCCATTCGGTTCTTAAGTTCATTTCCAGTGTCAAAAAAGTATAGCTGCGCAAATTTAGGCTGAGTGCCCTGTTTAGGAAGCAGAGAACCTATTTGATGATAGCTTTGGCCATTTACTCTAAAGGTATTTGGACCCCTGCCTGTGTTATTTGAATTGTCTATTCTTGCTCCAAAAGATGTGTAACAAAACATACCATTATATACCCTGATCTGTTCTTTGAAACTTGAATTTGCAGGAGTGTTGTAGTCCATAAGCTCATTAAGAGGCGAAGGTGTTTCATTATATATTGGAATAAGCACTTTTCCCCCTTGGCAGCAAACAGAGAAAGTTGGGTTGACAACGGTTTTTGTTACGTTAGTTCTTTCCTGGTACCACATAACAGCCTTGCAATTTTGACATTCAAATGTTGGAGGGCCAATATCATTGTACACCACAGGAATACCTTGCAAATAAAGGTAAATATCATGGATAAGAACAACATTATAATAAGTTAACTAACAGGATGCAAGACTTATAAAATGTTTAATTACCTGCAGATGCGTGTGCAGCTCCATGTGTGATTTTTTTAGCTGCACGATGAGAAAGTGTTCCTATAGGAATAACCATTACGGTAATATTCAATATTATGAAATCGATAAACTCGCAAGTTTAGTACTAATTACCTGCCGATCTTCTTTTTTTATAAACAAAGGGATTTTTGGAGGTCGAAGCTATTTGGTTCAGTGGCAGGTCTGTCAAAGTGCCTACCGAGTGTGATTCTTGTCCTAACAAAGTATGTTGATAATGCAAAATTAGGTATGCATTATTGCAGATTTGTTGTAATTGCATAATGTAAGTCAAGTTTTATAAATGAGACGAACCTGTAAATGGTCCAACATTTTGTGTCATCCGTAAACCACGGAAACTCTGCATCTTTCCACTGCCATTGATAATTGTTCTTGAATGAATAAACAAAGTTTTGTTCAATATGTCTGACAGGGATGGAGTTTCAGAATGTTCAGCGTGTGACCCTGCAACGCAAAGACAAATACAGCTTTAATCACATACATAATCGCCAGGTATGTAAAATTGTAAAAGTCAAATGTACCTGTATCCATTTAATACTTGAAGGACCTGATTAACCTTTGCAACAGATCATATTGCAGATTTGGCAAGATAATGAATGAATAAGTTTAGTATATCACCTATTGGGATTCTACTGCTTAACTGATGCAATAAGTGTGGTGTACAATGAAAAGACAGATACTTATAGTTCATGGTAAGTCTCTATATGTATTATAGATTCTTATTGAGTTTTAATAATGATACTGAGCTTTATGAAATAATTTGGTTAAAAAGCCTAGTATGAGTGTGTTTTAGTCTACTTTCAAAAAACATAACTCAACTTCATTTGGTCATATCTCATTGGTTACTTATACTCACAACTTGATTCAAACTGCTATATTTAAATTAAAGTATCGTCTACATGAAATTCAAAAGTGCCGATTTACAAAACTACTCTTAATATGGTGATTTATACGATTGGAATTTGGAAGTCAGTTTGTGGTCGGTTTTGACAACCAATTGGCGGAAAACATTTTTAGACATGTATCAAAGTGTGGGTGAAATGGCCGTGAGCAGATAATTTTATAAAGTTGAGTTATATAATGATTACACCATAATACATTATATTTACAAATTATATGAACACAGAATACTCTTCACTGTTATAACGCAATTATTTATAAGACAACTGTTATGGTTAAAGGAAATAATTTACATGGAAATTAAACAGATGTATCATAGGACATAAAAACATATAAATAGAAAGAGTTTTGGAAACCCATATAATTAATAATAAATGGCGATGAAATATCATATCTAAACATTCACAATTTGTTGTTTGCCAACCCCAATCATAACCTAACACTAGTAATTACTTACGATACCATAACCACAAAGCTTTACATATCATAATCTAGCATGTAATGTCTAGTTTGTTGGGGATGGTACAAAGACAATTTCAGACAATCTTGTTCAATGTAGTAAGTAGCATAAACATCTTCAATATCTTGATCATCCAAGTTATTTTTATAATATGGATTATGCGGGTCTGATGCTTTTGTAGTATGTGAGTTTGTGGTCGGTTTTGACAACCAATTGCATATTGTTTGTTAAAAATAATAAATTAAATCCAAAAAATATGAAATTCAACGAAAACATTTTTAGACATGTATTAAAGTGTGGGTGAAATGGCCGTGAGCAGATAATTTTATAAAGTTGAGTTATATAATAATTATACCATAATACATTATATTTACAAAATATCTGAACACGGAATACTCTTCACTGTTATAACGCAATTATTTATAAGACAACTGTTATGGTTAAAGGAAATAATTTACATGGAAATTAAACAGATGTATCATAGGACATAAAACCATATAAATAGAAAGAGTTTTGGAAACCCATATTATTAATAATAAATTGGCTATGAAATATCATATCTAAACATTCACAATTTTTTGTTGCCAACCCCAATCATAACCTAACACTTGTAATTACTTAAGTTACCATAACCACAAAGCTTTACATATCATAATCTAGCATGCAATGTCTAGTTTGTTGGGGATGATCCAAAGACAATTTCAAACAATCTTGTTCAATGTAGTAAGTAGCATAAACATCTTCAATATCTTGATCATCCAAGTTATTTTTATAATATGGATTATGTGGGCTGATGATTTTGTAGTATGTAAGATTGGCATGTGTAAGTTGTTATATGATTTCCATATTGAACCCCATGTGTTTACTGTATGAATATGGAAATAAGATATTGTTGGGCTTTTAAAGGCAGGGGTAACCAATGGTATTCCATATAATTCATCAGTTTTTGTAATAGTTATTTGCCCAAATTCTGGTTTTTTACAATAATTGTTAACAGGCATTTTCATTTGGTATCTTGTGGAAAGTGTCCATTTCACAGCCGGTTCATATTGGATGTACCTGAAACCAAATCAAGCAGAAAAGAAACAATATTTTGCATGACAGAAATGTAAAATAAATTATCAAAGCAAAATAAAATATGATGCAACAAAGTGTAACAGTTCTGTGCCTTTCAAACAGAAAAAACAAAGGATCCCAAAATCAGTTTTAATCCAGTCTATTATTCACGTCATAATTGTTTATTTTGATAACGTTTATTCGGGTACAACCGGCTCAGGGTCACTCTGAATCTTGCATGACAAACCTGGCCACAAAATATACAAAGAGGGTTGTATTAATATGTGGGCAGATATAAAACCATAGCTGACAAAATATGGTATACAACATGTGATTACCGTCTCATTTTCTTCTTGTCAGTTGTGGTGTCGTCCTCACCATCCTGCTCACCAACTACAGATATAAGTTCAATATCTACGTCTGGATGTTCAATATCCGCCCTGAAAATATTCGAACAATGTTTGTCATGTTAGCTCTGTTGCGTAAGTAATAGGTTTAAGGTAAAACCGTTAAAATGTTTGGTATTTATGTTGTCACAAAACGTCATATGTCGTGATGACCTCTTTTTTTTCTTATCATCTGCAGGGGTAGACTTGAGCAACCGTTTGAATGATGAGGCCGATGGCGCACTCGGATTGCTATTTGCATTGATAGTCCCAGTATCTTGCCCAGCAGCCAAAGGCATAAGTTCATCATCAACGTCTGAATCTTCAGGGTCCACTCTGAAAATAACAAAACCATGCTTATCAGGTATGTTTTTTTTTCATTAGCAAAAGTCCTAAAGGAACGAACATTGTTATTATAGGACATTTTTGGGAGACAAATATTACAGCCTTTGATTACCTATTTTTCTTCTTATCCTCTGTAGGTTTGGACGGTGTAACGACAGATGGAGCTGGGGTTAATGTCTTGGATGATGCAACTGGTCCAACAGTTTCATTATCAATGGTGCTTGAGCTTTCAGTTTCAATGGACGGATGAGGTGAGTCCACCGCCCAACACGTAAAACTCTCAAACTTCCCATACTCATAATACCTATGACTTTTGATTTCAAATAGGTGTGTTGTGCCAATGAGATCGAGTATGGGAGAAGGCAAGTTGGCGTGATCATCGAAACTCTGCATATCAAATCATGAGTAATGGGGCATGGGAGTAGGGGTGCAAATAAACACTAAAATTTCAGATGTACCTCTTTATCGTCCGTCAATAATGCCGAAGCTGGAAACTTTATCAAGTTAACTGAGGCCTCATCAAAAAGGACCACCACGGTACTGCTGGTATCATCCGAGATACCAAGCTCAAGGCGGTACCTGCGAAGAGCATGTAGTGGATAGTAAGTATAAATGTCAATAATTATATATATTGTATACAAATGTCTAACATATGAGTCATAAACATAATAGTACCTTATCACAGGGTATTCAATCGGCCTTTCACATGAATCACACCAAAAACGGCCACCCTTCCTAGTAGCTCCTTTCTTGCAGCTGTCACCTCCACATGACGGAAAATTCCATCCCTTTCTAGTAAGCACATCATCAATCTTGGCTTTACATAGGAAAGTCGCGGACTGCACAAATAAAATATATCAATATCATGCAGTTTAAGGAGGCTACATAGCTGACGGGGGTAAAAAGAAACAGACATCATTTTTCCGATTGCGGGCCCACATGAGCAGATTCTCTATTGTCCCAATCTTTGGGTTCAGAGATGTGTGCACCCAAATATGCTGTTGAAGACACAACACTTCTAACAAACAGGTAAACGATCTTGGTAAGTTAATAACAGTTCGAATCGTATCAATTATAAATTTTATATTCAAACAATTTCCTACCCGGCGTCTTTTTTCAATGCGTTGATTGCAGGAATGTCAACAGAATCTAATATTTGTGTGGCTGGACTACTCGATAAATAGAGCTTATCTGAGAGGTAAAATTAAAAACCAAATTAGCATGATAAAGGTGTCTACTATGGAAAAGGTAATTAGCCCAAGCTGACTCAATGTTATAATGCTTTGCAGATGTGGACGTCACCACAACAGCGTACATGCCTGTCTGTTTTGATTTCTTTTCAATCAACATATCAGCGAGCCCTCCCCATAGAGTCACCCGTATTGATTGACATCTGATGTCATGGGAAAAAAAATAAACAAACGGTTAGTTTCTTAACACATATTGGCCAAAGAAAAGTTATAAATTTGTCAGCATCAAATGCAAATAACATAAATACGAACTTTTGATTGGTCAGGTAGAAATCAATGTTTTTTTAGCCTGCTTTCGTATGATTCATCCTTCCAACATTCGTCACATAACCTGCGACATCTAAGAGGTAACAATTTTTATGGCAACACTATTTAAGAGAAATTTAATTGAACAAACATACAAAATAGTAAATTACCAATGAGATATTTGTTATCCGTAGGCTTGATTTGATCTAAATCCACCAGCTGAAAAGGATGCCTGACAAACCCTTCAGATACAACCAAGCATTTTCTTATTGACGTTCATCCATCAAACTCTATCATAAAGGTATCATCCTTCCTAACTCTAAAGTCTTCCTTGTTATGCATGACAACAAAAAATTTAACAGTGTAAACACCCCCTCTTTTAACCTCAAGAAATTGTGAGCCACGTTTGCCTTGGCGGTACAATGGATGACATTACCCTGCAACAAAACCATGTTAAAAGTTGTTGTTAAATAATACATACATTTTTTTATCCTTTATTATCTATTCTTATAACTCAGGTATTGGGGAGGTATATATGCATATACCTTTGCATCAGACACCAAGAAATCGGTGCTCAAGTACCGGCCTGTTGCAGTATTTACATCCCACATTCTACATAACAACACCACAATTGTACCAGTTGATTCAAGATTCAATTCGTTTAGGAACAACTCACCATTTGAGCATCCAACTTGTGCAGCCATGATAACACACGTAATGGACCTTGTTGGTTTTATTCCTATTGGTCTTCATGCCTCATTTATGGAGTCTCCATTTAAGAGATATGTAATTGATAAGTGATTTGGCTTCTTTAAGGGCGCATAAATGCAGCCCTTTTGTGTTCCAATGCATATGTTGTACCAAATAATGTATTCATGTAACCACCAATATGATTGTTGAGCTTCTGCATTATTGATTTTTATCCTTTGAACTTAGGATTTTGGGAACTTTTCGTCTCCTAAAGCTAGACGCCTTCATTGAAGTTTACATATTTCAATACTCGAAATTGAATTATATGGCTTTACACAGATTGTACCATACAAATTGTTGTGCACATTCACTCTTGCACATTAAATTAAGGGGTTCAACTTTATAGTAGTATAGATATTCAAGGTTAGATGATCTAGCCTAGATCACTCCGGGTTAAAAAGCTTTTTATTTATGAAAATAACTTTTTGTTTTATTTATGATATTGAAAGTTTGATGATCTAGCCTGGATCACTCTAGTGCGATATAAACAATTAAATCCTACATGTTTTCCTGATAAGAAGCCAAGGGGTAAACCTTGGGGTCAGGAGTGTAAGAGTCGATGTTTGTGTTGAGTATCTCGAAGTCTCTTGATCCCAAATCTCTTGTTCGGTATCATAAGTTTAAAGGCAAGGTCCACCATGTTATGAGCCATCGACTAATAGCTCGAGAGTCGGCAACCTGAAACAAAGAAGTGACTTTTGAGATCCTTGCCATGGTTGCAAACATGCTTCAAACAGTAATCAGAAGACTTATTCTTTTTCGTCAATTATCGAAGGCCCAGAAGGTCGAGCACTTCAATCTCAGGAATACAAGCAAACTTGTTCGCCTCTTTTAACAAAAGATTTTCAAGAAAAAGCAGGCACCTTACATGTGTAAACATTTTCTAGATAAAAAATTATTTTTGATCCCACATAGGTAGTAGAAAGAAAAAGATAGTAGCTTATGTACTAAAGTTATGTTGGTTGACTGAGTTAAGATTAGTATTATGTTATTGCAATGATCGTATGTGTTTCGATCAACCAATCGCAACAGGTATGATCATTGGGATAATTTGTATGATTAATTAACTTTTTTTCATGATATTTAAAGCTAGATCACTCATTGTAAAAAAGCTTTTTTATTTGTTGGATTTAAAGCATCAAACTTATATATGCATATATTGATCGTAATGGAATTTATAGTATTCGACTTCATGAATATTTTGAATGTTAGATCACCTCCTGGCTAACATTTGTGTTATTTTAAGTCAGCATACATATATAGTATCCAAGTTTCGCATAACTAGTATTCAATATTACTTGGTAAGGATAACGCAATCATTGGATAAGTAAAAGTTGAACCAATAAATCATTGGATAACGCAATCAATTGATAAGTAAAAGTTAAATCCATAAAACAATAGACTAAAGGATAACGCTGGTTTGAATCAAACACTAAGCCTTAAAGGCTTATTTGAGTTAAGACTTATCACCTAAAATAATGATTATGTAGTTTTATAATAAAAAAAGTAGTTAAGATTGAATTTTCGTAGAGATAAATAAAGAACCTTCGTCAAAAATGAAAAAGAAGATAGCTTACATGTGTTGCTACAATCTTCTTGTAATGCTTTTGATCCCACATAGGTAGTGAAAAGAAGAAGTTGGTTGATTATATACTAAAGTCATGTTGGATGTGTAAGTTGTTATTAGTATGATGTTATTGACTGGATAATGATTCCCTAGATTAGAAATCGAGGAAGTCAATCTTCTGGCAATAACTTATGTGACTTCATAACTTTTTCGTAAATTTAGCAAAAGATTTTATTTGAATTCAGCCAAAGGCTTTGTTCATGATTTTCCAATCCCTTATTATATATGTTATCATAAATGTATTATTTCAAGGTAAAAAAGCTTCTTATTTGTTGAAACCTCTATTCTTCGTCTACACATAGAAAAATATATCTTCCAAGGATAAAATGAATGCAAGTGATTATAGCTAAGGATGTACATCTCTATTTAATATTTTGTATTGGTTAACAAATGATGAGTACTGTATTTTATAATTCAAGTACATTTTAAACTTTAATGAGTTACACACTTGCACCGTAATACTTACTAATAATTATATTAACTAATTACGAGTTAATGACAAGATGAATACGTGAGTTTAAATGCGCAAACAAATTTGCTGTCCCTAGTGAAGGATTCTAACTATACAATAATACAATATATTTGCACTAAGTGTTTTTGAGTGTCCCTCGTCTAATTATTGTTAGTTTGTGTATGTTGTGAGACTTGTTTGTTACTAATATGTCTTATCCTCTTTAGTTATTCATTATGTTAATTTGTACCAAAACAAATCTAGAAATATTAAGAGGTTCAATACTATCTTCGTTCGAAATCAAATCGTAAGGCAAAAGTGGTTTTCTCGTTACAAATTATCTTATAGTAAAAAGATTTTCATCTATTACATAAAACAAGCTAGTTAAGTTTCGATAGAGTAAACCAAAAACTAGCATTACATGATAACTCGTATGTTTGCCGATACTTTTTTTTTTAATCCCAGACGGTAAAATAGAAAGTAAAAGTTCCCATATTTTACGCTAGTTGAAATATAATAATTAAAAGAGAAAAAAAAATATAAAAAAATAGGCAAGACTAAAGTTCTCGTTCCCCTCTTTTAACAAAGGATTTTCAAGTTTAAAAAGAAAAAAAGAAGGTAGCTAAACGCCTAAACTTGAGTATGAGTGGACGTAAATAAACAACCTTATAAAAAAAAGCAGACACCTCACATATGTCAAATGCATTTTCTTAGAGCACACGGTATCGTGTGCAATAACACGCCAAATGCACCCATCTTGAACCTTTGGCACGCCAAAGTGCATACCGGGCAAAACGCCAATCGTGAGCCAACTGGATTTGAGCCAGTGAATTGGCTTACGCCAATGGTAATTTGTGCAGGTTTTTTTTTTTCTTTTTTTTCTTTTTAATTTTAACCTTATGCAACGGGTCATTTGGGTTATTTCCCACCGGACAAAGGCGAACCTAGGCATGTCTAGGTGGTGCCCTGGAACCACCATGACCGGAAAAATCTTGTAGTGATACCGAAACTTTTTCAGGGCCTACCTTGGAAATGAGGAGCTATGTTAGATTTAAGAGTAAGTAACAAAGAAAAAAGAAAAAAGAAAATTTTGGACCTACCTTGGACGTTAACTGCTGTGAGTCTGTGAAGATGAAGGTGTCAATGTGAAGAAGATGAATGTGTCAAACTATTTATCTGGTCATAGCAATTTTTAATAGTATTTTCATAGGTTAGGTGTCAATGTGAGATAGAAAATCTTTTGGGTTAGGTGTCAAGCAAACAAATAAATTATTGATACCATGTGTATTCGTGCCTTTTACATTTGCTTCACATTTTTATGGGAATACAATTTATTATATGTAAATTTGTATAAACATTTGTAGTTTCTAATAGCTTATTAATAAAAATGTTGTGTGTTTTTTTATGTTGGTGAAATCAAGAAAATGAATTTATATTTAAAGGAAAATGTGAAGTGGGACCCAATAACATGTGTTAGTGGTATGTTATGAGGGAGGGGTGTTTTAGTTATTGGTGTGTTATTGGGAGGAGATGATGTGGCGCTGATGTGGCATACCAATAACGTGTTATTGATACTCATGATACCTTGTGCTCTTAATAAAAGAATTATTTTTTTTATCCCACATAGGTAATAGAAAGAAAAAGATGGTAGATTATATATTAAAGTTATGTTGAATGGGTAAGTTGAGTTTAGTACTATGCTATTGCCTAAGACGATATGTGTGCAACTTATTAAATATGACCTCTGTACATGTAATATCATGGACGATAACTTGTATGATTATTAACTTTTTGTGTTTTGCATGATATTCGAAGCTAGATCAAGCATTGTTAAAAAGCTTTTCATTTGTTGTACTAAAAATCATCAAACTTTTATATGCATATAATGATCGTAATGAGATCTAAATTATCCGACTTTGCATAAACATTTTAAATGTTTGACACCTCCCGTCTAAAAGTTGTGCTATTTTGAGTTAACAACATCTCTTCGCATCATTTGTTTGAAACCTCTATTCCTTCATCTACATAATTAGTTACGTAAAAGTTACAAAAATTAAGAAATTTCACAAGAATACTTAGTTGTTGTAGAGCAAATATATCACCCAATTAAAAAAACGTATACAACTAATTATAGCTAAGGATGTGAAGATTTCATTTTTCTTTGATTCTTATACAAATGATTATACCATGGTTATGACCGGATTTGGAGATTATAGCACACATGTATCAATTTAAACTCTCACAAAATAGTTTTATAAATATCCAAGCTCTCATAATTAGTTTTCATTATTGCTTGGAACTGATAATGCAATCAATTGATAAGTAAAAGTTGAATCAATAGAAAAATAGACTAAATACAAACCATGCAGCTCGGCCTTCGTGTGTGGGAATTTTTCTTTCGTCTCGATTTTCTGAAATTGACAAGAGTTTTTTCATCCCTTCTGTAGGCTTCGCAGTTAAAGTCTCGGGTGGAGTCTAGAATATGTTGTTTTGTTTATTTATAGATTGTAATTTTCTCTTTAACTTCTAGTGCCATAATAGAAGCTCTTATTCTTATATATAATTCAATCGTTCAAAAAAAAAATACAAACCATGCAAACAAACAAACTTGGATAGGCCTTCATCAAAATCAACGTGTATTTTTATTTTCTTCTTAAACATGTTTAAATTATGCAAGTCATATGTGACGCACGTTGATGAGAGCAATATCGATCTTACAAGTTGGTATCGACAAATAATGACAATAGCAGCCCAACTTAATTTCTTCCCTCACTTGCCTCAATTTCTTGCCTCACTTGACAAATAATGAAAATAGTAGCCCATAACAAATATATGAAAGCTGAGTCTCATCATGTTTGTGTCAAAATAAAGTTGAAAAAAATGTAAGAATATAACCTACATTTGGAGAGGTTCAATATAATGATGGTTTGAATTAAACATTAAACCATAAAGGCTTATTTTAGTTCAAAATTGTCACCTAGAATAATGATTATGTAGTTTTATAATGAAAAAGGTAGTACATGTGTTGATACATTTTTCGTGTAATGTTTATGATCCCACATCGGTAGCAAAATGAAGCAGTTGGTAGGTTATAAACTAGGCAAAAATGCATATATATCCCTCCCAAAGTGAATAATTGCATATATATCCTTTGTACAAGTTTTTTATCCACATAGTACAATGGTTTTTATGCATGCTTTGGATATATATAAAATTTTACATTTTCGGGAGGATATATATGCAAAAGCCCCTATATACTAAAGGCATGTTGTTTGAGTAAGTTGATATTAATATTATGTTATATAGTAGACAATCACAGATGGTTTAAGAATCTATCATGTTATTGTCATGCTAGTAACTTGCGTGATTTATTAACTTTTTATGAGTTTTGCAAAAGGAAGCACTTATATTACATGTATATCTACATTTTGAACGTGGTGAGATTTTTTATTATTTTTTATTTATTTATATATTATTATTATTATTATTATTATTATTATTATTATTATTATTATTATTATTAGAAACTCAAAGGATTTACAAAAAATTAGTGGGGAAATTTGTTATTATTATTAATTTTTTGATATGTGACACACATTGATGAGAATCTATAAAATTTGCTATTATCCCATGTGGGCAATAGAAATAAAAAATTGTTATATTTTATAATAGGATTATGATAGTTGAAATCAAGGTTTTCAAAATCAAAATCCTACTCAAGATTGTTTTTATTTTTGCAAGATCGGAATCGTAAGATCGGATCGGGATCTAAGATCCTACTATAATATCATTTTCTTAATAGTTAGAAAACAATGGTCCTTTATAGTCCTTTACTAGCCACATGCATGTTGTTTTTTTAGTGTCAGCAATTGGTCATTAATGTTCAAACACATGTTGATTAACCAAAACATGACCCTTTACTAGCCACATGATGTAGTGTCTCCAAAGTACGGTAGCATATTTTATCATAGCTTAAAAACATGTAGTTATAAATTTTATCTGAAAAGATCAAACAAATTCATACCAGTTTACTATCTTAAATGTGTATCATTTAAGAAAAGATTTATACACAAATTCTCAGATTCTACAATACATATTTTCTAGTTTCATTGGTTGATTGAAACACAATTGAGCTTACTATAGAAAATTTGAACGTGATCAGGAAAAAAGTGCTCAGGAATTTATGAGGCAAATGTGGGAAGGCCATAGTTGGTAACCCGCAACTTGATCGTAATGAGAAATGTAATGGTATCTTAGTATTTAGGTGTTTGTAGAGCTCTAAGTTATCTCGTCACTACATGCCAAGTTGAGCAACCTTGTTCTCCTTTTTTTTTTTCAAGTTTCAAAACAAAAAGGTGGCTAAGATTGAGTATGAGTGGCTCATTGTAAAAAGGCTGATAGCTTGCATGCATTTATATATTTTTTAGATAAATGTTTGTTTTTGATCCCACATAGGTAATATAAAGAAATGGATATTGGCTTATATACTAAAGTTATGTTAGTTTGCAAAGTTAAGACTAATATTATGTTATAGTTATTGGTTGACATGTATAGACTAATAAATCTGCACTTATGAATTATGATGATAACTTGTATGATTAATTAACTTTTTATTTTTCATATTTATTTAGGGCTAAATCCAGTCATAGTTAAAAAGTTTTTGGATTTAAAGCATCAAACTTTCATATGCATATATTGATTGTAATATATGAAATTTAAAGTATCTGACTTCATGAACATTTTGAACGTTAGATCACATCGTGGCTAACATTTGTGCTATTTTTAGTCAAGCGGTAAGGAGTGTAAGATCCGATGTTCATGTTGAGTATCTCGAAAATCACTTATCTAGAAATGTCTTGTTCGGTTAGGGAATCATAAGTTTTAAGGCAAGGTCCACCAGGCTATCGACTAATAGCTTGAGAGTCGGCAGCCTGAAACAAAGAAGTGACTTTTGAGATCCTTGCCATGGTTACAAACAGTAACCAGAAGACTTATTCTTTTTCGACAAGTATCGAAGGCCCTGAGACTTGAGCACTACAATCTCAAGAATATAAGCAAGCTTACTATTAAGACATCATATTATCAAACACATCAACACCGTTAGTCCCTGGCGTCTTTAAGCCATTTCATTGGCATGGTGTTTCTAAAGCTCTAAAGTTATCTCGTCACAAAATAAAGCAAACTTGTTCTCCTCTTTTAACAAAAGATTTTCAAGTTTCAAAAGCAAAAAGGTAGCTAAGCTGAGTATGAGTACTAGAGGTCAATAAACAACCGTTGTTATAAGAAAAAGGGAGGTGGATCACATGAAGATGACTTGGAAGATTGCTTGACATGCATGGAGCATAAGTTTATTTTGATATAGTATTAGCGCTATATGTATTGTTTTTGCTAAGGCTGTTCATTCTTGAGGTTGTTCAAGTATGAGTGTTTTGTTCTTTTCTCGTTTCAAGAGTGGTTTCATCACCACTCTTGCATGTACATAACTCTTATACGGTTTTTTATATATTTTACCGGGTATAAACAATTTACCCAAAAAAAAAGGGTGATTTTCACACTCCCATAAATGATTAGAACACTCAAATTTTGAGTGCTTGGACATTTATAATTAAAAATTATTTGAGGGTATAAATGTCCAAGCACTCAAAATATGTCCCAATCATTTATGAGAGCGTGCAAATCACTTACCTAAGAAAAAACATGCATCTTACATGTGTAAACATTATCTTGATAAAAAATTGTTTTTGATCCCACATAGATAGTACAAAGAAAAGGATGATAGCTTATATACTAAAGTTAAGATTAGTTTTATCTTATTGTAAAGACTGTATGGTGCTGTGATTAAAAAATCACACCGGATATGATCTTTGATATAAATTGTATACTTTTTTTTTTTTTTTTTTTTTTTTTTTTTCATGACATTTAAAGCTACACCACTCATGGTTAAAAAGCTTTTTTATTTGTTGGATTTAAAGCATTAAATATTTTGAGTAAAGGGCATTACATCCGGTAAACAAGCATCAAACTTTTGTATGCATATATTGATCGTAATGGAATTTAAAGTATCCGACTTCATGAATATTTTGAATGTTAGATCACCTCCTAGCTAACATTTGTGCTATTTTAAGTCAACATACATGTATAGTATCCAAGTTTTGCATAACTAGTATTCAATATTGCTTGGTAAGGATAACACAATCATTTGAACCAATAAAACAATAGACTAAATACAAAACATGCAAACAAACAAACTTGGATAGGCCATGATCATAATCAACGTGTATTCGCATAACTATGCTAGCATTCGATATTGCGATCAATTGATAAGTAAAAGCTAATTCCATAAAACAATAGACCAAAGGATAACGATGGTTTGAATCAAATATTAAGCCTTAAAGGCTTATTTTAGTTCAGACTTATCACGTAGAATAATGATTATGTAGTTTTATAATAAAAAATTAGTTAAGCTTGAATTCTAGTAGAGATAAATAAGGGGAAAAAAATGAAAAAGAGGTAGATAGCTTACATGTGTTGAACCATTTATATAAAAAAAAAAAAAAAAAAAAAAAAAAATGTTTATCCCACATAGGTGGTGAAAATAAGAAGTTGGTAGGATATATACTAAAGTCATGTTGAATGGGTAAGTTGGTATTAATATGATGTTATTGACGGGATAATGATTCATCAGATTAAAAATCTGTTGGTTCATGTTGTCGTTCATAACTTGTGTGACTTACTAACTTTTTGTATGATGTTATTGACGGGATAATGATTCATCAGATTAAAAATCTGTTGGTTCATGTTGTCGTTCATAACTTGTGTGACTTATTAACTTTTTGTATGATGTTATTGACGGGATAATGATTCATCAGATTAAAAATCTGTTGGTTCATGTTGTCGTTCATAACTTGTGTGACTTATTAACTTTTTGTGAATTTAGCAAAAGGTTTTTTTCATGATTTTCCAAGGCTAGCTTTATTATAGTTATCATAAATGTTAGACTATTTCTAAGGTTGATAAGCTTCTTAGTCGTTGAAACCTCTATCTTCGTCTACATTTGATTTATCGTAGAACAAATGTATGCAACTGATTATAGCTAAGGATGTGACAATTCCGTCTCTATTTGATTTTTTTTATTGGTTAACAAATGATGAGTGCTATTTTTTATGATTCAAGTATATTTTAAACTTAAGTGGGTTACACACATGCACCGTAAAATATATTGTTGAGTATTAGTATGATGTTATTGACGGGATAATGATTCATCAGATTAAAAATCTGTTGGTTCATGTTGTCGTTCATAACTTGTGTGACTTATTAACTTTTTGTATGATGTTATTGACGGGATAATGATTTTAACTTTTTGTGAATTTAGCAAAAGGTTTTTTTCATGATTTTCCAAGGCTAGCTTTATTATAGTTATCATAAATGTTAGATTATTTCTAAGGTTAATAAGCTTCTTAGTTGTTGAAACCTCTATCTTCGTCTACATTTGATTTATCGTAGAACAAATGTATGCAAGTGATTATAGCTAAGGATGTGACAATTCCGTCTCTATTTGATTTTTTTTATTGGTTAACAAATGATGAGTGCTATCTTTTATGATTCAAGTATATTTTAGGGAAAATAATAAATTTAGGCATCAAAGTTGTCACGTTTTTCTTTTCTGGGCATCGAACTTTTTTTTTTCCTATTGTAGCACTGAACTTGCCTAAATTTTCTTTTGTGACACAAAATCAAACTTCGATGCCCAGAAAAGGAAAAATAGGCAAGTTCAGTGCTACAATAGGAAAAAAAAAAGTTCGATGCCCAGAAAAGGAAAAAAAGTTCGATGCCTAGAAAAAAAAAGTTCGACCGTTAATTTTTTTATTGCACCGTTAGTCCTTTTCGTCCGTTTTTGCACGTTTTCGTCCGCTTTTGCACGTTTTCGTCTGTTTTTGCACAGTTTCGTCCGTTTTTACACATTTTCTTCCGTTTTTACACGTTTTCGTCCGTTTTTGCACAGTTTCGTCCTTTTTTGCACGTTTTCGTCCCGTTTTTGCACGTTTTCGTCCGCTTTTGCACGCTTTCGTATGTTTTTGCACAGTTTCGTCCGTTTTTACACATTTTCTTCCATTTTTGCACAGTTTTCGTCCGTTTTTGCACGTTTTCGTCCTCTTTTGCACGTGCAAAAACAGACGAAAACGTGCAAAAGCGGACGAAAACGTGCAAAAAAGGACGAAATTGTGCAAAAACGGACGAAAACGTGTAAAAACGGAAGAAAATGTGTAAAAACGGACGAAACTGTGCAAAAACAGACGAAAACGTGCAAAAGCGAACGAAAACGTGCAAAAACGGGACGAAACTGTGCAAAAGCGGACGAAAACGTGCAAAACCGGACGAAAACGTGCAGAAACAGACGAAAACGTGAAAAAACGGATGAAAACGTGTAAAAACGGACGAAAACCGTGTAAGAACGGACGAAAACGTGTAAGAACGGGCGAAAAGGACTAACGGTGCAATAATATAATAACGGTCGTTAAAAACAGACAACAAGGACTAACGGTGCAATAAAAAAATTAACGGTCGAACTTTTTTTTTTTCTGGGCATCGAACTTTTTTTCTTTTTCTGGGCATCAAACTTTTTTTTTCCTATTGTAGCACTGAACTTGCCTAATTTTCCTTTTGTGACACAAAATCAAACTTCGATGCCCAGAAAAGGAAAATTAGGCAAGTTCAGTGCTACAATAGGAAAAAAAAAAGTTCG
The DNA here is from genome assembly GCA_019973895.1 of Chrysanthemum seticuspe. Classification (NCBI taxonomy): domain Eukaryota; kingdom Viridiplantae; phylum Streptophyta; class Magnoliopsida; order Asterales; family Asteraceae; genus Chrysanthemum; species Chrysanthemum seticuspe. The sequence goes on from BPTQ01000005.1 coordinate 324,388,133, forward strand.
ATGCCCAGAAAAGGAAAACGTGGCAACTTTGATGCCTAAATTTATCATTTTCCCTATATTTTAAACTTAAGTGGGTTACACACATGCACCGTAAAATATATTGTTGAGTAAAATATATCGTCTAAGGATTAAATCGTGTGCAAATGATTATAGCTAAGGATGTGAGGATTTCATCTAAATCTGATTTCTTGTGTTGGTTAACAGATGATGAAACTATCGAACTAAGAGCACAAGGTACCGTGAATACCAATAACACGTTATTGGTATGCTACTTCAGCGCCACATCATACACCTCTCAATAACTCACCAATAACTAAAACACCCTCCCTCATAACACACCCACTCAAAAAAAATACCTCACAAAAAATACACACCCACTCAAAAAAAAAAAAAAAAAAAAAAAAATGACCTTTAGCATGAGCCAGTCAATTGGCTAAAGGGACAAATGACAGTAAGCAGTGGTATGGTAGTGGCGTGTGATTGGTGATGTTTTTGGTTTTGGCGGACAAGTAACACAAGCACACTGTGTGCTCTAAAAGGTCGTGTCTTTTTCGCTTGGTTCTTGAATGTTGGTTTTTGATCATTGGTCAAATTAAATTGATAAAACACTCCACGAACATTAGATTATTGTGAAGAAGCCGTGTTAATATCCAATTATTTCAACGTCGCATGATTCACCAATGCTAGTTACATATAAAATCTGAATATGCTACTAGTATTATCATATCATCTATTTATGGTTTTGTTTATTATGGTGGCAGTGAATAATGCAAAGGTGGAAGTAAGAAAGAACATAAAAGAAACACATGGGAGAGGAGATGATATTGATGAGAATACACCGATTGGCGCTTTGAAAGGTGCACGTATTTTTGACCGAGCAAAGGACGAATTTGGTGCTCTTATTCACACAATTCACTCAAAAAACGAATATGATCATTTTGTTTGCCCACGAATGAAGGAACTCAGGGAAGGTGGATTCCAAGCTTCTAATGGAATAAGATTAGAAAATGTTTCATTTTCAAGAAATCTAATCATTGAGATTGAGGGCGATACCTTTATCCAAAGTGGCGACTTGCTAATTGCCAACAATCCTAGAGAGACATAAAGTAGGACGACTATGCATCCAATGCAACAAAATAGACCGTTAACAGAGACAACAATGCACTCTAGAGTCATCTTTGCCAAAACTTAATAAAATACAAGGTTTCCAAACATCAAGTGAGAAAGTGCAGTAGACCCACAAAAAACACCCAAGTGTAAACAATAGCAAGCAAGCTGGATGGCTGTAACTTGTTAACATGTTGAGTATTTCGAAAATCTCGTATTCAGAAATCTCTTGTTCGGTCAGGGAATCATAAGCTTTTTGGCAAGGTCCCCCAGGCTATCGACTAACAGCTTGAGAGTCGGCAGCCTGAAACAAAGAAGTGACTTTTGAAATCCTTGCCAGGGTTGCAAACATGCTTTAAACAATACTCATAAGACTTATTATTTTTTGTCAAGTATAGAAGGCCCGGAGACCCGAGCAATGCAATCTCAGAAATACAAGCAAGCTTATTACTATACCTTCGTGAGTCTTGAACATGCATGATCATCTTTTTCCTTTTCCAAACAATGAAATTAACGACTACTCCGACATCATATTATCAAACACACCAACATCGTGAGTACCTGATGTGTCTTAAAGCCATTTCGTCGGCATGATCTTTCTAAAGCTCTGAAGTTATCTCGTCACTACATCAAGTTCCCGACACCCAAATAGCTACACTATATATGAGCAACCTTGTTTCTCTCTTTTAACAATAGATTTTTAAGTTTCAAACAAAAACATAGCTAAGCTTCACTATGAGTGAAAGTAAATAAAGATACCTTACATGAGTTAGATACAGTTTCTTGATAAGAGAATTGTTTTTGATCCCACATAGTTAATATAAATAAAAGGACGGTAGCTTATATACTAAAGTTATGTTGGTTACGTAAGTTAAGATTCGTATAATGTTATTGTCTCAATAGCATATGTTCGGGATAATAAATCTGTTCATGTGATATCATGACGATTACTTGTATCATTAATTAACTTTTTATGAATTAACTTAATATTGAGAGCTAGATCACCCATGGTTAAAAAGCTTTTTTATTTATTGTCTCAATAGCATATGTTCGGGATAATAAATCTGTTCATGTGATATCATGACGATTACTTGTATCATTAATTAACTTTTTATGTATTAACTTAATATTCAGAGCTAGATCACCCATGGTTAAAAAGCTTTTTTATTTATTGTCTCAATAGCATATGTTCGGGATAATAAATCTGTTCATGTGATATCATGACGATTACTTGTATCATTAATTAACTTTTTATGTATTAACTTAATATTCAGAGCTAGATCACCCATGGTTAAAAATCTTTTTTATTTAGGGCTAATTATGCAAACACACCTTTTGCTCAAGGTGTCATCACTTTCTAAGAAAAAAGTTGGGGTATTTTCAAAATAGACTTTGAGACTTGCGACTTTTCTACTTTTCATCTAAGCTTGACACGTGTTCTTCGGAATTTGTATACCCAATTATTGTTTCTGACTTTTACAGCTATGATAGTACAGCGACCGAATCTCAGCGACTTTTTTAAGAATCTTGCGATTTTTTTTTGTCCTTTAGTAAAAAAAGTCAAAGTTACTAAAATATTATTTTATACTTTTAGTTCCTTCCCAATGCTGAGCGACTTAAGCGAAATAACATTAGCGACTTTTTTTACTTTATACTTTTGTACCTTTTAGTACTTTTTTTACACTTTTCAAAATTATAATTTTAACTAAATTGTCTATTATACCCTTGTCTCTTCCATTTCTACCTATTATTGTTCTCATTCATTCCCTTTACATTTCCACCAATTATTGTTTCGGATTGCATTCACAAAACATATTGTTGATCAGGTTGGTCCAAAATTGTTAAGTTTTGTAGGTATCATTTTCATCGGATTATGCACAGTTGTATTCCTTTTTAACTTTTGTTCTCTCTTTTCCATAGCTAAAATCGCACTCAGAGATATATGAGGGATATGTCCCCATGGTTTATAGTGATTACCTGAAGAATATGTCCAAGTATTTTGCTGCTTCTCTTTTTGTAATTTGATATTACATTTCCATGAATTACCATCTTACCTTGTGTTTCTGCTCTATTTGGATGTGAATTAGGGTCGGTGAATGGGGTGATGATGTGACTTTGCAGGCTGCCGCTGATTTGGTACGGATATGTTGATTTGGTTTTAATATATTTCTTCTAAAGAATATAATGTTAGCAGGATTAAACAAAGCATGTGATTACAAAGATTTTGCCTTTTACCATTTAAGCATAGATGTGGTTACCAAGTACTAGCAGTGGTTACCAAGTACTAGCAGTGGTAATCACTACCGCTAGCAGTGGTTTAGTAACGCTAGCAGTGGTTAAGACGCTGACGAGGCACATTGTAGTAGATTATCTCATTATTATGTTTGCATAGCACAATATTGACAACTCTGTGTTTGTTTTTAGCTTATTATATTGGCTTATGAGCTTATTCAAAGTTTGGTAACCTAGTAAGTTCATTTGATGGCTTATGAACTTATATAAGCTATCAGCTCATAAGTCATTAAAAATGAGCTTATAGATTTCTTAAATGTACAAGCAAAGACAAACACCCCGCGTAAACATCTTCTAAGTATGTTGCATACAATGTTAGACAAAATAATAATTTTGATGCACCTAGTAAACTAGTTTTCAGTGCACTATGGAACAAGAAAAATAAAATGTGCTACGTATTGTTGCGATCGGTTACGCTTTGATAATAGGGCCATTGTATTTGTTGAGTTTGCATTGAAATTTCGTTTTAGGCAGTCAGATAGAACTTGTGTATGATATGTAGCATATATTCTATCTGAACCTGTGTGTGGTCTAGAAGTTGCTGAAAGTGACATGATATGGTCATATAAACCATCTCTTTGATTTGGAATCCTATGACTTAGCATCTATAGATGTGCATACATAACCTTATAAACATTAAATGAGAGTTTTTTATAGTTTTTCTTTTTCGTAAATTATATAGTTTCTCTGTGACCTAGTTAATTTTGGATAAAACGCTTGAGTTTAGTGCCTATGAGACCTCTGAATCATAGCCAAACAGATGTACATACGGGAAGCTTCATATGTTCCTTTTTATATACTTTAAGCTCACCCAGAAAGTTAATACAAAAGCTAGTTGACATCAAAACAGGCTCATTATACCGCGTTTGGCTGGTTGTGCACTCTCTATAAATGAGCTGCAAACCAGTTTTACATCCCTTAGACTTATAACGGTTCATACTTGATGCATATTTTAGAAGCCAAAGGAAATCGCTTAAAGCGCCTCTTGGCCCCAAAAATTGTACTTGACTTTGTGATTCAGCTTAGAATATGAAATATTATTTCTTGCTTTTATATGTTGCAATAATTTTATGCAGCCTGAGCAACTCACCAAAATATTTGAGCTTTGTGGATCTCCCGATGAGATCATCTGACCTGGAGTTTCCAGACTCCCGTTGTACCACAAGTATCAACCTAGTATGCCCATGAAGAGGCGAGTCAGAGAGGTTTTCCGACAGTTGAGCACACTCCATGCTTTTATAAATCAATCTTGGTGTTCAGCTGTAATTGGTTAATTTATTTTTATTACAAATTTTTTGCGCAGGTTTGACCGTAACGCCCTTGAGTTATTGGAGAAGATGTTGACTCTTGATCCGTTACATGTATGCCTTCATTATTCAAGTTTCCCAGTCTTACAACCAGTTAGGATACCATATTCCCATTTACATATGACCGGTTTAATCGGGCTTATTTTTTTTATTTATTTTTTATTATTTTTTTTTCCAACTTAGGGTTGTACACACCAGTACTCGTGCTGTCAAACAGCTTGAAAGTTGATCTGTTCTTTTAATGCATTTTACCAAGTCACTTTATTTTAAAAAATCAGATTGTTTATAATAGTCCACATTTTTTGTAATAATATTTAGGTTTTTAAAATTGGACAAAAAGTTTGTTTTGGTCAACCTGAGCCGGCCTGTTTCGATCTGAATCAAAATTTCGTGTTTTCTCTGAGCCCAATTTGAATAGTTATAGAAATGGGTCAAATTTTTTTCCCCGAACCCAACTTTATTTGTTTGTTTACTTTGAGATGGCACTAAACTGAGGACTCTCTGCTGATCATGTCAGTTTGCCCAAGTACGAGTCCTCACATGAGTTCCAAACAAAAAATAAAAGAAAACAACAGCGTGAGTTTGTTCCTCCGTGATACTGGAACATCAAATTTTGTGATAAAGAGACCACCTGCTGTACGGCCAAAGTTTGTTCCTCCGTGATACTGGAACATCAAAGTCACCATAATTATAATTTTGATTCCGGAAAAAGAAAATAGTATACCATTTACCGTGGATTGGTAGTGACTTACCATATAGTAGTTGACTGGATTGGAAAGGTCCAAAGCTCTAGCAAAAGATTTGGCATGGTTAAAAGAACAAGGCCATTCTATACCAGAACCTTCACAACCCGGACTCAGTTATTCAACATATCTTGAAGAGTTATCGAAGAACGACCCACAAGCTTTTATTTGTCACTTCTACAACACCTACTTTGCTCATTCTGCTGGTGGTCGGATGATCGGGAGAAAGGTTGGAAATTGTTAATGTCTTTTAGAAAGTTGAACATACCAAAAATGGCATCTTGGTGCAGGGTGCACCATATGCTTTTTTGGTCTTGGTCTTATAACAATATTATATGGTTTTTATGCACAATGTATATAATTTGTAATATTTATAGGTATCTGAGAAGGTATTGAATGGCAAGGAATTGGAGTTCTACAAATGGGATGGTGATCTCTCGCAACTTTTGCAGACCGTTCGGGACAAGTTACATAAAGTCGCAGAGGTAAGTTACTGTCTAGTACTTTGAACTCGACTAATTGCCAACTTCAAATTGCAAATGGGGTTACTGCACTAAAAAGTAACAAACATTCGAATTTGTCATTGCTATTGAAGGGTACTTGTATACATCATCAAGTCAAAAGGCATAGTTCATTAGATACAATGACAATCTGATAGTATAAAGTTTGTTACAATTTAGTGCAATGAACACTATGAAACAATTTAACTTATGTAATCGTATTAGACGCTAATCATGTTTAAGAATAAGAAAATTTTGGACATAGGTGTGTTGGGTTGACGTGATTAGTACAAACCCCTTTTGATATGTACAAAATTTACCCATATTGACCTTCTAAGTAGTAGGTTTGAAAACATATTTCTAACACTTGTGTTATGCTATAACCAGAACTGGACTAGAGAGGAGAAGAACCACTGTCTTGAAGAAACCGAGAAATCGTTCAAGTATTCAGGGGAAATTCTCCGTTTGATATTGTCATGATTCTGAACGCATGTATCTGTAAAATAGCAATCTTCATGGGCCAAGCTTCAGAGCTTCTTGAAGAAATCGAGAATCCTTATTATTATTGTAGTATTCTGTGTATATTATGCGCTTTATAACAAATGTTGAAAACGGGTGACCAACTTTTTATAATCACACGTATTATGTTCATTGCGGTATTTGGTGTTCTACTTATTTAGCGACTAGATGCACCTTTTTTCATTTGGGTTCATTGCATGTGGAATCGTCAATACACCAAAATGAACCACCACTTCATTTCAAACCTAGTGTCGGGCTTGATTTCGATTATGGGTGTTTTGCTTTTGAAGTTTATAATCAGTTGGTTCAATGGTTGTAAAGTGCTAATTTTTCATCCGCTTGATTTCGTATCAGTCCTTAAATGCAGCTACTTTTTTACTATGCATAAGGAAATTACAAAGATTTTGCCTTTTACCATTTAAGCATAGATGTGGTTACCAAGTACTAGCAGTGGTTACAAAGTACTAGCAGTGGTAATCACTACCACTAGCAGTGGTTACCAAGTACTAGCAGTGGTTACCAACGCTAGCAGTGGTTAAGACGCTGACGAGGCACATTGTTGTCAAGAAAAAAGCAATACACTTTGCCAACTGTATATTTACAGGAGACAAACGGGTCACTATTTTAGCCACATCGGGTGTTGACAAGAAAGTCAAGTTGTGGACAGCTCCAGCTCTTAAATAGACCTCTAGAGCAGTCTCCAAGAATACAATCACATTACCAACTAGCACAAAAGCAATTCTCAGAAGGTTGGCATGATATGTTTTTCGGCTCCTGGGAGTGCTTCAAAAGCGAAAAGACGTCACAGGGATTATGCAGTGTAAACCATATGTGTTTTGAGGTGTTTGATTGGGAGCTCATCTCCAATGGGCCAATCAGCTGTGCTTGTCTATTTACGGTTTGTTTCCTTGAGAGTTTTCGCTTAAAATGACTGAAAACAGTGGTATTCACAATTACCTGCCGAGAACTTATAACAAGTGACTCAGAGTTTGGTGTGTAATGATCATAGAAGCCATCACAAGTGCCTACCTTTTTTGTTGTGACACTCTTTTTGTGTCTGACCAAATACCTTTAAAATTATGAGCAATTAACTATTTGAACAAAATTAGGCTTAAAGCATTGCTGTTTTAGTGAAAGCTTAAAAGATAGTTGACGATTTGGCTTATTTACTTTCTAAGTTTTTGCCAACATGTCCCCACTGAGCACATATAAACTATGGGTGCTATATGACCTCATGGGTGAGAGGCTTGCACACTGTAACAGTGGCATTATAACTAAATCGCAACCTGTGAGTGTGAGAGGTTTGCACTGGCCGTCCTGCAAGGGACTAAGAGAGCCAGAGAGGTTTCGTGAGAAAAACAAGTTAATTCTCTACTGATTATATTCTCGAAGAAACTAAAAGTAACAGAAGAATGTCGATAACTCATACTCCTCTTTGATCCCTAAAAGGTTCAATATATAAAACATGAACAACAACAATAATACAACAGCAGTAACTCCTAACCTTTGACTTTGACTTTAAGAAACTACAGTTCAAAATGAAAAACAACAAACCACCAACATGACCACATTTTCTATCCTCAAAGTCACCATAAGTAGATTAACATCCTTGTTAGACTCAAATATTCTAAAACTCACCACCCTACAACTAAAATCAATCGATAAATCAATGAAGTAATGGAAGGACTACAAATTCAATCTTCGTTCAACGACACATTCATGTCTGTAGAAGCTCTTCTCCAGTCATGCACACTTGCAGTCGTGTGGGTCTCGAGTTGGAAATTAAGGGTAGGGGTGGAATTGGCATTTCCTATTTCCAAAGACAGATATTTAACCATTAAAAGATGAATAATACCTCCATGTCATACCACAATTGCATCAGGATTGATTTTATGTGCAGCATCTGCAATAGCTTGTACACGAATTACACTTTCGTCTAGTGAGACTACTGTCTTTGCTCTAATTGAACCAGAGGTTGTGAGCCCCATATGTGCTACAATAATATCAGCACCAGCTTTTGTCATTTCAATAGCCTCCTGTTCGTTGAAAGCATATGGTGTTGTTAACAACCCCATTTTATGAGCTTTGCTTATCATCTCAACCTCCAAACTGAAAAAAATAAAATGAAATAACACCCTTTACATAAGTTAAATTTATAGAATCCAATTATTAAATAATGGTTGAAATACATACCCGTAACCCATTCCAGTTTCTTCAAGATTTTGCCTAAAATTACCATCAAATAGCCCGACGGTTGGAAAGTTTTGGACTCCACAGAATCCAATCGATTCCAATTATTCTTCGAAAAGGATCGGTCCCACATACACCGGCAAGAACAGCTACTTCTTTCACTACCGGGAGTACTTCGTTAGCCATGTCAACCACAATAGCATTTGCATCAGCAAATGGTAACAATCCAGCTAAGGAACCTCTTCCCGCCATCCGAAACCGTCCCGAATTGTAAAGTACAATGAGATCTACACCACCCGCCTCTCCAAACTTGGCAGATATTCCTGTCCCTGCACCCGCCCCTATGATCGGTTTTCCTTGCGTTATTTGGTCTCTCAACATCTGTAACACACTCTGAGTTCTTTGCAACGTCTCTGTTATTCAGCAAATAGTTGATAAAAAAATTATTATTTTATTTACAAAAATATACGTGAATCAAAGAATATTGCTTACCTAACTTTGCATAGGGGAAATTGGTCAAGTTATAAGAAATAGTTGTGCAACTCTTGGAAAGTGTGCTTGGGGCATCGGCTTGACTAGATGACTATACGCCAACCAATTTCTTACTACCGTTTGTGGTATTACAGCCTTACACGGCATCACAATTGATAAGGTTTTAAAAGGTACCTTTTTGAGGGGTCGTTTAAGCCCTTATTTGATCACTTTTGTATCCGTTATTGCTTAATATCGTTCCTTTTCACTTTTTAGGTCTCTTGAAGGCAAAATGCTGGAATGGCACTTATTTGGACGAAAAGGCGCGAATATACGAAGAAAATGGCCAAAGTCATAATCGAGACACTCAAAGCTGCTGAAAACATAAGGTGACGGCGTCACAGCTTATACGCGACGCCGTCGGAGGATTTTGTGACGGGACAGAAGCCAAAACTCCTATTTTCAAGTGACGACGTCAAGTTATAAAAGAGTAGGCCGTCGCAACTCAGACGGCCTAGATGCAATCCAGACGGCGTCAGAAGCTGAAGAGGACGGCGTCACAAGCATAAGGTGACGCCGTCGCAAGACTAACGTGGCCAAGACGAAACCCTAATGACGGCGATCCGACGGCGTCACAAAACAAAAGGTGACGCCGTCGCAGATGTAATCTTATATATAGAATCCGATTTTTTTCAGTATTTGTGTGTAGTCTTTTGGAGTAAAAACCTAAACCGAACCAAGGCTGTCTTGTACAGTATTTTAGGGTTCCAAACCCTATCTTACATCAAGATAAGTGTTTTACTTCATTAATACAATTATGTCTTTGATTATTTGTGTGTATGCTTGCATGTTCTCCATGTCCGGCTAATTTACTTGTGTGTTTGCTTAGGGAATATGAAACTTAATTATTGAATATTGATTGGTTGTTTCTTATCTTAGTTGATTAATGATCTAGTAATGCGATAGGTCATTCGTTGTGTACTTAACGCTTGATTAAATCTTTGTGAACCTTAGAATATAACTCCTTGAGTAGTTGTAAGCTAAACCATCCAAAGAGGGCCTTAGAGTAAGAGTTTATTATCCCTAGTGGGTTTTGTAGACGAGACCCTTTGGTAAGTTCAAAGAGTTAGGGAGAAACGCATACCCTACAACCTTAGACACACAACGCAACTAAGAATAAGGACGTGACAATTCAACCACCAATAGGAGATAATTAAGGAGTAGTAAAACCTAAGTAAACACATCTTTAAACTATCATACGAGCACACAATAATTAGACATAGACTACATACACCTTAGATTAGATAATTAGATAAGTAGAGTAATCGGTAGCAATACCAACCCCCCAAAATCCAAACCCCGAGATTCGTACCTTTCCTTTCCTAAAAAAATATAAAAAGATAAAAAAATAATCTTCCTCAACCCCAACCTTAGCGTTGTAACTTCTCACTAGCATTCCTATTCCCCTAGAGAACGATATCAATACCCGTGGCTTACCCTAATACTACACTACAACGATTAGGTTCACTGCCTAGGGTGTTGAAAAACTTGCTCGACGAAAAGGAAGTTCCTTTGACCCCGAACGACGCGTGTAGCGTTATCAACAATAGCATGAACAAGTGCCACAGAAGACTCACATGTTCATTGTGTTCAAATATTTTCCTCTGCTGGAAATTTGTAGGTATTGTATTCCTAGCACCAAAGTTCACCATGTCTAAAGCTCCCACACTAAGAACAAAGGGAATTTTCTTTTCTATTATTGCATCAAACCGGGATTCTTCACAAGCCATGACACCTCCAACAACATAGTCCGCAACCTCTGTTGTTGTAATGTCCAAAACGCCCCAAAAGTAAAAAAGTAAATAATAAGATAAGAACCATTTCAATTCAGAATTGGATCCAAAAATGGCATTCAAAAGTTACCTGTATAAATCCCCCTCGAACCAGATCCTCCATAGCTCTTCCACCTACACCCGTTGCATGAAACACCAACGTCTCATAACCTTCTTTGTTCAATCTTTCTTTCACAGCATTTACACACGGAGTTGTAACCCCGAACATGGTCAAACCAACCATACACTTGTCACTACCAGAAAGCAAAGATTCTTTCGAATTCACAAGCCATCCAGAAACCATCCCAGAAAAAGCAGCACCCGCATTAGCCAAAACTACCCGACTCACATTATTAATACCACAAATATCCACCACTGATGGAAACAAAATCAAATCCGATGTACCAACATAAGGCTCGGTCTGACCACTAGCTACAGTTGATACGATGATTTTAGGTATGCCAAGTGGTAGAGACTTAAAGGCGGATGATAAGAGTGAGGTGCCACCAAGCCCAATAACGCCAACAAGGAGTCCACATTGGTGAGCTTTTTTAATGTAAAGAGTGAGCCCTTTATTCATGATTGCAAGGGCTTCACCTCGAGCATCTAGAAGTTGAGTTTTAGGCCGGTTTTCAGATTCATAGTAGCTGGAAAGAAGTTCGTTTCTTGACACATACTTAAAGTCCTTGAAGTTGGTTATCGGGTTTGGTCCAACTCACACATCCACAACTACAACTTGAACCTGCATTTATCGATACGAGACTCTTTATAATTACAGAGATAACATAAACCATCATCTGATTCCAAATTGGCTATCAACAGCACCTTCTAGTAATGTAAGGAGTGTTTCTGATTGGTTATTAATCTGCTTTATCTGATTATTTGCTAGTGAAATAAGCCATTTTGAATGATCAAATCAAACCTACTTCGACAAAACAGCTTATTTCACTCGTAGATATAATTGGCAGCAATTCTAAATAAGGATTCACAAACACCCTCAATTTTTTCATTCTAAATTATTAGATAATCAGAACCATAACCAATGGCTCAGAACTAAATTATACAATAATCACTTTACAAAAATGACTCTATATATAATTAAAATGTAAGCCTACATATATTATGTACCCATACCTACAGAAGATGAAAGCAGTCCAAAGACAACACAAATCACATCATAATGATTTTATACTATATAAGCCACTAGATGCTAGTTAGAGAGTGAAAATTTAAGCAAAGAATCAAACATGACATGGATTTCAGTTTTAAAAACTGGTCAAAAGATAAAGACTAGTCTTTGTACAATTAAAAAAGCTGAAGTATCAGCAAACAGTCCATAAAGCCAAAAGTTTGCATACATATGGGAGCTCAAAGGTGAAATTATAAGTTCTCATGTCTCAATCATAGCCAAACGAGAAAGAAAAATATATATTAGTAATAATGGAGATATAGATCAGATAAAACAAAACCTGAGCCAATTCCTCCAGCAATAGAATGACATAGAACAAAACCTTCAAGACTATCACTCCCATCTGCTTCTCTGTCAATCATGTCCATCAAATCCTCCTCAAAACTCTTACCCTGCCAATACACATTATTATGTTTTAAGATTACGAAGCGTGTAGATACATTAGGTTTTGGAGGATAAAAGAAACTTAACAAAACAAAAGGCAGAAATTTTACTGACATAACTCCAACAATTGAATGACAGTGGATATACACCACAATGTTCAGTGGATATAAAAGTATACATTATGTGCCGTTAAAAAAAAGGTTTATATATGTGACCTTCTGCAAAATATACTAGCAGTGGTTTCGAGAAACGTAGCAGTGGTTTCGAGAAACGTAGCAGTGGTAACTAGCGAACTAGCAGTGGTTTCGAGAAACGTAGCAGTGGTTACCAAAATATACTAGCAGTGGTTACCAAAATATATTCTCCTCATCCGCCTTTTTTTCAATCATAGATTTCGCAAACACCTCATTCCAAAAACGTCCTCCCCTCACCACTCCCAACAACCTTAAAATACCGCGGATACCTCGGAACTAAACTCTCCATAAAATCATTAGGAAAACCAAACTCCCTCTTAACATGAACCAACTTATCCGTACTAACTACATTATTTTTCGACATCATCAACAATTAATTGAATTGAATTGAATTGAATTAATAAATGTTATAAAAAAGAAACAAATGGAATGAGTAAGAAGAATAGCAACCTGATAGAGGCGAAGGAGGCAAAGGTTAGCATCTAAGCTGTGGTGATCGTTTGATTGATGGTTTGGATCTGTGTTGGATCAGGTTAGCAGTGGGGGAGAGGGTAGCAGTGGGTAGAAGTTCATGTTAAAGTTTAAAAAGTGAACCGGTAAGGAAATAAGCAGATACTCAACATGTAAAAATAGTTAAGGGTACAATAGTCATTGTAATTTAAAAAGTATTTAAAAGTTATGTAAAAAAAATATAAAAGTACAAAAGTACAAATTTTAAAAAGGCGCTCAAATTAATTCGCTTAAGTCGCTCAGCATTGGGAAGGGGCTAAAGGACTAAAATAATACTTTCCAAAGTTTGACTTTTTCCTCGAAAATATCAAATAAAAAATCGCTCGAATCTTAAAAAGTCGCTAGATATAAGTCGATTAAAGATCATAGGTACGAAAAGGTAATTTCAATGATTGGGTTCTGAAAAGTGTCAGGACACTTGGCACTCTTAGATTGGAAGGAAAAAGTCGAAAAGTTGGGGTGTTTTGGAAATACCCCAACTTTTTTCTTAGAAAGTAATGACACCTTGAGCAAAAGGTGTGTTTGCATAATTAGCCCTTTTATTTATTGTCTCAATAGCATATGTTCGGGATAATAAATCTGTTCATGTGATATCATGACGATTACTTGTATCATTAATTAACTTTTTATGTATTAACTTAATATTCAGAGCTAGATCACCCATGGTTAAAAAGCTTTTTTATTTATTGTCTCAATAGCATATGTTCGGGATAATAAATCTGTTCATGTGATATCATGACGATTACTTGTATCATTAATTAACTTTTTTTGTATTAACTTAATATTCAGAGCTAGATCACCCATGGTTAAAAAGCTTTTTTATTTATTGAATTTAAAGCATCAAATTTTTATATGCATACATTGATCGTAATGGAATTTAACGTATCCGACTTCTTGAATATGCACATAACAATTGTTTCAATTTGCAAACCTCTGTTCCTTCATCAACATAATTAGTTACATAACACTTACTGAAAGTAAGAAATTTCACAAGAATGATTAGTTATTGTAGAGCAAATATGTCGCCCAAGTATAAAGCGTATACAACTGATTTATAGCTAAGGATGTTATGATTTAATTTGTCTTTGATATCTTATACAACTGATTATACTAGCTATGGTTATGACCGGATTTGGAGATTATAGCACTCATGTGTCAATTTAAACTCTCAAAAGTTGAATCAATAAAACAATAGACTGAATACAAACCATGCAAACAAACAAACTTGGATAGGCCTTGATCAAAGTCAGCTTGTATTTTTATTTTCTGCTGGAACATGTTATAAATAGTGCAAATTATGAGTGACATGCATTGATGAGAACAATATCGATCTTAGAAGTTGGTATTGACAAATAATGAAAATAGTAGCCCAACTCAATTTCTTGCTTCTCACTTGACATATTGCTACATAGAATGTTCCATTATAGTTTCATAGTCTTCTAGATATAAATAATGCTTGAGTCTATTTGCAAAACAAATCAACCCACCACTTAATGTCTTTTTTTAAAAAAATGTATTTTGTTAAATAATATAACAAATATATGTAAGCTGTGTGTCATCTAAAGAATTGGAAAAATTGTAACAATAGAACCTACTACATTTGTAGAGGTTGAAAGCTGCTTCGAACCAAACAATAAGCCATAGAAGAAAAGATAGTTAGGCTTGAGTGTGAGTAGGGGTAAAATAGAAAGAAAAACTTGATATTATACAATTTCTTGAAAGAAGATACACTGACTTTGATCCCACATAGATAATAGAAAGAAAAACTTGATAGCCTATATACTAAAGTTAAGTTAGTTTGGTAAGTTGATGTTACTATTGTGTTATTGTTTATCAACACCACGGGCAAATGAATAATATGTCCGCAGTGTTGACATAAGCGATAACTTTGTATGACACATTAACTTTTTGGTTTTTTGAAAAAGTTTTTTTTTTCATCGTTAATGATATTATTTATTGTTTATCATCAACACCACGGACAAATGAATAATATGTCCGCAGTGTTGACATAAGCGATAACTTTGTATGACACATTAACTTTTTGGTTTTTTGAAAAAGTTTTTTTTTTCATCGTTAATGATATTCAAAGCAATAACTATGCACTTTTAATGTTAGACCTTAAAACACTTTATAGTTAAAAAAAACTTTAGCTTTTTGTGGTTAAAAAGTATTTAACTTTTGCCATTAAGTTTTACAATCATTTTTTTTTGGTTAGAAATATTGAGAGGGTCAGTACTATTTTTGTTCCGAAATCAAATCGTAAGGCATAAGCGGTTTTTTCATTACAAGTTATCTAAATAAAGATTTTCATGTTTCACATAAAACAAGGTAGTTAAGTTTCAATGGAGTAAACCAAGAACTAGCATTAAATGATAACTCGTATGTGGTGTCGATACTTTTTTATCACAGTTTTTTTAATCCCAGACGAGTAAATAGGAAAAATAAATAAATAAAAAATCCCTTATTGTTAACATTAGGTTTATGCTAGTTGAAATACAAAAAACTTTACAAGATTGTCGACCAAAAAGGCCGTATCTCTTTGCTTGGTTCTCGAATTTTAATTTTCGATCATTAGTTAAGTCATATATCGATGAAACACGCCATAAACGTTAGCTAGGTTATTGTGAAGAAGTTGTGTTAATGACCAAGTATTTCAAGTGGTTTCGAGTTTTTAGTCTATGATAATACGTAATAATCGGTTTAATCAATGTCAAAGAAGTGACAGTGTAATATTATTTACAAAGGAACTCTAAAATTGAGGCTTATATTCTCTTAAAGCATATTCTAATGTTAAACAGGAATTTATGGTTCTGTTTTTGATTTTAGCATAAACACGCCCCACCCTGCCCTATCCTCTTGCTATGTTTTTCATTTATAGTAGAGAGTATGTTGGTGGTCACGAAAAACACGTAAAAGTTGAATGTATTTACAATTTCTAACGACTAGCTATTGGGTAATAACTTCACGAAACTATGTATGCAGGACCGTGAGAATGTGTATGACAACACATTGAGAGTACTTTTAGTAGATTTAACTGATCCTTCTTCTAGAGGTGTATTCCGTGAACATGCTTACATTGTGTAAGCTTCTTCGCAACTTTATTACATCTATGAATTAACAGGTGCCATAATGAGCTAGTTGGGTCTTGAGTCTAAACGAGCTTGGGTTAAAACAGGTAACTTTTATTACATGTCAAGAGGGTGGGTCGGTTTTGGCTGATCGACAAACTTGTTTTCGATCTTTTTTGATAATTAACTCATATGACATATACTTTTTCATTGATTGGTTTAATAGAGAGTTTACTAAACTTCTGGAATAAATTTTGCTGGTTTCATTATCCATAGTTCATATAAATTGATATTGATGGTAACATTTGTTTTTCAATAGTCAAAAAAGTCCTTGAAAGCACTTACATGATATTATATGGTTTTACTTCAGCACACCAGATATAAAGGAAGAAAAGAGATTGGTAGGCAAAGAAGAATTGTTATTACGGTGAGTGATAAACTAAAAATTATATTTGGAATTATTTGGTTTATTTCATAAGTTAGATTGAAACTAACTATAACTCATCAAACAACACAATTAGCTAAATTTCATCGTGTTAAATAACGTTTATATATTTTCTGAACAATAGGCAGTAGCAGCAACACTTATCATTAATGGGGAGGCAAAAGAAGACAGTTGGCCTAGGAGACGTCAAACCTCCTGTCTTATAATTATGATTTTTGGGTTTCGTTAACTTGATATCATGTATTAGATTCTCTGTTGCACCGTCAGTCCTTGACGTCTTGAAGCCATTTCAACCGGATTTCAATTTTTTATAACTCGTTAAGTGTAATGGTATTTTAGTATTTAGGTATTTCTAAAGCTCTAAGTTATCTCGTCACTAAATACCAAGTTGAGCAATGTTATTTTATTCTCTTAAAAATGAAAAGGTAGCTAAGCTTGAGTATGAGTGGAGAAAATTAAACAACCCTTGTTATAAGAAAAGCAGGCAACTTACATGTTTATATATTTTCTTGATAAACAATTGTTTTTTATCCCACATCGATAATAGAAAGAATAGGATGGTTGCTTACATACTAAAGTTACGTTGGTTGAGTAAATTAAGATTAGTATTATGTTATTGTTCTAATGGTATATCTTGTGAGTAAAAATCACGTCGTGAACCATTAGGATAATAACTTGTATGATTAATTAACTTTTTTTTTTTTCATAATATTAGAGGTAGATCACTCATGGCTAAAAAGCTTTTTATTTGTTGGAGTTATAGCATCAAACTTTTATATGCATATATTGATCATAGTGAGTTTTAAATTATCTTACTTTGCATGAATATTTTGAACTTTAGACAACCCCCCCCCCCCCCCCCCCCACCACCACCACAAAAAAAAAAAAAAATAAATAATAATAATAATAATAATAATAATAATAATAATAATAATAATAGTAAATTGTGTTACTTTAAATTAAGAGTAAATTACACGGATGATCCCTAAGGTTTGTCCAAAATTTCTCTCACAGTCCCTGAAAGTTTAAAGTTGCATGGATAGTCCCTATCTCTGAAAAGAATAACACTTATGGTCCTTTATTTAACTGGCGTTAAGTGAGTTCCGTTATAATTTACACTTTTAGCCCTTTTGGTTAAAGATCGTTGCCTCGTCAGTCCTTTATCATAACGAACGTTTATAATTTAAAGCTTTTCGACTTTAGGTACGTTTTTATACGTTTTCTTACGTTTTCATCAATTTTCGTCCGTTTTAATACGTTTTCATTCGTATTTCTGGGTTTTTATTCGTTTTCTTCCCTTTTTATACGTTTTCGTCCGTTTTTATTTGTTTTCATCCGTTTTTATTCGTTTTTATAGGTTTTCATCCGTTTTTCTTATGTTTCCATACGGTTTCATTCGTTTTTGCCCGTTTGCTTACATTTTTTTTATATTTTGGTCCTTTTTTATACGTTTTCATATGATTTTATACGTTTTTCTCACGTTTTTATCCGTTTTCGTTTGTTTTTATACGCTTTCATCCGTTTTTATACGTTTTCGTCTGTTTTTATACGTTTTCGCCCGTTTTTATTCGTTTTTGTTCGTATTTATACATTTTTATCTATTTTCGTTCATTTTTATTCGCTTTCGTCTGTTTTTATTTGTTTTCGTCCGTTTTTATTCGTTTTCATCCGTTTTTATCCGTTTTTGGCCGCTTTTATTGGTTTTCGTCTATTTTTGTACATCTTCGTTTGTTTTTATACGTTTTTATCCGTTTTATAAGTTTTCATCTGTTTTTCTTCCGTTTTTGTATGTTTTCATATGATTTTATTCGTTTTCATATGTTTTCATCCGTTTTATATGCTTTTATCCGTTTTCGTCCATTTTCATATGTTTTTGTCCGTTTTAATACGTTTTCGTCTGTTTATCTTACGGATAAAAACGTATACAAATGTAAGAAAATGTATAAAGACGGATTAAAACGTGCGAAAAACGTATAAAACGGACGAAAACGTATTAAAACATAAGAAAACGGATAAAAATGGATGAAAACTTATGAGAACGTAAAAAAATCGTATAAAAACGAACGAAAATGGTTATAAACATATAAAACGGATAAAAACATATGAAAACGGATAAAAACGTATGAAAATGTATAAAAACATATAAAAACAAAAGAAAAACGGATGAAAAGGTATAAAACGGACGAAAACGTATTAAAACAGATAAAATGTATGGAAACGTAAGAAGACTTATAAAAAGAAATGAAAATGCATACAAACAGACAAAAATGAATAAAATGGACGGAAACGGATAAAAACGTATAAAAACGGATGAAAACATATGGAAACGGACGAAAACGAATAAAAACGGACGAAAACGTATAAAAACGGACGAAAACGAATAAAAATGGATGAAACGTATAAAAACGGATGAAATGTATAAAAACATTTAAAAACGAATAAAAAATGTGAGTAAAACGTATAAAATCAAACGAAAATGTATAAAAAAGGACCAAATGTAAAAAAAATGTAAGCACACGAGCGAAAACGAATTAAAACGGATGAAAACGTAAAAAAAACATATGAAAACGAATAAAAATGGACGAAAACGTATAAAACATATGAAAACGGATAAAAACCTATAAATACGAACGAAAACGTATAAAAACGGACGAAAACGGATGAAACGTATAAAAACGTACCTAAAGTCGAAATTCTTTAAATTATAAACGTTCGTTATGATAAAGGACTTACGTCGCAACGATCTTTAACCAAATGGGCTAAAAGTGTAAATTATAACGGAACTCACTTAACGCCAATTAAATAAAGGACCATAAGTGTTATTCTTTTTAGAGATAGGGACTATCCATGCAACTTTAAACTTTCAGGGACTATGAGTGAAATTTTAGACAAACCTTAAGGACCATCCGTGTAATTTACTCTTAAATTAACAACACCTCTTCACATTAATTGTTTGAAACATCTATTACAAAAATTAAGAAATTTCAAAATAATAAGTAGTTGTTGTAGAGCAAATATATCGCCAAGTATGACACGTACACAACTGATTAGAGCTAAGGATGTGAAGATTTCATTTATCTTTGATTTGTTATGCAACTGATTATACTATGGTTATGACCGGATTTGGAGATTAGAGCACGTGTGTCAATTTAAACGCTCACAAAATAGTTTTATAACCAGTATTTAATATTACTTGGAAAGTATAATGCAATCAATTGATAAGTAAAAGTAGAACCAATACAAATCATGCAAACAAACAAACGTATGCTTTGATGAAAATCAATTGATGATTTAAAAAAGTCAAATAACTTGCATGTGTATTTATATTTTCAAGAGAAAAGTGTTTTATTCCCACATAGGTAGTAGAAGGAAAAGGATGAGGCTTTATATGCTAAAGTTATGTTAGGTGACTAAGTTAAGATTAATATTATGTTATTATCGTGGTCCGTGATGTGTTCTTCTAAGAGCACACACAAAGGTAACG
Source organism: Chrysanthemum seticuspe (assembly GCA_019973895.1). Classification (NCBI taxonomy): domain Eukaryota; kingdom Viridiplantae; phylum Streptophyta; class Magnoliopsida; order Asterales; family Asteraceae; genus Chrysanthemum; species Chrysanthemum seticuspe. The sequence goes on from BPTQ01000005.1 coordinate 324,408,368, forward strand.
CTCTAACGGCGGTATGCCGTTATTACCCTTGGACCTCCGGCGTTAGTCCTTCCCCGTTAACCCCTTAACGGGCGTTATTATTTTATTATTATTTTTTTTTATGCCCCTAAATGAGGGGTTGTTTTTGTAAATTGTTGGAAATGTTATTGATGTTATTGGGATGTTATTGTTGTGGGTGTTTTTTAGGGATGTTAATGTTAAATGTTAAAGCTGATGTGGCGCTGACGTGGACGGTGTTATCGGTGTTATGGTGTTACGATTGGGAGTGCTCTAATAATATCATGACGATAACTTGTAAGATTAATTAACTTATTATATTTCCATGATATTCCTTATATTCAGAGGTAGATTACTCTTGGTTAAAAAGCTTTTCTAGTTTTTGGATTTAAAGCATCAACATCTTATATTCATATATGCATCTAAATGAGGGGTTGTTTTTGTAAATTGTTGGGAATGTTATTGATGTTATTGGGATGTTATTGTTGTGGGTGTTTTTTAGGGATGTTAATGTTAAATGTTAAAGCTGATGTGGCGCTGACGTGGACGGTGTTATCGGTGTTATGGTGTTACGATTGAGAGTGCTCTAATAATATCATGACGATAACTTGTAAGATTAATTAACTTATTATATTTCCATGATATTCCTTATATTCAGAGGTAGATTACTCTTGGTTAAAAAGCTTTTCTAGTTTTTGGATTTAAAGCATCAACATCTTATATTCATATATGCATATATTGATCGTTTCTTTTGCTCTTGGTTTTCGAATGTTTTTTTGATCATTGGTCAAATCATATCGATGAAACACTCTAAGAACATTAGATTATTGTGGAGAAGCCATGTTAATGTCCAATTATTTCAAGTGGTGCCAAGTTTTTGCCAGGTATTTGTTTTGTGTGATAAGGATTCTCTTGCGATCTTAACGACTTTTTATTTTGTATTTTGTCTTGTTTAGCTTCTTGGTTTATTTGTGATAAAGACGGCATGCTATTAAGAAACAAATAAATTCCGAATATGCTAATTATCGTATCACCTATTTAGTTTTGTTTATTATAGGGCACTAGATAATTTAAAGGCGGAAGTAAGAATAGGAAATAAGAAAAGAACATTCACCTCGCTATCGAAAAGAAACTCATGGGAAGTGAGATGTATTGATGTGAACAAACCGATTAGTGGTTTTAAAGGTGCAAGTATTTTTAACCGAGCAAAGAACGAAATTGGTACTCTTACTCACACAATTCACCCGAAAAAATGATTATGGTCTTTTTAATTTGTTTCGCCACGAATGAAGGAACTCAAGGTAGGTGGATTCCGAGCTTCTATTAGAATAAAACTAGAAAAGATTTCATCTTCAAGAAGTCTAATCATTGAGATTGAGGTCAATACCTCTACCGAGATCGTGTCCTTTTTCATACTGATGGTGATGACGTATATATCCAAAGTGGCGACTTGCTCATTGCCAACAATCCTAGAGAGATATAAAGTATGACGACTATGCATCTAATGCAATAAAATAGACTCTTAACAGAGACACATTGCACTCTAGAGTCATCTTTGCCATCATAGTACCAATGCATATATATCCACAATAAAGAATGAAAGACAAAGCGAAAACTTAATAAAAGTCAAGGGTTCCATATGCGTCATGTGAGAAAGTGCATACCCACTAAAAACACCCAATTGCGATATACAAAATTAAAGCCCTCATGAGTCTTGAACATGCACGATCATCTTTTCCTTTTCCAAACAAAGAAATTAACGAATAATACGACATCATATTATCAAACACATCAACACCGTTAGTCCCTGGCGTCTTAAAGCCATTTCATTGGCATGGTCTTTCTAAAGCTCTAAAGTTATCTCTTCACAACATCAAGTTCCCACCCAAATAGCTGTACTATATATAAGCAACTATGTTCCCCTCTTTTAACAAAAGATTTTCAAGTTTCAAAAGCAAAAAGGTAACTAAACTTGAGAATGAGTGGAGGTAAATAAACGACCCTTGTAATAAGAAAAAGCGGCACCTTACATGTGTATACATTTTGGTGATAAATAAGAGTGAGGTTATTTTACAAACCAAATAATCCTCACATACCAAGGGACACATCTCAACCATTGATTCAAATTTAATCAATGGCTGAGATTAAAACATACTATCCACTAAAATAAACGCGGAGGGGTATAATCGTCAAATTACAACACAAACAAAAACGCGCTCTAAATCACATTTCACACATTCATTGAACCTACCTAACACACACTAAAAACATACACCACTCACACTTTTACACTACACCGGAAAATCATCAAAACCTATCAATCTCGCCGGAGAAGATGGAAGATACCGACAGTGACATTATCACGCTACAAGAACTGACAAAAAAGGCAACTACAAGCAAACAAAAGCATAAAAAACCGGCCAAAAAACCGGTTTCAGGTATAATCTTGACTCTAAACGACTATTTCAATATCTACAACTGTTATTTATGATTATATGATGTTTTGAACTGTTTATAGAGATTATGATGAAGATAGTAAAATTTTACACTGTATAAATGGATATTTGTGAAGAAATGTGCAACTAGAAGTTAGGTTTTAACAATTTATAGAGTTTTTGTTATGATTAGGAGTTAGGTTTTAACAGTTTAGAAGCTAGGTTTGCGAGATTAGAAGTATATATTCGGCTTAGCCGCATAATACGTCTTCGACTTTGACGAATGCAAAAGGCTTAAACAAAAGCATTCGCTGCAGCTAAGTAAAAGGATTAGCCGCAGAAGATGCCTTTGGCTTCGCCAAAAGGATCTTATGCGGATAAACCTTTGGCTCAGCCGCGGAAGGTGCCTTTGGCTTTGGATGCATCTAAGTAAAAGGATTCGTTGCAGCTATGTAAAAGGATTAGCCGCAAAAGATGCCTTTGGCTTTGCCAAAGGCATCTTATGCGGCTAAACCTTTGGCTCGGCCGCACCAAAGGAATCTTATGCGGCTAAACCTTTGGCTTAGCTGCAAAACATGCTTTTGGCTTCGCCAAAGGCATATTCTGCGGCTAAGCCTTTTGCTTAGCCGCATAAGATGCTTTAGCATTTGACAAAGGAATAGGCTGTAACTGATGCACAAAATGGTTTGAGCGAATATATGATAACTTAAAATAACCTTTTAAATCTGTTTTTTTTTTTTTAATTCTATATCAAATATGATATAATAAACATTTGCTTTTAAAAATAGGCTTTAAAATATGTGATAACTTAAAAATTTCCTTAGAAACAAAGGATTTGGCTTAGATATAGGCATAGCCTTCGGCAAAAACTTTCAATCATTAACATTTGCTTAGCCACAGTCATAGCCTTCAACATTTCCGAACACAAATGCCTGTTTGTAACATATTTTGTAGCTACCAAAAATTTTATGTTAAATATCACATATGATATAATAAAGATGCATTCAACTTTGCCAATTGACTAGGGTGCATATAAGCAACAGAAGAATCCTTTGGCTTCGCCAAAGGCATAGCCTCCAGCTAAGCAAAGGCTTAACCGGATAAAATGCCTTTGCCTTCAACTTAGATACAGAAAATGCATTGAACAAAAGAAATCATAAAATAAAATAGGCTTTCAAATCTGTTTTTATTCTATATCACATATGATATACTAAAGAATTTGGGTTATCTACAACCATAGCCTTAGGGAAAAACTTTGATAGAATAAACATTTTGCTTAGCCACAGGCATAGCCTTCAGCAAAGGCTTAGCCACAGGCATAGCCTTCAGCAAAGGCTTAGCCACAGGCATAACCTTCGGCTTTTCCGAAGGCTATGCCTGTGGCTAAAACTTTGACAAAAATGAATAAATATTCAGTAGCTAAAAAAAATTATGTTACATATCAAATATGATATTATAAAGAATTTTGGTAATATACATGCATAGCCTCTAACTTTGCAAAAAAGATATGCCTGCACCTAATCCTTTGAGTAAAATTGTTAGGATATTAAATAATTGTTGATTGTTGATGATGTAGGTGATAAAGAAAATGACGATGAAGATGATGATGATGTAGGGAATCTAATATCTAAATTGTCGCTACTAAAAACAACTGGTATAGTGAAAAGCCCTGCTAAAGGTACATATCATGTTATTAAAGAAACACATTATGTACTGAGAATATTTAAATTACTAAATCACATATGATATAATATAAAAAATTTTTGAAGAAAAAACAAAAACAGTTGCTCAAAGGTTAAATGAAATACAGAGAAACGCTAAGAAGAAAAGAGCAGAGCAAGAAAAGCAAAGGAAGATTGAAACAGATAAGAAACAAACTAAAAATCAAGACAAAACAGATTCTTCAGAAAAGAAAAAAATGAAATGTCTACAGAAAAGAAAAGCATCAGAAACGCAAAGTACCCCAAAAAGATTTACAAGAGGTGATGCTAGAAGAATTGAAGAGGAAAAAGATGTTGATAAAAGTTATAATGAGGATGCTGAGACGGTAGAAGAAACTAAAGAGGAACTCGATGAAGAGAATGATCAACAGTTGGTAGTAAAAGAAACAAAAAAGAGAAAGAAGGAAATAGTTGTTGAGAAGGAGGTTGAAGATAAGGAGGATAAAAAGAAGCTTCAACCGATTAAGGTGAAAAAGGAGAAAACAAAAACAAAACATTACCCAACATGTACAAGGTCATCACCAAAACCTCTCTATGAAGCGATGATCGATTTATCAAATGAGAGAAAGAAATGCTTGAAAGAGATGGGATTTGAGAGGTTCATAAACTTCCCAATACTTGAAAGAATTTTGGTAAAGGAGAAAAGTAAAAAAAAAATCAAAAGCAAAATGAAATGTGTTTTAGCCTTTTAGGTGAGAATGATCAAATTCAAAAACAAACCTAAATTCTTTGACGTTTAACTCTCACTTTTTATGTGAAGACACAAAATAGCACAATCTGTTGCATTATCTAAGGCCTTGTTTGTTAAATTTTTTTATTAAGTCATTTCTAATTAAGAGATGACTTAATGTAGAAACTCTCAGTTTTATTGCTTAATATTTTTTCTCAATTAATTCACAAACAAACGGTTTTAATATAACTTAATTAATTCAGTTTTATTTCATATTAAGTCAATTAAATCACAAACAAACACCACCTAAGTTAGATAATATACGTGGTTTTAGTCCACGTTTTATAATCTAATAAAGTCTAAACATAATGATGTGAGTCGACATCAATCCTATTCTATTAGTTACTGAACAAGAGATATATAGACACTTGGTGATTGGCATAGTATCTAACTACATTTATACTCAATTATTTGAGATATATGTGTATTTACATATCACGATACTCGATAGATATACGATATTCAATTGGCATAGTAGCTAAAATGATTTTGTTGGGTTTTACTAATCATAACAATTACAGTAAACATGTAAACATCATCAAAGCATGCAACGGAAGTAATAGGAATAATACTTGTAAATTAATTAACCGAATTAAAAGAACATGCGTAGCTTTTAGCGAATCAAAGAACACAAGTAACAAGAACAATGAAAACCCTAAACCCTCAAATTAGGGTTTATAAAATTCGACCCCTTTTAGTCGAATACCAAGATTACCAACAAACATAAACGTATTTGTTCTTCGTTCTTGTACACACGTACTAATATCGAATTAATGTGAAAAGCTAGGTTCTTGAATCACAAATAAACCAAACACTTATATCTTGTAGTTGGAAAATTGAATCCCTTGGGTTAGGGATGGAGTACGATCGGCCAAGGACAAGAGGAGAGGAGGAGAAGTTAGGGTTCTTTGGTGATCCCATTAGATTTAATGAATACAAAGGGTTTGTATTTATACACATCTAAACTTGATGACCAAGTTAGGGCACCCCATGGGTTTGGAAACCCACGACCGGCCTAGGACAACCCAAAAGGGTTCTAGATCCTTTCCATCCACTATTTTCATCTTTAGTCCTTTAATGTTACATTTAACGATTGTTAGTCCAAACTCGTTAAATATTAATATTCGTTAAGTGTTTATTTCGTGACTAAATAATTAATAATAACAAATTTATATTAATTATTCTAAACATTAATTCTCATACATAATGTGTGCAATCTCAAAATCTCGAATTCGAATCCGGTCATACGTACATTAAAAATATCCATAAACCTTTCAGATTTGTCCAGTTTTTATGTAAAAAATGACGTGCCACAAACAATTTATTGTTCTATGATTTGAAGGAAGACATCTGTCTATTATTAATCCTCCCATCAAGATTTATGTGCAACAAATAATGCTATAGCGTTAACTACATTTATTAATAGAAATAACGATACATCATCGTAAAGTAAGTTTAACTTAAGTGATGAACTTAACTTTGTGTCCGATGGGACGATCTTATTTGTGCTTTTTAGAAAGGAAAAAAAAAAACAAAAAAATACAAAGCAACTTTGTCTTTGGTACCGAACATATGATTATATGAACCAACATGTTTATACCCGCTGTTAAAAAGGATGTTTATATCCGAGTTCTAGTAGTTTGTAGAGATTGGGTTAATTCCATATATCCCCAATTAAAACCCTTTAATGTCATATTTGTCCATCCAAAACACATAATACCATATATACCCAATTAAAACACAAAAATTGTCATATCTACCCATTATATTATTAAATGAATTAAGCATCAATTAACATTATTAAATACCCATTATACCCTTTATAAAAACACTTTACCTGCTAATACCCTACGTGTGTATTTGTTACTTTCAGAAGACTATCCCAGCTGCAATGCTCGACCCAAACAAATACTAGATTATAACTAACCTTTTAAAAATTCGTACAATTTCATTTGCTCAATTAAACTATTATAGGTGATTCTATCATTGAGTCCAAGTTAAGTAAAAACAAGTTCCTAAATAACAATTTTCTTTTACAACTAAAAACCACAACTGACCACACATTATGAAGATTACTACTGAAGAATAATACTGATGCAATATTTGGAGCCAAGCCAACAAAAGAAAATTAATTCTCTAATGACCTGGTCCAAACACTCTCACCTCTGTCTTCTTTCCTTGTTTTCTAAAATCAAAGTAACCAAGCACTCTATAAATACCTGAAACATAAAACTAATAAAAATGTGAAATATAAAAACCTTTTACTGCTATATGGCTCGGAACCTTGATATTGTGGTTTTTTACATGTCTTTGGATGATGTCCAGACCCACCACAATTCGAACAATTGCTTCATCTTGAACATGTGGTTCACCAATGGCTTCATCTTGAACATGTGATTAACTGATGTGTAACCAAAACTAATGAAAGAGTTGATAGAAAAGGATTACTCGTCCTACTGTGTTCATGCAAGTTTGATGATGCAACCACCACAATTGTTTATTTTCTTCTAAACCTAAATTAGACTTAAAAAAGACAGGGAATATTTGCCGCCAATTAGAAAGGGTAAAATAGTCTGCACCTTTTAAATTGATTATTATTTGGATTTAAAAAGAAATTAAAATAAATAAATTAGTAAAATGGGTAGATATGACAATTTTATGTTTAAATTGGGTATATATGGTATTATGTGTTTTGGATGGACAAATATGACATTAAAAGGTTTTAATTGGGGGATATATGAAATTAACCCTATTATAATAAGCATAGAACAATTTCTTGCTTCTCACTTGGCATATTAGTACATAGAATGCATGTTACATCATAGTTCGAAATCTTCTAGATATAACTAATCTTTGAGTCTATGTTACATCTCAATATCATTTAAAAATGCATTTTTTACATGCTAACAAATATATGAAAGTTGTGTCTCATCATGTTTGTGTCAAATTAAAATTGAAAAAATTGTAACAATAGAACCTACTACATTCTAAGAGGTTGAAAGATGGTTTGAATCAAACACAAAGCCATAAAAGGTTTTTATTTATTTATTTATTTATTAATTAATTTATTTTAATTAGATATTATCATGTGAAAGAATGATTTTAGAATTTCATAAAAGAAATGACAATTAGGCTTGAGTTTGAGTATGGGTAAATCAAGCACTATCAGATAACTTATAAGATACAATATCTTAAAAAAGGATTGTTTTTTATCCCACGACCCACATAGGTAATAGAAAGAAAAACTTGATAGCCTATATACTAAAGTTTAGTTGGACCTGTAAGTTGATGTTACTATTGTGTTGTTGTTTTTCCAACTCCCGTAGGCAAATAAATCATTTGTCTACGGTGTTAGGGTGAACGATAACTTGTATGACTCATTAACTTTTTGGTTTTTGAAAAAAGTTTTTTTTTTCATCGTTAACTTTAACTTTGTGTTGTTGAAAAAAGTTTATTTTTTCATCGTTAACTGTTTATGGTTCTCTGAAAAGTTTTTATATTCGTTAACTTTTTTGTAGTTGTCTGAAAACAATTTTATTTATGATATTCAAAGAAATAACTATTACACTTTTAAGGTTAGACGTTAAAACACTTTATAGTTAAATAAAAACTTTAGGCTTTTGTGGTTAAAAAGCATTTAACTTTTACAATCAGTTTTTTGTGGTTAGTAATATTGAGAGGCTCAATACTATTTTTGTTCCTAAATCAAATCGTATGGCATAAGTGGTTTTTTCATTACAAATTATCTGAAAAAAGATTTTCAGCTTTCACATAAAACAAGGTAGTTAAGTTTCAATGGAGTAAACCAAAAACTAGCATTAAATGATAACTCGTATGTGGTGCCGATACTTTTCTATTACAGTTTTTTTTAATCCCAAATGGGTAAATAGAAAAAAAAAAAATGAAAAAATTCCCTTATTTTTTACGTTAGTTTATGCTAGCTATAATAACTAGACAAGACTATCGAACAAAAAGGCCGTGTCTCTTTCGATTGGTTCTCGAATGTTAGTTTTTTATCATTGATCAAGTCATATATGATCTCACAATGAAACACACCACAAACTTTAGCTAGGTGATTGTGAAGAAGCCGTGCTAATGACCAATTATTTCAAGTGGTGTCGAGTTTTTAGTCGATGGTAATAAGTAATAACCGGTTTAATCAATGTCAAGAAGTGACAATGTGATATTAGTAAAAAAGGAACTCTTAAACTGGGGATTATATTCTCTAAAGCGCAATCTAATATTAAACTGGAAATTACGGTTCGGTTTATACTTTTAGTATAAAGCTGCCTCACCCCGTGTCATGCTCACCCCTAAAACTTGCTATGTTTTTTATTTATAGTAGAAAGTATGTTGGTGGTCGATAACCTATACAAACAACCACTGGCGTAAACACATACAACAATTTGAAAAACAACATCATACCCATTAAGTAACTTAGTAGCAAAAGCTTCTCTTCATAATTTTTGAAGCACTTATTATAGATTATTTCAAAGTTAAAAAGCTTCTTATTTGTTGAAACCTCTATTCTTCGTCTACATTTAATTTGTCGTAGAACAGATGTATCTTTTAAGGATTATAAAATGTATACAAGTGATTATAGCTAAGGATGTACATCTCTATTTGATTATTTGTATTGGTTAACAAGTGATGAGTACTAAATTCTATGATTGAAGTAGATTTTAAACTTAAATGGGTTACACACTTAAACCATTATACTTATCTATCTATATATATAATTTAATAAGGCAAAAATGCATATATATCCCTCCCAAAGTGAATAATTGCATATATATCATTTGTACAAGTTTTTTATGCACATAATACAATTGTTTTTATGCATGCTTTGGATATATATGCAATTTTGCATTTTCGGAAAGACATATATGCAAAAGCCCCTTAATACTATATAATAAAAGAAGCTTTTTTTGAAATTCCTGTCATGTCATTTAATCCAAGTTGGCATTTAAAGCCACGTCAACAAAGCCACGTCATATCTCACTAATGAATTGTCCCACCTTTTAGCCTACATTCTTGACTTTTTGCATTATACAACCAATAATTAGGGGGAAAATTCTCTAATTGCCCCAGTTGTCCAAGAATATTACCTCAAATGTCCCACTTTTTTTTCACTTCCCTTAATGCCCCATGGGCAACTCTATCATATATTTGGGCCCACTTTGTACTTACAAAGTACAAATCTAAGATTTGGACAGTTGGGCAACTTTGACCTACTATATTGGGCAACTCACATTTTTTGTCTTTTAGCGAAAAAGCAAAATATTTATTTTTTAATTTTTACTAAAAGACAAAAAATTATCAGTTGCCCAACATTGAAAGTCAAAGTTGCCCAACCAAATAAATAGTACACTTGTACTAAGAAAGTACAAGGTGGCCCCACAACATGGGACACATGTCATTTATTTGGGATGGTTGCCCAAATTTGAAGTTGGGAGAGTTGCCCATGGGGCATTATGAGAAGTGAAAAAAAAGTGAGGCATTTGGGGTAAATTTGTTGGGCAACCGGGGCAATTAGAGAATTTCAGTGTTACTATTCATGCTCTTTCATCTCAAAATTCAAATTCAAACTTCCAGTAATTTCAAATTTGTTCAAGATATAATTCGATTTTTTTCTTTCTGCGTACTCATTATTACAAGGTATGTTTACAATCACAATATTAACATCAAACGAATTGTACAATTTAGTGAATACTCAATTTGGTTTTTTTCTACCAAATGAAATTCAAATCCGGGTTTTGTTATTATTTGTTGAATCGACTACTATTTTGAATGTGTATATCACTTGATAATTAAATATGATAATCTTGTCTGTTTGTTTCAATTTTCAAAATGAATAAAGTCCTTTGAATTATTTTATTAGTTATAGTCTCTTTCATATTAGTAAAATACTACTCTTCTATCGATCATGGTTAATGTTTAAATGGTGTACAAGAATCGATGAAACTTGCTTAATTGGGGGTATAATTTTGATGTTCAGGTTTTGTATGTGTTGGCTTCTTACAGGTAATGTGATCTTAAAGACGCCTAGCAAGTGTTTGATGTAATGCCCAAAAGAGATGGTTGTCGTGCAAATGGGGTAACTCTCAAAATGCTGGTATTTAGTTTTTCACTGTTATGCATTCATCATAAAAATCTATAGTGTTTATTCTCTATTGTTCTTTGCTATTGCAAAAAATGTGTATAAGTTGTGGTTGTGCAAGTGAGGTAAGGTAGACACGTAACTTCAATTATAAGGGCCAAAGATAAAATGTCATTTAAGCCAGTTGGGCAAGGTACCACGTCAAGAAAGCCGCATCAGTAATTCCAGTTGTAGAAAGTTACGAGACACTGTTTTCTCCGACAATCTATCTTTTCCGAGATGGGTTTTTCTGGGTTTTTGATTTCGTTTATGGTGGCGAAATGGGCAGGTCCATTGGGTAACGCCGTTGAGTTGAAATGGGTAGTTTCTTGATTGGTTTGGTTTGATCCACAAATGTTGTTTTGTTCAAGTTTATAACTGATTGATGTTTTAAGTATGATATACTTTAGAAATGTATGTAACTATAAACTATTTTTATAAACTAGAATGATTTATGATGCTGATAGTGAATTGTTTTAAGGTCTCAACCCGTTTGAACTACCCATCTGACCTGTTAGGGAGAAACCATAACCCAAATGGCTTAAATACAAGTAGTATGAGTAATTGGTTCAGAATTCCTTTACTCGAACTGGGTTTTCTAAATCATGCGGGTTTTGCTCTTATCCATAAATTTTCTTTTTCTAAAAAATTCTAATGTTTAGGCGTTAATAGCAACGATTTATTTGAGGCGAACAAAAGAAAAAGCCTTAATTGGTTTGCCTCCCAAAACTATACATACATGTAGTGTGGAGCTTTTGATGATGAACGTAAGTTGTATGATGAGATGGAAACTAAAGCCAAGAACTCTGTTGAGGAATATATTGCTAAAAGGAGTGTTACACAAAATTATTCAACTGTTTTGAGCATCATTTTACGGCTTCGTCAGATATGTACACATACGGAATTGTGCCCTCCAGAAGTTAGAGCGTCCCTTCCATCCTATCATTTTGAAGGTACTTTCACTTATTTATCCACTCTATTCTAAATTCTACTTGATGCCAATTCAAGATCACAGGTAACATGACCTTGCTATATGTATCAAAGTTTCAATAAGATTTTGCAAATATTGATACTTCTCGTGAAACTTTGAATCTCATGCTGTTTTATCATTTCATGTAGTCTCTTGGTGATGTTTTACTGCTTATTTGTGATAATTTGCTAATTCAGTAGGCAGTTTACGTTGCAGTGGTACTTTAGTGTTTACTATTTAGACAAAGAACCATAAGTAGACATGTAAGGATTTTAAAGAGGTGAGAACATTGGTAGAAAACATCACATTATTTTGAAAGATTCTAGATTCCTGATTCTTGAAGGTATTCGAGCAAATGACTTCTATTATCTACATCAGATAAGGGCTGTCTCCATTTTGTGCCCCAATTTGCATGAATATTAAGTTTGCAATTTCGATTAAATTACTTGCGAATAGATTTATTTGGGTTATGTTTGATCTACAATGGCTGGTGCTACTAGCGCTCTAGCATTTACTACCTCAAGTATTCCAGTGTTTTGTTCTGTGCCCACTCTTGATTTTGGTATTACTAGCTTTTCTTTCAGTTTCTCATTACTGCTATCCATTCTGTGCAGAATACAATGAACCATAGACCAATATCCTTTCTGCCTGCTTGCTGTTATACTCTTTTTTGTACGTAGAAGCTCTCTACTGCCAACAAATTTCAATGCATAGTGGCTGTTAGAAAAGTAGTTGATAAAGTTTGAAGTTAGTAAATTATGGCAATCTATCCGGCCGAGTGCATTTTTAATGTGGCTAATTATGGGTCAATGCTTAAAAACACCAGAGTCAAGCCATGGGATGTAGCAGGTTCAGTAAACACGACGGATATTCGGTGTTCACTATGCAAACAGGTACAAGATTCACCTGATCATTTTTTTTAATGCCCTTTCACCAATCAAGTTTGGTCAAGAGTCAAAAGAATCTACTTTATTACCAAACATACCTAATATGATATACCTTATATAGTATCAATTTGGATTACCTAATGCCCTTTCATGTTATGATTTTATATATGCAAGTTTCTTTTCGCCTTAACTTGTGAAAAATTTGGATTATTGTTTGAGAATTACTATTTGTTACTTTAAGTATTTGAACCTTTGTTTTCAAACTCTCTATAAGCCACCCGTGATTTATCACGGGTTTATAGGCTAGTTAATAATTATATTAACCAAGATGAATACGTGAGTTTAACTGTGTAAGCAGCACATTTTGCGGTCCCTACTGAAGGATTCTCACTATACAATAATGCAATATATTTTAAGTGTTGTTTTAGTGTACCTCATCTAGTTATTAAAAAGTATCTTCTTTTTGGGTAAAGGTTTACCCTGAAAAACTATACTAAACACAAAATAATGTTTAAATACAATAAAATGTGGCAGAGTACCACATTAACCTCAAGCACAAGGCTTGAACAACCACTAACTCGTTTGTGACACGCCACAAAAACGAACCTTAGATGAAATGCAACATTACATCATAAGAAAACAAAACTAACATCTATACAACCTAAAATTTGAAGGAATTTTCCACAACGAAAGCAAACGTTTAACCCTCGAGGAGTTTTTGAACCCGAAAGTGATGAGCTTAAGCCAAATCGTAGTCATGATCATGTCTCTAATCTCCTCAGGCGATCTTCTAGTGTTTTTAAACACCCTATTATTTAGTTCCATCAAAATGTAGTAAGCAGAAGCCGCATGCAACATTTTACCCACAACACTTTTAAACGGCCATGACATCCTCCAAAATAGGAGGAACAATAGTTTGCTTATATTACTAAAAAGAACATTCACCACGCTATCGGAAAGTAACACATGGGAGGGGAGATGATATTGATGTGAACACACGGATCGAGCAAAGGATGAACTTGGTGCTCTTATTCACACAATTCACCCGAAAAAATGAACATGATCATTTTGTTTCAGCATCAAAGAAGGAACTCAAGGAAGGTGGATTCCGAGTCTCTATTGGAAAAAGACTAGAAAATATTTTATCTTCAAGAAGTCTAATCATCAAGATTCAGGTCAATACCACTACCAAGATCGCGTCCTTTTTCAAACTAATAGTGATTATGTATATATCCGAAGTGGCGATTTATTCGACTATGCATCCAATGCAATGAAATAGACTGTTAGCAGAGAGAACATTGCAATAAAATGGTCTAATCATATATATATTCAAAGTCACGAATGAAAGACAATGCAATAAAACCATCAAGAGTTGGGTTCGATCAAGTGACAAAGTGAAGACCTACAAAAGACACCCATATGTAACGAACATCATACCGGTTGATAGTTGTTAACACTACTGCGATATAAACAGTTAAAACCTACATGTTTTTATGACAAAAAGCCGGGTAAACCTTGAAATCAGGAGTGTAAGAGTCGATGTCCCTGTTGAATATCTTGGAAATCTCTTACTAGTTCGGAAATCTCTTGTTTGTTTTTGCCTTCGGTCACGGAATAATAAGTTTTTAGGACGTGGTCCACCACTCACCAGGCTATCGACTGATAGCTAGAGAGTCGCCTGAAACAAAAAAGTGACTTAAGATCCTTGTCAGGGTTGCAAACATGTTTTAAACAATACTTCATAACCTTATTGAGCATCAACCACGAGGTATACACGGATAACATCATCATCAGAAGACTTATTCTTTTTCATCAAGTATCTGAGGCCCGAAGACTTGAGCGTCGCAATCTCAGGAATATAAGCAAACATACTACCTTCACAAGCCTTGAACATGCATGGTCATCTTTTCCTTAAACACCATTAGTCCCTGACATCTTGAAGCCATTTCGTCGGGATTTAAGTTTTCTAAAGCTCGTTAATTGTAATGGTATTTAGGTCTTGGTCTTCTAAATCTCTAAAGTTATCTTGTCACTACATCCCAAGTTGATCAACCTTGTGCCCCTCTCTTTTAACTAAAGATTTTTCAGGTTTCAAAACAAATAGGTAGCTAAGCTTGAATATGAGTGGAAGTAAATAAGGAACACTCGTTGCAAAAAGGCAGATAGTTACATGTATTTATATGTTTTCTAGATAAAATATTGTTTTTGATCCCACATAGATGACAAAAGGAAACAATTGATAGCTTATATACTAAAGATATGTTGGTTGATCAAGTTTGAATTAATATTATGTTATCTTACAGGTGCCAAATGTATAGGGGAATGAATCTGTACATGAGTGCGTTGTAGGGTAACTTGTATATATAATTCATTTACTTTTTTAGTTTTTGGTAAAATGTTTTTATTCATGATATTCAAAGAATTCATTACATGTTACTTTAATCATGAAATCACTTCAAGATTAAAAATCCTTTATTTGTTGAATTAAAAACATCAAACTTTTATATGTGATATTTGAAACGTGAAGTCATCTCGCGGCTAAAATTTGTACGATTTTAAGTCAACGTCGCCTCTTCACATCAATTGTTTCAAACCTCTATTTTCATCAACATATAGAATCACATACAAGTTACAAAAATTTAGAAATTTCACAAAAATAATATAGTGTTTGTAGAGCAAATATATCTTCCGAGTATAAAACGTATACAACTAATTTTAGCTAAGGACGTGAAGATTTCATTTGTCTTTGATTTTTGCTTCCTTTGTTTGCTTCCTTTTTATGAAATTAATTGTAGAATGGATGCATCAGAGTGTTTAGTTATTGAGGAACGGTCATCTGATCTTTACCGGCAATGTAAAGACTTCTACCAGTACGGCATGGCATGTTTCCATATTACAATTTATTTGTTATTTGATTATCTTTCTGCCTACGGCATTTATTTTTGTGCATACGGAGCTTGATAATTTAACATATAAGTGATTTTAACCCATTATACGGGGAATGGGTCAATTTGTGTTTCATTTTATTGATAACATGTCAAATTCATATATAGAAAATTTAGCTCGAAAGGAACTTTTAAATTGGGGCTTATATGCGCATTCTAATGTCAAAACGGAATTAACGGTTCAATTTTTTGTTTTAGCATAAAGCCACCCCACCCCGCCCCATCCCCGCCCCATGCCCACCCCTAAAACTTGCTACGTCTTTCACTTATAGTAGAAGTATGTTGGTGGTCACCAAAACACATAAAATTTAAGTGTATTTACAATTTTTTACGACTAGCTATTGCGTAATCTCTTCACCAAACTATGTACGTAGTGAGAATGTGTATGACAACGCACTGAGAGTACTTTTAGCAGCTTTAACTGATCCTTCTTCTCGAGTTGCATTCCGTGCACATGCTTACACCGTGTAAGCTTCTTTTCAACTTTATTACATCTATGAATCTACATGTGCCATAATGCGTGAGTTGGGTATTGAGTCTAAACGAGCTTGGGTTGAAACATGTAACTTTTTTTACATGTCAACAGGTTGGGTCGGCTTTAGCTCAACACACTTGTTTTCGCATTTTATGGATAATTAACTCATTTGGCATATGCTTTTCATTACTTGGGTTAATAGTAGTTTACTAAACTTACATAGTCCATATAAATTGATATGGATGGCGACACTTGTTTTTCAACATTCAAAAGAGTCCTTGAAAGTACTTGGATGATATTATATGGTTTTGCATGGTGCACCACACCAAATATGACGTAAGAAAAGAGTTTGGAAGGCAAAGAAGAATCGTAATTACAGTGAGTGATGAACTAAAATTCTTTCGGAATTATTTCGTTTATTTCATAAGTAATACACGGATAACATCATCATCAGAAGACTTATTCTTTTTCATCAAATATCTGAACAACACCATTAGTACCTGATGTTTGTAGCCATTTCGTCCAGATTTGAATCTTCTATAGCTCGCTAAGTGCAATGGTATTTAGATCTTTCTAAAGATCTAAGGTTATCTCGTCACTACATACCAAGTTGAGCAACCTTGTTCCCCTCTTTTTTAACAATTTTAATTTTTTCAAAACAAAAAGGTAACAATTGTCTTTTCAAGATTCTAAACAAAAAGGTAGCTAAGATTGTGTATGATTGGAGGTAAATAAAGAACCCTTATTGTAAAAAGGCAGATAGCTTGCATGAGTTTATATATTTTCTAGATTAAAGTTTGCTTTTAATCCCACATAGGTAATAGAAAGAAAAAGATGGT
>BPTQ01000005.1:324425605-324534062 GCA_019973895.1 Chrysanthemum seticuspe
TTAGTTGAAAATAACTTGTTATATTCAATAAATCACTTGTGATATTCAGAATATCACTTGTGATCATCTGAATATCACAGAATATCACTTGTGATCATTTGAATATCACAGAATATCACTTGTGATATTCTGAAACGTATGAAACGTCTGAAAACGGCCGAAAGCATTTAAAAACGGACGAAAACATATGAAAACGAACAAAAATGATAGAAAATGGACGAATATGTATGAAAACAGACGAAAACATATGAAAGCGTAAAAACACGTATGAAAACAGACGAAAACATTTGAAAACGAATGAAAACGAATGAATAATGGACGAAACGTAAGAAACCGGACGAAAACGTATGAAACCTGGCGAAAATGTAAGAAAACAGACGAAAACGGACAAAAACGTATGAAAACAGACGAAAATGTATGAAAACGAAGAATAAACGCGAATTAAAAAAAATGAATAACGTGAATTAAAAAAAGAAAATAAACGTGAATTAAAAAAAGAAAAAAACGTTAAATAAAAAAAACGTGAATTAAAAAAATAGAAATATAAAAGAAAGACAAAAAGACAAGAAAAAACATGGATTTAGGTTTCTTTATTAAATCTTAGGTTAATCCCTGTCATTAAATCAAACTAAATGGATGGTGGAGATTTATTCCATTTGTATGCACTAAAATGATAGTAAGCAAATTATAGAGTAAATAATATCGACCGAGGATAAAAATCGTATACAACAACTGATTATAGCTGAGATGTGATGATTTCATCTAAATTTGTTTTCTTTTGTTGGTTAACAAATGATAGACTATCAAACTAAAAGGCAGTGTCTTTTTCGCTTGGTTCTTGAATGTTGGTTTTCGATCATTGGTCAAATCATATCGATGAAACACTCTACGAAAATTAGATTATATTGGAGAAGTCGTGTTAATGTCCACTTATTTCAAATGGTGCCAAGTTTTCGTCAGTTCTTTGTTTTGTGGGACAAGGATTCTATTGCGACCTTAACGATTTTTTATTTTGTATGATGTGTAATTTAGCTTCTTGGTTTATTTGTGATAAAGACAGCATGAATCACCAATGCTAGTTAGAAACATAAAAAATCCGAATATGCTAATTATGGTATCACCTATTTAGTTTTGTTTATTATGGTGCCACTGAGTAATTCAAAGGTGGAAGTATTTTTGACCGAGTAAAGGATGAACTTGGTGCTCTTATTCACACAATTAACCAGAAAAAATGAATATGATCATTTTAATTTGTTTCGCCACAAATGAAGGAACTTAGAAGGTGGATTCTGAGCTTCTATTGGAAAAATACTAGAAAAGATATCATCTTCAATAAGTCAAATCACCAAGATTGATCAGGTCAATATATCTACCGAGATCATCTCCATTTTTAAACTGATGGTGATGATGTATATATCCAAAGTGGCGACTTGCTCATTGCCAACAATTCTAGCTGAGAGACAGGAAGTATGATGACTATGCATCCAATGCAATAAAATAGACTATTAACAGAGACAACATTCCACTCTAGAGTCATCTTTGACATCATGTACCAAAGCATATATATTCCAAGTCAGGAACGAAAGACAATGCCAAACTTAATAAAAGACAAGTGAGAAAGTGCATACCCACAAAAAACACCCAAGTGTAACCATCAGCATACAAGCCGGATAGTTGTTAACACTAGAGCAATATAGACAATCAAAGCCTACATGTTTTCCTGATAAGAAGCCAAGGTGTAAGGAGTGTAAGCAGTGGCGGATTTAGCCGGAAATCTAAGGTGGTTCTTTGATTTGGTCAAGTTAAAAATAGCATTTGGGTCAACGAATTAAGCGTCAAATTTCGAGTCGGATCGGGTCCAATTTAACAAATAGCGATAGTAAAACATTAAACATAAGAAGATCTAATAAAATTTAACAAACGAATAAACGGTAAAAGAAATTAAGCATAATGGATTTCTTATGCCCTTTTTTAAAGTTAATAAAGAGCAAATCGCATAAAAAGGTACTCTACTTTAGCTTAATTTGAATTTTAGGTATCCAACATTTTTTTTTATTAATTTAAGGTACCAAAGTTATTTTTATGTAATGTATGGTTTTTAAGGTTTTTTCTACTTTTCGAAAGAGGTTTCCTGTCTTTACTTTCGCTGAAACGATTAAGTAATGTGATGTATCATTATAATTTAGTATTTAAAAGTCATGTCGGCTAAACTGACAACCTATTTCGAAAAGTCAACAAACCTAACATTGCACGTAAAATTAAGTTTGATATATTAAATTCAGAAGAAAATTTTTTTTTGAAGTACCTTAAATTAAAATCGATCTAAAGTAGAGTATGCAATTTGCCCATTATTAAATGGACTAATCTTTTTGGGCTATTTGGGATTTGGGCTAAAAATATTTTATACTAAAAGTGAAATGCTTTTTTAAAAAAATTCTAAGGTAGTTCTCAAATAATTTCTAAGGTGGTTCTTAAAAAAAAAATTCTATATCGCTTTTAAAAATTTTCGTCATCCAAAGTGATTCCCGGTTACCACTTGGTAATACATGGATCCTCCTCTGAGTGTAAGATTGTGTTTCTTTTTCTCTTAATGGGGAAGAAATGTGGGCCCAAACCCTTAACGCCTCGTAACTCGGAGAAGCATTAAAGTTTCTCTCTTCCTAATAAGCGGCTAATTAAAAGATTTATATGAAATCACTTAATTTAGTAAACACCGGTAGATGCTCATGTTGAGTATCTTGAAAATCTCTTGCTCAGAAATATCTTGTCTTGTCAGGGAATCGACTGATAGCTTGAGAGTCAGCGGCCTGAAACAAAGAGGCGACTTAAGATCCTTGCTAGTTGAAAACATGCTTCAAACAGTAGTCAGAAGACTTATTCTATTCATCAAGTATCTAAGGCCCAGAGACCCGAGCAGTGCAATCTCAGGAATCTAAGCAAGCATACTAACCTCATGTGTCTTGAACATGCACGATCTTCTTTTCCTTTTTAAAACAAAGAAATTAACGACTACTATGGCATCATATTATCAAACACATTCACCGTGAGTCCCTCAAGTCTTAAAGCCATTTTGTTGGCATGGTCTTTCTAAAGCTCAAAGGTTATCTCGTCAACAACGTCAAGTTCCCAACACCCAAATAGCTATACTATATATGAGCAACCTTGTTCCCCTCCTTTAGCAAAAGATTTTCAAGTTTCAAAAACAAAAAGGTAATTAAGCGTGAGTATGAGTCGAGGTAAATAAACAACCATTGTTATAAAAAAAAGAAAAAAGAAAAAAAAAAGCAGGCACCTTACATGTTTCATGATAAAATAGTTGATTTTGATCCCACATAGTTAAAAGAAGGAAAGGACGGTTGGTTATATACTAAAAAAAGATTATGTTGGTTGGGCAAGTTAAGATTAGTATAATGTTATTGTCTGGATAGCACATGTTCGGGATAACAAATCTGTTCATGCAATATCATGACGATTACTTGTATGATTAATTAACTTTTTATGTATTCCCATGATACTGAGAGCTAGATCACCCATAGTTAAAAAGCTTTTCTATTTGTTGAATTAAAAGCATCAAATTTTTATATGCATACATTAATTGTCTGGATAGCACATGTTCGGGATAACAAATCTGTTCATGCAATATCATGACGATTACTTGTATGATTAATTAACTTTTTATGTATTCCCATGATACTGAGAGCTAGATCACCCATAGTTAAAAAGCTTTTCTATTTGTTGAATTAAAAGCATCAAATTTTTATATGCATACATTAATCGTAATGGAATTTAAAGTATCCGACTTCATGAATATTTACATAACAATTGTTTTAATTTTCAAACCTCCGTTCCTTCGTCAACATAATTGGTTACAGGGACGGAGCTAGGGGGTTCCCGCTGGTGCCCAGGAACCCTATGGATTTTTTTCGATATAGTGTTAATTTTTGAAGAAAAAAAAAACACTGTTTTTTCCTAAATGCATCTTAAATGCACTCGGTCATTCGAAATATGTTTCTAGTGTTACGATTCAAAAGATTTTGTGCACCCGATTATATTTGGTCTTGGCTCCGTCCCTGATGCTTACATAACACTTGCTGAAAGTAAGAAATTTCACAAGAATAATTAGTTATTGTAGAGCAAATATGCCTCCCAGCCCCAGGTATAAAACGTATACAACTGATTTATAGCTAAGGATGTGATGATTTCATTTGTCTTTGATTTCTTATACAACTGATTATACTATGGTTATGACCGGATTAGGAGATTATAGCACTCATGTGTTAATTTAAACTCTCACTGCACAAAAGTTGAATCAATAAAACAATAGACTAAATACAAACCATGCAAACAAACAAACTTGGATAGGCCTTGATCAAAGTCAACTTGTATTTTTGTTTTCTGCTGGAACATGTTATAAATAGTGCAAATTATGAGTGACATGCATTGATGAGAACAATATCGATCTTAGAAGTTGGTGCTGACAAATAGTGAAAATAGTAGCCCAACTCAATTTCTTGCTTCTCACTTGGCATATTGCTTCTAGATATAAATAATGCTTGAGTCTATGTGCAAAACAAATCAACCCACCACTTAAGGTCGTTTTAAAAAAATGTATTTTGTTAAATAATATAACAAATATATGCAAGTTGTGTGTCATCTAAAGAATTGGAAAAATTGTAACAATAGAACCTACTGCATTTGAAGAGGTTGAAAGCTGCTTCGAACCAAACAATAAGCCATAGAAGAAAAGATAGTTAGGCTTGAATGTGAGTTGATCCCACATAGATAATACTAGTAGAAAGAAAAACTTGATACTATACAATTTCTTGAAAGAAGATACGCTGACTTTGATCCCACATAGATAAAAGAAAGAAAAACTTGATAGCCTATATATTAAAGTTAAGTTGGTTTGGTAAGTTGATGTTACTATTGTGTTATTGTTTATCATCAACACCCACGGGCAAATGAATAATATGTCCGTAAGTGTTAGACATAAGCGATAACTTTGTATGACACAGTAACCTTTTGGTGTTTTGAATTTTTTTTTCAACGTTAATGATATTCGAAGCAATAACTATGCACTTTTAATGTTTGACCTTAAAACACTTTATAGTTAAAAAAAACTTTAGCTTTTTGTGGTTAAAAAGTATTTAACTTTTACCATTAACTTTTACAATCAGTTTTTTGTGGTTAGAAATATTGAGAGGGTCAGTACTATTTTTGTTCCGAAATCAAATCGTAAGGCATAAGTGGTTTTTTCATTACAAGTTATCTGAATAAAGATTCTCATGTTTCACATAAAACAAGGTAGTTGAGCAACCTTGTTCTATTTTTTTTTTTAAATGAAAAGGTAGCTAAGCTTGAGTATGAGTGGATGTAAATAGACAACCCTTGTTATAAGAAAAAGCAGGCACCTTACATGTTTATATATTTTCTTGACAAACAATTGTTTTTGATCCCACATCGGTGATACAAAGAATAGGATGGTAGCTTACATACTAAAGTTACTTTTGTTGACTAAGTTAAGATTAGTACTCCCTATTATGTTATTGTTTTGATGGTATATCTTGTGAATAAAAATCACAACATGTAACTTGTATGGTTAATTAACCCTTTTTTTTTCTTCATGATATTAAGAGGTAGATCACTGATGGCTAAAAAACTTTTTATTTGTTGGAGTTATAGCCCAAGCATGAACGTATACAACTGATTAGAGCTAAGGATGTGAAGATTTCGTTTGTCTTTGATTTGTTATGCAACTGATTATACGATGCTTATGACCGGATTTGGAGATTATAGCACACATGTGTCAATTTAAACTCTCACAAAATAGTTTTATAACCAGTCTTCAATATTTACTTGGAAAGGATAACGCAATCAATTGATAAGTAAAAGTTGAACCAATACAAATCATGCAAACGTAGGCCTTGATCAAAATCAACGTGTAATCTTAATTTCTTCTGGAACATGTTTAAAATTGTGCAACTTATGAGTAACATGGGTTGGTGAGAACAAAAGTTAAGCTCGAATATTAGTAAACATAAATAAAGAACCTTCGTTAAAAATGAATAAGAGGATAGCTTACATGTGTTGATACATTTTTCCTAAAATGTTTTTGATGCCACATCGGTAGCGAAAAGAAGAAGTTGGTAGGTTATATACTAAAGGCATGTTGATCGAGTAAGTTCATTTTAATATCATGTTATTCAGCGGTTCTGAACGTGGCGAGATTTTATTATTACTATTTTACTTTTTGATATTGTGGTGAGATTAAACTTTAGCATCTGAGTTTTATATGAATATTTTGAATGTTAGATCACAACATATAAAATTTGTGCAATTCTAAGTAAAGACAATCTTTTTACATATAATTTGTGGTAGAACAAATATATCTTCCAGAGATTAAATGTATACGAGTGATAATAGCTAAGGATGTGATGATTCCATCTCGATTTGATTTTTTTGTATTGGTTAAAAAACAATACTCACCAATTGTTTTTGAGTGTACCACATCTAATTTTTGAAAAATATCTTAGTTTGTTTATGTTGTGTAACTTATTTGTTTCTAATGTCTTATCCACTTGAGTTATTCATCATGTTAATTTGTAAAACAACAGTATGTTTATGTTGTTTGGATCTATGATATATGTTCCTTTAACTTTAATATTGCTTCGAAAACCATGATTCACGTTTAGTTAGAATTATTATCTAAATGAATGATTTTATAGTTTCGTAAAATAAAATAAAAAGATAGCCAGGAGTTTGAGTAGGGGTAAATCAAGAACCATCAAATAGCTTATATGATACAATTACTTGAAAGAAGATTGTTTTTTTATCCCACATTGGTAATAGAAAGAAAAACTTGATAGCCTATATACTAAAGTTAAGTTGGTTTGGTAAGTTGATGTTTCTATTATGTTATTATTCCTTTAAACGCTGCATACATATAAATAATATGTGTGTGGTGTTAGCACGAACGATAACTTGTATGACTCATTATCTTTTTGGTTTATTGAAAAAGTTTTTATTCATAATTAACTTTTGTGGTTCTCTAACAAGTTTTTGTTCATCGTTATCTTTTTCTAGTTATTTGAAAACCATTTTATTTATGATAATCAAAGCAATAACTACTACACTTTTAATTTAAGACTTAAAACACGTTGTAAAAAAAAAAAAAAAAAAGTTTAGCCTTTTGTGGTTAAAAAGCATTTACTTTTACAATTAGCTAAGGTTGTAAAAATCATGAATCGGTAGTTGGGAAGGTTGATCCCTTGTAGCTTATAATTGGTCTAGGTGGGATTATTCGGATTGGCATTTCCGGTAAATTTTAGGTATTTCCGGTAAGTTTTGGATATTTCGGCGAATTTTGAGTATTTCCGCTAAGATTTTCTTTAAAACACGTCTTGTAATATAGATATAAATAGGGAATATAAGTGATTAAAATAAGTTTACGGCGAGTTTTGTCAATGTTTGGCAAGATTTGCAAGTTTCCGGCTAAGTTTGTCCACCGTTAACCGTCGTTGACCACGGTTGACCGGTTTACACTGATAAAAAAAGTTGGTGATCTAATAACGCCTAAACGGCGATTAATCAGCCTCGTAGGGCCTTTTTTTTTTCAACACTACAATTAGCTAATTAAATGCTTCTTGTATAACTTAGCTTGTTTGTTAATTACTTGTTACAAAACGATGTCTTATCCCCTTGTGTTATTCATCATGTTAATTTGTACCAAAACAAAACTAGAAATATTGTGAGGTTCAATGCTATATTTTCATTCCGAAATCAAATCGTAACACAGGGGTGGTTCTTCGTTACAAATTACCATCTAGATTTTTTTTCCCCAGTAAATCAGGCGATTAATAGTGGAGTAAGTTAAAAACTAGCATTAAAAAATAACTAGTATGTGTGCCGATATTCTTTTATTTTAAAAATTGATATTATCCCAGATGGTCGTGTCTTTCTCGCTTGGTTCTGGAATGTTATAAGTTTTCGTTTATTGGTCAAGTCATATATTGATGAAACATGCCACAAACATTAGCTAGGTTATTGTGAAGAAACCTTGCTAATGACCAATTACTTGAAGTTGTGTCGAGTTTTTAGTCGATGGTAATAAGTAATGACCGGTTTAATCTATGTCAAAGAAGTAACAGTATAATATTAGTAACAAAGGAACTCTTAAATTGGGGCTTATATTCTCCTAAAGCATATTCTAATGTTAAACAGGAATTTACGGTTCGGTTTTTGATTTTAGCATAAACATGCCCCACCCCGCCCCATCCTCTTGCTATGTTTTTCATTTGTAGCAGAAAGTATGTTGGTGGTCACGAAAAACACGTAAAATTTGAATGTATTTACAATTTCTAACGACTAGCTATTGGGTAATCACTTCACCAAACTATGTATGCAGGACCGTGAGAATGTGTATGACAACACATTAAGAATACTTTTAGTAGCTTTAACTTATCCTTCTTCTAGAGGTGCATTCCGTGCACATGCTTACACCGTGTAAGCTTCTTTGGAACTTTATAACATATATGAATCAACAGGTGCCATAATGCGCGGGCCGGGTCTTGAGTCTAAACGAGCTTGTTGAAACAGGTAACTTTTATTACATGTCAACAGGTTGGGTCGGGTTTGGCTGATCCAGACACTTTTTTTCACATTTTATGGATAATTAACTCATTTGGCAAATGCTTTTGATCCCACATAGGTAATAGAAAGAAAAGGATGATGGCTTATATACTAAAGTTATGTTGGTTGATTAAGTTGAAATTAGTATTATGTTATCCTGGGGTAAGGCATGTGCTGGTTTATAAACCTGTGCGTGCATTATCTAAATGGTAATTTGTATAAATGATTAACTTTTTATTTTTCCATAATATTAGGAGAGCTAGATCACTCATGCTTAAAAGCTTTTTATATGTTGGATTTAAAGCATCAAACTTTCATATACGTCCATTGATTGTAATGAGATTTAAAGTATCCGACTTTGCATGAATATTTTAACGTTAGATCACCTCCTGGCTAGAATATGTGCTACTTTAAGTTAACATAAGCAATTGTTTCAAACATCTACTCTAGATCTACATATAGTTACATAAAACTTACAAAAATTAAGAAATTTCACAAGAATAATTAGTTGTTGTAGAGCAAATATATCGGCCAAGTATAAAACGTATACAACTGATTTATAGCTAATAGGGATGTGAAGATTTCATTTAATTTGTCTTTGATTTCTTATACAACTGATTATACTATGATTATGACCGGATATAGCACACATGTGTCAATTTAAACTCACACAAAATAGTTTTATAACTATTCAAGTTTCGCATAACTAGTTTTCAATATTGCTTGGAAAGGATAACGCAATTAATTGATAAGTAAAAGTTGAATTAATAAATACAATGGACTAAATACAAACAAGCCGAGGCCTTCATCAAAATAAACGTGTATTACTTTTCTTCTAGATATAAATAATGTTTGAGTCTGTGCAAAACAATCCAACCCAGATCTTCATTGAACTATTTAAGATAACACATTTCACTAAATACTACTAACATATATATGAAAGTTGTGTCTCATCATGTTTGTGTCAAAATAAAGTTGGAAAGAATGTAAGAATAGAACCTACATTTGAAGAGGTTCAATGCCGGTTGGAATCAAACATTAAGCGTTAAAGGTTTTATTTAGTTACAGTTTTATTACCTAGAATAATAATTATGTAATGTTATAATAACAAAAAAGAAGATAAATAAAGAATCTTCGTTAAAAATGAGAAAGAGGTAGATATCTTTTATGTGTGAAACATCTTTTAAAAAAAATTGTTTTGATCCCACATAGGAAGTGACAAGAAGAAGTTGGTAGCTTATATACTAAAGTCATGTTGGTTGGCTAAGTTGATGTTAATATGTTGTTATTGATGGTACAATGATTCAATAGATTATAAACCTAAAGTGTTATCGTACCGTCAATAACTTGTCTGACTTGTTAACTTTTTTGTAAATTTAACAAAAGGTTATATTTATGATTTTTCAAGCACTTACTATATGTTATCATACATTTAATTTGTCGTAGATCAAATATATACTAAAGTTAAGTTGGTTTGGTAAGTTGACGTTATTATTATGTTATTGTTCTGATAACGCTCTGACATATAAATAATTTGTCAGTGGTGTTCTCGTGAACGATAACTTGTATGACTCATTTTCTTTATGGTTTTTTGAAAGAAATTATTTTTTTTGAAAGAAATTATTCATCGCTTAACTTTTTGTGATTCTTTAAAAAGTTTATATTCATCGTTAACTTTTTTAGTTATCTGAAAACAATTTTATTTATGCTATTTAAAGCAATAACTATTACGCCTTTTATTTTAGACGATAAAATACTTTATTATAGTTAAAAAAAACTTTTGCCTTTTGTGGTTAAAAAGCATTTAACCTTTATAATTAGCTAATAAATGCTTCTTGTGTAACTTAGCTTGTTTGTTAATTACTTGTTACAAAACCATGTCGTATCCACTTGGGTTATTCATCATGTTAATTTATACCAAAACAAAACTCGAAATATTGAGAGGTTCAATACTATTTTTGTTCCCATATCAAATCGTAGAGCATAAGTGGTCTTTTCGTTACAAATTATCATCTGAAAAATGGTTTTTCATGTTTCCAGTAAATCCGGTAGTTAACTTTACTGAAGTAAATTAAAAAAACTAGCATTAGAAAATAACTCGTATGTGTGCCGATATTCTTTCATTGTAAAAATTGCAATTATCCCATATGGGCAATAAAAATGAAAATTTACTATCTTTATCTTTATCTTTACTACATAGAATAGAAAAATGGTCAAAGGTGAAAGTGAAAATTGAAAGTTGAAAGTTGAAAGTCAAAGATGAGAGAAATGTATAATGTAATTAATGCTCTTATTAAAACACCCCATTACTTAAAAGTACATTGATTTATTCATATTGTACAACCAACTAAAAGCATATCAATCAAATTAAATACAAACAATTAAAACGCCCCATACAAAAAAGTATAATTAAATTTTCACAATATACAATTTAAACAAGCTTCAAGAAAATCCAGAATATAAAATAATTACACACACTAATTAATGTTATTTTTAAAACACCCTAAAATGAAAAGTACGTTTTATTATACACATTATACAAATTAATAAAACACACAAAGTTTTATACAAGCTAACAAGTTGATGGTACATATAGTTTTGAAAACTGGACCGGACCAACGGGTTCAACCGGGAACCGGTTTCGCCACTGGTTCGACTAACCGATAAAAGTTATCCGAAAATGAACCAGAGAGGACACGTTGAAACCGATACAAACTGGTAAATCAGGCCTCATCGAGATCCGTTTCTCCAGTTAATCGTCACACGGTACCAGCGTATACTATATATATATAATATTAATTTATTTAATCTTAGCACTAATAATTTCTAAAAGTTTATCAATATATTTTATTTTATAAGGAACCATATTACATTTTATTTTTATTGTTATGTTACTTTATAGTGTGTGTATCATATGCAATCTCAGTTATTAAATACTAAAATGTGTGCAATGACCATATGATTTTTAAAAATATTGTTTTGACATTTATATATAGTTGAAATTGCAGAGATATTGTTGTGAATAACTTGAATGTTTACAATCACAAAACATTGTATCGATTTATTATATAGTCACGGGGTTCATTTTTTTTGTTCTTGTTCTTGTGCATTAAATACGTTAAATACAAATTTGTTTCCAAATATTGTTATAATGATGGTGATTGATTGGTGCTTTAATCGTTGATTGTTCCAGCACATTAATTTCAAAGATATACAAAGTTTTCTGAAATAATTTGGTCAAAATACATTATACAACCGGTGTATATATTTTGTTAAGTTTCTTAGGTTTGAAGTTTTTTTGATTGGGTCAAATACAATGTCTTGATGGATGATAACTACAAAGTGAAGCCAATCAAATAGTTCGGTCAAATAGGATTCAACACCTCATATGCCATGTACTAAGAAATTTTACACAACGAGCAACGTGCATTGTTAGTTATCTCATAATTGATGTAATGTTTTATTTTCAGTTTCAATAAATATTTTTATATGTTCTTTGATACATGTTAAGAATTTTTGCTTCAGTTGAGTTATCGCATGTTACGAAACACTTGCTACAATATCGCATATTATTAATTATCTGCCGCTAGACGCTGGTACTCATCTAGTATTTTATAATAGGATTATGATAGTTGAAATTTAGGTTTTCATGATCGGAATCCTAATCAGGATCTTTTTAATGTTATTCAAATCTACAAATTTTTATATATAATAAAAACAAAATTATATGAATTTTCATTGAAATGTTTTCCTAAGTTATGAATATGAAATGTTTAAAAAGATTAACATGTTCTTTTAAAATTTTATAAAACATAATTCATAACTTTTTAGTGTCTTTAGTTTGCGGTTTGAAAAAAAATAAGATCGGATCGGATTAGATCTAAAGATCTTATTGCCAAGATCGGGATCTTATAAAATCATAAGCTTGCTAAGATCCTACGTAGGATCCGGATCGTATTTGCTTTGGAATATCATAAATCGTAAGATCCTAAGATCAAGATCATGATATTAACGTTAATTGAATAGGAGCATTTACACAAAATGCAAATGATAGTTGCTTGTTGTGAAACAAGCTTTGCATTTAAAACGTTAATTGCTTCAAAACAATCTAAAATGCTTGTTGCAAAACATGACCAATATGTAATAACTTGATTAAAAAGACATGGACGTGATTCCAACATACGACCTCAACGTTATGTTCACCATATACTAAAAATACGTCTACTTATGTTAAGAATAAACTTTGCCTCCACATTACAAATCTTTTCGAAGGTGCCAGCACCACAACAATATATATTAACAGTGACCTTCTTTCTTAGAATCAGCATCATCAATAACGAAACCACCAGTGACTCTCCTATTCGATGCTCAATCGGTTATCGGTTTAACCAGCCGAGTCAACCCATGCTTTAGACATTGCTCCAAACCACAAACATATGTTGATCAAACACAAAATGTTCAAACATGTGTTGATTAACCAAATTACTGTAGCATCTTTTTTCGTAGCTTAAAAACATGTAGTTATAAATTTTATCTGAAAAGATCAAACAAATTCATACCAGTTTATTATCTTAAGTGTATATCATTTAAGAAAATTTTATACACAAGTTCTTATATTCTCCCAAACATATTTTCTAGTTTTATTTTTGATTGAAACACAATTGAGCTTACTATAGAAATTTCGAACGCGATTAGGAAAAAGTGCTCAGGAATTTATGAGGCAAATATGGGAAGGCCATAGTTGGTAACCCGCAACTTGATCGTAATGAGAAGTGTAATCGTATTTTAGTATTTAGGAGTTTCTAGAGCTCTAAGTTATCTTGTCACACATGCCGAGTTGAGCAACCTTGTTCCCTTCTTTTTTAACGTCAGTTTTTTAAGTTTCAAAACAAAAAGGTTGCTAAGATTGAGAGTATAAGTGGAGGTAAATAAAGAACCCTGCATGTGTTTATATATTTAATAGATAAAAGTTTGTTTTTGACATATCCCACATTGTTAATAGAAAGAAAAGGATGGTGTCTTATATTCTAAAGTTACATTGGTTGAGTAAGTTAACATTAATATTATGTTGTTGTGAGTGGTATACAAATTAATCTGGACTTGTAGTATCATATGACGATAAATTGTATGAGAAGTTAACTTTTTATTTGGAGAAAGATTTTCTCAAGTTGTATAACACAGCTTGATCAAGTAAATTTGGACTTGTAGTATCATGACGATAAATTGTATGAAAACTTAACTTTTTATTTGGAGAGAGATCTTCTCAAGTTGTATAACACACCTTGATCAGGTAAATTTGGACTTGTAGTATCATGACGATAAATTGTATGAAAACTTAACTTTTTATTTGGAGAGAGATCTTCTCAAGTTGTATAACACACCTTGATCAGGTTGGGAAATTATGAGCTATTGTATTTGATCAAGTGTCTCAAATAAGAGGATCCTAATGCTATTTATTTTTCATCATATTTAGAGCTAAATCCACTCATAGTTAAAAAGTTTTTGTATTTGTCGGATTTAAAGCATCAAACTTATATACTCATATATTGATCGTAATGGAATTTAAAGTATCTGACTTCATGAATATTTTGAACGTTAGATCACTTCGTGGCTAACATTTGTGCTATTTTTAGTCAACGTACCCTCTCTACAGCAATTGTTTCAAACCTCTATTATTTATCTACATGTGGTTGTTACACATAAGTTACAAAAGTTAAGAAATTTCATAAGGATGATAACATATTGTAGAGTAATAATGTCGTCCAAGGATATAATCGTATACAACAACTGATTGTAGCTAAGGATGTGATAATTTCATCTAAATTTGATTTCTTGTGTTGGTTAACAAATGATGAAACTATCGACCAACAAAGGTTGTTTCTTTTTCGCTTGGTTTTCGAATGTTGGTTTTTGATCATTGGTCAAATCATATCGATGAAACACTCTACGAACATTAGATTATTGTAAGAAGCCGTGTTAATATCCAATTATTTTAAGTGGTGCCAAGTTTTTGCCAGGTATTTGCTTTGTGGGATAAGGATTCTCTTACGACCTTAACGACTTTTTTTTTTTTTTTTTTTTTTTTTTTCCGTATGATTTAGCTTCTTGGTTTATTTGTGATAAAGACAGCATGAATTACCAATGCTAGTTAGAAACAAATAAAATCCGAATATGCTAATTATCATATCACCTATTTAGTTTTGTTTATTATGGGGCACCCAATAATTTAAAGGCGGAAGTAAGAATAGGAAATAAGAAAAGAACATTCACATCGCTATCGAAAAGAAACTCATGGGAAGGGAGATGATATTGATGTGAACACACCGATTAGTGGTTTTAAAGATGCAAATATTTTTGACCGAGCAAAGAACAAACTCGGTGCTCTTATTCACACAATTCACCCGAAAAATTGAATATGATCATTTCAATTTTTTTGGCCACAAATGAAAGAACTGAGGGAAGGTGGATTCCGAGCTTCTATTGAACAATTACTAGAAAATATATCATATTCAAGAAGTCTAATCTTCGAGACTGAGGTCAATACCTCGATCGTGTCCTTTTTCAAACTGATGGTGATGATGTATATATCCAAAGTGGCGACCTGCTCATTGCCAACAATCCTAGAGAGACATAAAGTATGATGACTAAGCATCAAACTTTTATATTTGTTGGTTTTAAAGCATCAAACTTTTATATGCATATATTGATCGTAATGGAATTTAAAGTATCTGAATTCATAAATATTTTGAAGGTTAGATGACCTCCTGGCTAACATTTGTGTTATTTTAAGTCAACATACATATAGGGTGTGTTTGGCAAAAGTAGTAGTGAGCAGTAGCTGTGAGCAGTAGTTGTGCAGCTCACCGCTCACAACTTCTTAAAGAAGCATTGGAAAATTGAGCATTCTTAAAAAATAGGAAAACTCACCCCTACTTTGCCGAACGACTACTAAAAATCAAAATGCTCATTGCTCACCGTTCATCACTCCAAAAAGCTTCACACCGCTCCTTGCCAAACATACCCAAATAATCCAAGTTTCGCATAACTAGTATTCAATATTGCTTGGTAAGGATAACGCAATCATTGGATAAGTAAAAGTTGAACCAATAAATCATTGGATAACGCTGGTTTGTATCAAACACTAAGCCTTAAAGGCTTATTTGAGCTAAGACTTATCACCTAGAATAATGATTATGTAGTTTTATAATAAAAAAAGTAGATAGCTTACATGTGTTGCTACAATCGAATAATGATTATGTAGTTTTATAATAAAAAAAGTAGATAGCTTACATGTGTTGCTACAATCTTCTTGTAATGCTTTTGATCCCACATAGGTAGTGAAAAGAAAAAGTTGGTTGGTTATATACTAAAGTCATGTTGGATGTGTAAGTTGTTATTAGTATGATGTTATTGACTGGATAATGATTCCCTAGATTAGAAATCGAGGAAGTCAATCTTCTGGCAATAACTTATGTGACGTAATAACTTTTTCGAAAATTTAGCAAAAGATTTTATTTGAATTCAGCCAAAGGCTTTGTTCATGATTTTCCAATCACGTATTATATGTTATCATAAATGTATTATTTCAAGGTAAAAAAGCTTCTTATTTGTTGAAACCTCTATTCTTCGTCTACATATAGAAAAATATATCTTCCAAGGATAAAATGAATGCAAGTGATTATAGCTAAGGATGTACATCTCTATTTAATATTTTGTATTTGTTAACAAATGATGAGTACTATATTCTATAATTCAAGTACATTTTAAACTTTAATGAGTTACACACTTGCACCATAATACTTACTAATAATTATATTAACTAATTACGAGTTTATGACAAGATGAATACGTGAGTTTAAATGCGCAAACAAATTTGCGGTCCCTAGTGAAGGATTCTAACTATACAATAATACAACATATTTGCAGTAAGTGTTTTTGAGTGTCCCTCGTCTAATTATTGTTAGTTTGTGTATGTTGTGAGACTTGCTTGTTACTAATATGTCTTATCCTCTTTAGTTATTCATTATGTTAATTTGTACCAAAACAAATCTAGAAATATTAAGAGGTTCAATACTATCTTCATTCGAAATCAAATCGTAAGGCAGAAGTGGTTTTCTCGTTACAAATTATCTTATAGTAAAAAGATTTTCATCTATTACATAAGACAAGCTAGTTAAGTTTCGATAGAGTAAACCAAAAACTAGCATTACATGATAACTCGTATGTTTGTCGATATATATATATTTTTTTAATCCCGGATGGTAAAATAGAAAGTAAAAGTTCCCCTATTTTACGCTAGTTGAAATATAATAATTAAAAGAGGAAAAAAAAATAGGCAAGACTAAAGTTCTCGTTCCCATCTTTTAACAAAGGATTTTCAAGTTTAAAAAGAAAAAAAGAAGGTAGCTAAACGCCTAAACTTGAGTATGAGTGGACGTAAATAAACAACCTTATAAAAAAAAGCAGACACCTCACATATGTCAAATGCATTTTCTTAATAAAAGAATTATTTTTTTATCCCACATAGGTAATAGAAAGAAAAAGATGGTAGGTTATATATTAATGTTATGTTGAATGGGTAAGTTGAGTTTAGTACTATGCTATTGCCTAAGATGATATGTGTGCAGCTTATTAAATATGACCTCTGTACATGTAATATCATGGACGATAACTTGTATGATTATTTAACTTTTTGTGTTTTGCATGATATTCGAAGCTAGATCAGGCATTGTTAAAAAGCTTTTTATGTTGTACTAAAAATCATCAAACTTTTATATGCATATAATGATCGTAATGAGATCTAAATTATCCAACTTTGCATAAACATTTTAAATGTTTGACACCTCCTGGCTAAAAGTTGTGCTATTTTGAGTTAACAACATC
This sequence comes from Chrysanthemum seticuspe, assembly GCA_019973895.1. Lineage (NCBI taxonomy): Eukaryota > Viridiplantae > Streptophyta > Magnoliopsida > Asterales > Asteraceae > Chrysanthemum > Chrysanthemum seticuspe. The sequence goes on from BPTQ01000005.1 coordinate 324,443,117, forward strand.
TCTTCGCATCATTTGTTTGAAACCTCTATTCCTTCTACATAATTAGTTACGTAAAAGTTACAAAAATTAAGAAATTTCACAAGAATACTTAGTTGTTGTAGAGCAAATATGTCACCCAATTAAAAAACGTATACAACTAATTATAGCTAAGGATGTGAAGATTTCATTTTTCTTTGATTCTTATACAAATGATTATACCATGGTTATGACCGGATTTGGAGATTATAGCACACATGTATCAATTTAAACTCTCACAAAATAGTTTTATAAATATCCAAGCTCTCATAATTAGTTTTCATTATTGCATGGAACTGATAATGCAATCAATTGATAAGTAAAAGTTGAATCAATAGAACAATAGACTAAATACAAACCATGCAGCTTGGCCTTCGTGTGTGGGAATTTTTCTTTCGTCTCGGTTTTCTGAAATTGGCAAGAGTTTTTTCATCCCTTCTGTAGGCTTCGCAGTTAAAGTCTCGGGTGGAGTCAAGAATATGTTGTTTTGTTTATTTATAGATTGTAATTTTCTCTTTAACTTCTAGTGCCATAATAGAATCTCTTATCTATACATATATATGAGACTAAGCATGCCGCATCACTAATGCTTACATGTCACAATAATGATGACATAAAATTAGTGACATGACACTTTTTTAGTTTACATAATAAAAAAATCACACCTTGCAAGATTCGAACTCGGGTCTTGACATCAACCAACAAGGATCTCAACCAGTGGAGCAATCCACATTTTGTGATACAAATTCTTCTAGCCAAAATGGCATTAACTATCAAACATTATCATAATCCATTCTACATAAAAAACTCCCTACTATTTTGGATCCACAATTAAATTTTTATTCAATGTTAGTCAAACAATTTGCCCTACTGCCCCATTCATTCGTATCTTCCAAAATCAAAACCCTCTCTAATATCAAAACGCGTAATCTAATTCAAAAATCATACTCATCGAATGTTTAGTGTTTTTTTGGATGTGAATTTCAGGTGCAATGGGAAATACATAATGATGGGTAGTTGAAGAAAATTATTGTCTATATTCGATTGATCAAGGTGATGTATCATGTTCTGTTTTTTATTCTGAATTTCAAATGATCAAGGTGATGTGGATGTTTTACATATGGAACGATCGCCAAATAGTTCATGTATTTTATTGTGGTTCATTTTTTCTGTATGTTCATGTATTAGGGTTTTCCAATTGAAATTGGGGATCTATTAAAGGTTAGTAGGTCACCGTCGATAATAAAGGTACGATTTTTGTTTGATGATTAATTGTTTAATTTGAAATTTTTGAAGTTGTATTGTTAAGACACATTTTATTAGGTGACAGAGGACCTATTGCAGATGCATTGGTAAGTCTTTTCAAGTGAATAGTTGATTGTAGAGATGACTATGTTGAACCATGAATGTGTTAATTCGGGCTGTTTTTTAATCTCAAATGGGTCTCAATCAACAACATCAATCGAAGGTGCACCCTGTTTTGGTTATGATTTATCTTACTGATGTTTAATTTAGTTTGGATGTTGTCCTTTATCTATATTTATTAGCATTTATCGCTTTGGGCACTGGAAAAGATATTGCTCATGTATTACTATTAACACAATATTACCTTTTGGATTGAGGGTTAATTTTAATACTTAATAAAGTCGTCGTCTTCTTTCCAATTATGTATATATGCAGTTAAGAGTACAACACGATCACATGTATCTACTTAGAGATTCAAGCGCAACTATCCATGTTTGCTTCGGATATTTCTAAGGTACCCTTCATCACTCTTTGATATATGTTCTTAAACAGTTTTGCCATAGCATAAAGGAATATTGTGGTTGAAAACGCATATGAATGATACATTTGGAACTTTAGCATGAGGCAAATACAGTAATAAGAATTTAATCCCAGCTATGATATTAGGTATCGGAACTAATGCAACATATGTGGAGCGTGCAAAATGCAATCCCCTAATGGCAATGTGTGCTTCCTAAATACGGAGAGATGGTTACTGACTTCATATAACATTTTCTTATCTTAAATACCAACAGGTTTCTGATATAGATTTTTATATATTCATATATTTTTATTTTGTTTAAAAAATATATGCAATAATAATAACAATCTTCTGTTGAGTCAAATATAACTCATTCGACACCCAAAAGTCAAAAGTGGACCTTTTCTATTAAATGTATAGTACATATCGACTGTAATTGCTGCTCAAGTTTTTAAAATTATTGCAACATGGGATACATGCCCGAGGCCTCCTTTAGTGTGTACTAGACTTTTTACTTGCACATTTGTTTATAAAACGAAATAGAAATGTCGACATAAAAATGGTGTTTTGGTGTTATCAGGCATCCTTCGAGACATGTCAGTTGAATACTAAGAACTTATTCACGTTGCATTGTGACCTCTTTTTCTTTCAATACTTGGAAGAGCAACAAAGTTTCAAGAGATACCAGATGATGGTTTTCCCATCTATTACTTCAGATCAATTAACTATGCTTAATTGTCTCATAGACATGATAACAATGAGATACTGACAGGCATGTTACTTTGCTTCTATAATGTTTATTGCATCTACATGACACTGTCTCTATATTTTTTTTAGATTACATCATGAAGCTTGTGAATGTCATAGATGTGATCAAGCATAAAGGTGTTACTTTCAGGAAACTTAAACTTGAAAATCTGAGGTTATTCCTATCTTACACAGCAGACAATTACTCATTATTTTTCGTCTAAATTTTGTAATATTTTCCATATTTATCTCTCAAAGGAACAATGATTGATGCAACTATTTGGGATGATGATGCTATTTCATTCAACAAGAAAGTTGTAGCAGTTTTACCTTCTCCAGTCATTGTCGCTGTAATTTCAATGAAATTCACACAGTTTCAAGGTTCGAATATACCCATATTCACTATTACATTCATTCAAATTTCTTCACAGATGTCGTTATCTCAAATGACTGATATGGGTGTCTTCAGATTTATTTTATGAATTATCGCTAATATGTAATGGAAACAGGGGTGTGTGTGTGTGTGTGTTTTTTTTTTTTTTTTTTTTTTTTTTTTTTTTTTTTTTGTTTTTGAAAGGCAACATGTAAACAGGTGTGTTGCAGCTGAATGCTACTCCCGGTTCGTATGTGTATGTGAATCCAAAGATTGAAGAGTCTGCAATAGTGGTTGCTGAGTGCAGTCCTTATACTCATCCCTACAAAAAAAATACACACCCGGTTCGTATATGTTTTACTTAATTCCAAAAGCAATAAGTGCAGATTTTCGAGCTTTATAAGATATGACTATGAACTTGATTTATGTGTCGAACACCTTATCTCTCGGGTCTCTTTACCGTCAATTAGCCTAACATTAGTACCGTGACTCCTTCAGTTATTAGATATGACACTTCTAGATGTTCCTGGCCTATATTCTTCTCAACATACACACTACATGTATTATTATGGGTTGAGATATGCCATCAGGTACGGTCATTAAGAAATATGTGCATAACCACAAAAATATACATTTCATATGCATGACTTTAGTTAATGTCGATCCCTAAAATATATGTTATTGATATTAGGTGAGAAGAATTCCAACTGATAAATTGAGACATGCATATTTCATTTTCAATGGAGCTGTATACTTCCTCCATGTTATTATGACTTTCACATTTGTTCAAATCTCGTATTGTACTTTTAAATCATATTCTAATTGTTTTCTAACTTATATATGCATCTGGATATGTATGAGATTCAACAAAGGTTTTTTTGGTATCAAGGTTGATGAACTCTTCTAGGTAAGGACATGGCAAAACTTTGCCCACAAATGTGGTTGATTTATGCTTAGGTTGGAATTGCATCATTAGAGAAGAAGTATTTGAAAGAAGTGTATATCTAATGGCTTTCTCAAGATTTCTTGGCGTTATGCATGCATTTCGTTATGTTCATGTACTTGTAATCTTAGTGGTTTTTTCAAGAGTCGAGACGAAAAAAAGTTTGAAGGTTCTTTGTTGTGGCAAAGATGGCCAATACACAAAGTATACAATGAATGTTATGTACGAAAAAGTTCTATTTTGTCTATGAATAAGCACCATATAATTTACATGTTCTCATACTTTTCATTGTTCTTTTTACATGTAATACATGAACATTTTCTTTTTGTTTTCAATTTTTGTGTCTAAGATAATTGTCGTTATTCACTATTTGTTTATGTCCAATAAAACTTCGTTAAGTAATATAATGAAGCTAGCCCGCCCATCCGGGCGGGCTATGGAGCTAGTTCTTATATGTAATTCAATCGTTCAAAACAAAAATACAAAACATTCAAACAAACAAACTTGGATAGGCCTTCATCAAAATCAACGTGTATTTTTATTTTCTTCTTAAACATGTTTAAATTGTGCAAGTCATATGTGACGCGCGTTGATGAGAGCAATATCGATCTTACAAGTTGGTATCGACAAATTATGAAAATAGTAGCCCAACTCAATTTCTTCCTTCACATGCCTCAATTTCTTGCCTCACTTGACAAATAATGAAAATAGTAGCCCATAACAAATATATGAAGCAGAGTCTCATCATGTTTGTGTCAAAATAAAGTTGAAAAAAATGTAAGAATATAACCTACATTTGGAGAGGTTCAATATAATGCTTGTTTGAATTAAACATTAAACCATAAAGGCTTATTTTAGTTCAAAATTGTCACCTAGAATAATGATTATGTAGTTTTATAATGAAAAAGGTAGTACATGTGTTGATACATTTTTCGTCGTAATGTTTATGATCCCACATCGGTTGCAAAATGAAGCAGTTGGTAGGTTATATACTAAAGGCATGTTGTTTGAGTAAGTTGATGTTACTATTATGTTATACAGTAGACAATCACAGATGGTTTAATATATGTCATGTTATTGTCGTGCTAGCAACTTGTGTGATTTATTAACTTTTTATGAGTTTTTGACTTGCGTGATTTATTAACTTGTTTGAGTAAGTTGATATTAATATTATGTTATATAGTAGAGAGTCACAGATGGTTTAAAAATCTATCATGTTATTGTCGTGCTAGTAACTTGTGTGATTTATTAACTTTTTATGGGTTTTTGACTTACGTGATTTATTAACTTTTTATGAGTTTTGCAAAAGGAATCACTTATATTACATGTAAATCTACACTTTGAACGTGGTGAGATTTTTTATTATTTTTTATTTATTTATATTTATTATTATTATTATTATTATTATTATTATTATTATTATTAGAAACTCAAACAATTTACAAGTAATTAATAGAGAAATTTGTTATAATTATTACTACCTCCGTCCCATAATAATTGTCCACTTTGATTTTTTTAAGTCTTTTTTATCCAACTTTGACCATAAATATTTTTATTTGTGTAATATAATACTTGATTAAAACTATATGAATACATTGAGTTTTAAATATATTTTTATTTGGTATAACTTTCATCAAGTATTATATAACACGAATAAAAATATTAATGGTCAAAGTTGAACAAGAAAGACTAAAAAATATCAAAGTGGACAATTATTATGGGACGGAGGGAGTATTATTTATTTTTTAATATGTGACACGCGTTGATGAGAATCTAACAAGTTGGTATTGACAAATAATGAAAATAGTTGCCCAACTCAATTTCTTCCCTCACATGCCTCAATTTCTTGCCTCACTTGACAAATAATGAAAATAGTAGCCCATAACAAATATATGAAAGCTGAGTCTCATCATGTTTGTGTCAAAATAAAGTTGAAAAAAATGTAAGAATATAACCTACATTTGGAGAGGTTCAATATAATGCTGGTTTGAATTAAACATTAAACCATAAAGGCTTATTTTAGTTCAAAATTGTCACCTAGAATAATGATTATGTAGTTTTATAATGAAAAAGGTAGTACATGTGTTGATACATTTTTCGTGTAATGTTTATGATCCCACATCGGTAGCAAAATGAAGCAGTTGGTAGGTTATATACTAAATGCATGTTGTTTGAGTAAGTTGATATTACTATTATGTTATACAGTAGACAGTCACAGATGGTTTAATATCTGTCATGTTATTGTCGTGCTAGTAACTTGTGTGATTTATTAACTTTTTATGAGTTTTTGACTTGTGTGATTTATTAACTTGTTTGAGTAAGTTGATATTAATATTATGTTATATAGTAGACAGTCACAGATGGTTTAAAAATCTATCTTGTTATTGTCGTGCTAGTAACTTGTGTGATTTATTAACTTTTTATGGGTTTTTGACTTGCGTGATTTATTAACTTTTTATGAGTTTTGCAAAAGGAATCACTTATATTACATGTATATCTACACTTTGAACGTGGTGAGATTTTTTATTATTTTTTATTTATTTATATTTATTATTATTATTATTATTATTATTATTATTATTATTATTATTATTATTATTATTATTATTATTATTATTATTATTATTATTATTATTATTAGAAACTCAAAGAATTTATAAGTAATTAATAGAGAAATTTGTTATAATTATTATTATTTATTTTTTGATATGTGACACGCGTTGATGAGAATCTAACAAGTTGGTATTGACAAATAATGAAAATAGTTGCCCAACTCAATTTCTTCCCTCACATGCCTCAATTTCTGGCCCCACTTGACAAATAATGAAAATAGTAGCCCATAACAAATATATGAAAGCTGAGTCTCATCATGTTTGTGTCAAAATAAAATTGAAAAAAATGTAAGAATATAACCTACATTTGGAGAGGTTCAATATAATGCTGGTTTGAATTAAACATTAAACCATAAAGGCTTATTTTAGTTCAAAATTGTCACCTAGAATAATGATTATGTAGTTTTATAATGAAAAAGGTAGTACATGTGTTGATACATTTTTCGTGTAATGTTTATGATCCCACATCGGTAGCAAAATGAAGCAGTTGGTAGGTTATATACTAAAGGCATGTTGTTTGAGTAAGTTGATGTTACTATTATGTTATACAGTAGACAGTCACAGATGGTTTAATATCTGTCATGTTATTGTCGTGCTAGTAACTTGTGTGATTTATTAACTTTTTACGAGTTTTTGACTTGCGTGATTTATTAACTTGTTTGAGTAAGTTGATATTAATATTATGTTATATAGTAGACAGTCACATGTGGTTTAAAAATCTATCATGTTATTGTCGTGCTAGTAACTTGTGTGATTTATTAACTTTTTATGGGTTTTTGACTTGCGTGATTTATTAACTTTTTATCAGTTTTGCAAAAGGAATCACTTATATTACATGTAAATCTACACTTTGAACGTGGTGAGATTTTTTATTTATTTATATTTATTATTATTATTATTATTATTATTATTATTATTATTATTATTATTATTATTTTTAATTTTTTTTTATTTTTTTTTTTATAAAACAACACTTTTTTATTATTATTATTATTATTATTATTATTATTATTATTATTATTATTAGAAACTCAAACAATTTACAAGTAATTAATAAAGAAATTTGTTATAATTACTATTATTTATTTTTTGATATGTAACACGCGTTGATGAGAATCTAACAAGTTGGTATTGACAAATAATGAAAATAGTTGCCCAACTCAATTTCTTCCCTCACATGCCTCAATTTCTTGCCTCACTTGACAAATAATGAAAATAGTAGCCCATAACAAATATATGAAAGCTGAGTCTCATCATGTTTGTGTCAAAATAAAGTTGAAAAAAATGTAAGAATATATACTACATTTGGAGAGGTTCAATATAATGCTGGTTTGAATTAAACATTAAACCATAAAGGCTTATTTTAGTTCAAAATTGTCACCTAGAATACTGATTATGTAGTTTTATAATGAAAAAGGTAGTACATGTGTTGATACATTTTTCGTGTAATGTTTATGATCCCACATCGGTAGCAAAATGAAGCAGTTGGTAGGTTATATACTAAATGCATGTTGTTTGAGTAAGTTGATATTACTATTATGTTATACAGTAGACAGTCACAGATGGTTTAATATCTGTCATGTTATTGTCGTGCTAGTAACTTGTGTGATTTATTAACTTTTTATGAGTTTTTGACTTGCGTGATTTATTAACTTGTTTGAGTAAGTTGATATTAATATTATGTTATATAGTAGACAATCACAGATGGTTTAAAAATCTATCTTGTTATTGTCGTGCTAGTAACTTGTGTGATTTATTAACTTTTTATGGGTTTTTGACTTGCGCGATTTATTAACTTTTATGAGTTTTGCAAAAGGAATCACTTATATTACATGTATATCTACACTTTGAACGTGGTGAGATTTTTTTATTTTTTATTTATTTATTTATATTTATTATTATTATTATTATTATTATTATTATTATTAGAAACTCAAAGAATTTACAAGTAATTAATAAAGAAATTTGTTATAATTATTATTATTTATTTTTTGATATGTGACACGCGTTGATGAGAATCTAACAAGTTGGTATTGACAAATAATGAAAATAGTTGCCCAACTCAATTTCTTCCCTCACATGCCTCAATTTCTTGCCTCACTTGACAAATAATGAAAATAGTAGCCCATAACAAATATATGAAAGCTGAGTCTCATCATGTTTGTGTCAAAATAAAATTGAAAAAAATGTAAGAATATAACCTACATTTGGAGAGGTTCAATATAATGCTGGTTTGAATTAAACATTAAACCATAAAGGCTTATTTTAGTTCAAAATTGTCACCTAGAATAATGATTATGTAGTTTTATAATGAAAAAGGTAGTACATGTGTTGATACATTTTTCGTGTAATGTTTATGATCCCACATCGGTAGCAAAATGAAGCAGTTGGTAGGTTATATACTAAAGGCATGTTGTTTGATTAAGTTGATATTACTATTATGTTATACATTAGACAGTCACAGATGGTTTAATATCTGTCATGTTATTTTCGTGCTAGTAACTTGTGTGATTTATTAACTTTTTATGAGTTTTTGACTTGCGTGATTTATTAACTTGTTTGAGTAAGTTGATATTAATATTATGTTATATAGTAGACAGTCACAGATGGTTTAAAAATCTATCATGTTATTGTCGTGCTAGTAACTTGTGTGATTTATTAACTTTTTATGAGTTTTTGACTTGCGTGATTTATTAACTTTTTATGAGTTTTGCAAAAGGAATCACTTATATTACATGTAAATCTACACTTTGAACGTGGTGAGATTTTTTATTATTTTTTATTTATTTATATTTATTATTATTATTATTATTATTATTATTATTATTATTATTATTATTATTATTATTATTATTATTATTATTATTATTATTATTATTATTATTATTATTATTATTATTATTATTATTAGAAACTCAAACAATTTACAAGTAATTAATAGAGAAATTTGTTATAATTATTATTATTTATTTTTTGATATGTGACACGCGTTGATGAGAATCTAACAAGTTAGTATTGACAAATAATGAAAATAGTTGCCCAACTCAATTTCTTCCCTCACATGCCTCAATTTCTTGCCTCACTTGACAAATAATGAAAATAGTAGCCCATAACAAATATATGAAAGCTGAGTCTCATCATGTTTGTGTCAAAATAAAGTTGAAAAAAATGTAAGAATATAACCTACATTTGGAGAGGTTCAATATAATGCAGGTTTGAATTAAACATTAAACCATAAAGGCTTATTTTAGTTCAAAATTGTCACCTAGAATAATGATTATGTAGTTTTATAATGAAAAAGGTAGTACATGTGTTGATACATTTTTCGTGTAATGTTTATGATCCCACATCGGTAGCAAAATGAAGCAGTTGGTAGGTTATATACTAAATGCATGTTGTTTAAGTATGTTGATATTACTATTATGTTATACAGTAGACAGTCACAGATGGTTTAATATCTGTCATGTTATTGTCGTGCTAGTAACTTGTGTGATTTATTAACTTTTTATGAGTTTTTGACTTGCGTGATTTATTAACTTGTTTGAGTAAGTTGATATTAATATTATGTTATATAGTAGACAGTCCCAGACGGTTTAAAAATCTATCTTGTTATTGTCGTGCTAGTAACTTGTGTGATTTATTTACTTTTTATGGGTTTTTGACTTGCGTGATTTATTAACTTTTTATGAGTTTTGCAAAAGGAATCACTTATATTATATGTATATCTACACTTTGAACGTGGTGAGATTTTTTATTATTTAACCTACCAACTTGTTCTTATCAGATTTACAACAAACTAAGCATCGTGTACAACAAAATAAGCATGATGTAATTTTCAGACTTACAAAATTAATGCTATTAAATTGGTCAATGTTATTAATGACTATTACTTAAAAGAAAAGAAACATAATGTACAACACTTTAATGCACATAATTTTTAGACGTATAGGACAAGAAGCATAGTGTATAACAAAACACCATATTAATGTGGTCAAGTATTTTACTGGTCAATAAATACAATTAATAAAGTTATTAAAACACCCCTAACATAAGAAATACGAATTATCAAGCATATTGTACAACCAAATTAAACACAATTCCTGCATTAAATTTCACTACTACAAATAATAAAGCACATTATACAAATATTCAAGCCCGAATGGGCAACGGGCCAAATGGGCTTGAGCCCGAACGGGCGCGGACGAAACGGGCTCGAGCCCGAGCAGACACGGGCTAACGGGTTCGAGCCCGAACGGGCTCGGGCTATAAGAAATTCTAGATATCCGTAAATTTATTGTTAAAAAGAACATAATAAATTAAAATACATTATTCATCGAAAAATTTATTTCAGGGTACCCGCCGTTGCAACGCGCGGGTACCCTGCTAGTGTTATATAGTAGACAGTCACAAATAGTTTAAAAATCTATCATGTTATTGTCGTGGTAGTAACTTGTGTGATTTATTAACTTTTTATGAGTTTTTGACTTGCGTGAATTATTAACTTTTTATGAGTTTTGCAAAAGGAAGCACTTATATTACATGTATATATACATTTTGAACGTGGTGAGATTTTTTATTATTTTTTATTCATTTATATTTATTATTATTATTATTATTTTTAGAAACTCAAAGAATTTAAAAGAAATTAATAGAGAAATTTGATATAATTATTATTATTTATTTTTTGATATGTGACACGCGTTGATGAGAATCTAACAGGTTGGTATTGACAAATAATGAAAATAGTTGCCCAACCCAATTTCTTCCCTCACTTGCCTCAATTTCTTTCCTCACTTGACAAATAATGAAAATAGTAGCCCATAACAAATATATGAAAGCTGAGTCGCATCATGTTTGTGTCAAAATAAAGTTGAAAAAAATGTAAGAATACAACCTATATTGAAGAGGTTCAATGCTGGTTTGAATCAAACATTAAGCCTTAAAGGCTTATTTTTAGTTCAAATTATCACCTCGAATAATAAAAAGGTTTTTATAATAAAAAGGTAATTAACCTTGAATTTTAGTAAACATAAATAAAGAACCTTCGTTAAAAATGAAAAAGAGGATAGCTTACATGTGTTGATACATTTTTCCTTTAAAATTTGCTATTATCCCATATGGGCAATAGAAATAAAAAAATTGCCATATTTTATAATAGGATTATGATAGTTGAAATTAAGGTTTTCAAGATCGAAATTCTACTCAAGATTGTTTTTATTTTATCGGAATCGTAAGATTGGATCGGGATCTAAGGTCCTACTATAATATCATTTTCTTAATAGTTGAAAAAAGAGAAAATGATAAAAAAAAAAAAAAAAAAAAAAAGGCATCGAAGTTGCCACAAATTCCTTTTCTGGGCATCGAACTTTTTTTTTTCCTATAGTAACACTAAACTTGCCTAATTTTCCTTTTGTGACACAAAATCACACTTATAGTGTAATTAACCTTCTTAATCCCACTAAACCCGTTTTAAGTGTGATTTTGTGTCACAAAAGGAAAATTAGGCAAGTTTAATGCTACTATAGGAAGAAAAAAAAGGCATCGAAGTTGCCACTTTTTTCCTTTTCTGGGCATCGAATTTTTTTTCTTCCTATAGTAGCACTAAACTTGCATATTTTTCCTTTTGTGACACAAAATCACACTTATAGTGTAATTAACCTTTTAGGGAAAATGATAAAAAAAAAAAAAAAAAAAAAAAAAAAAATCGAAGTTGCCACATTTTCCTTTTCTGGGCATCAAACTTTTTTTTTCCTATAGTAGCACTAAACTTGCCTAATTTTCAGTTTGTGACACAAAATCACACTTATAGTGTAATTAACCTTCTTAATCCCACTAAACCCGTTTTAAGTGTGATTTTGTGTCACAAAAAGAAAATTAGGCAAGTTTAGTGCTACTATAGGAAGAAAAAAAAAAGTTCGATGCACAGAAAAAAAAAGGTGGCAACTTCGATGCCTTTTTTTTTTATCATTTTCCTTTGAAAAAAATGGTCCTTTATAGTCCTTTACTAGCCACATGCATGTTGTTTTTTTAGCATCGGCAATTGGTCATTAATGTTCAAACACATGTTGATTAACCAAAACATGACCCTTTACTAGCCACACGAATGCAGTGTCTCCAAAGTACTGCAGCATCTTTTTTCATAGCTTTAAAACATGTAGTTATAAATTTTTTCTGAAAGGACCAAACATATTCATACCAGTTTACTATCTTAAATGTGTATCATTTAAGAAAAGATTTATACACAAATTCTGAGATTCTGCAATACATATTTTCTAGTTTCATTGGTTGATTGACACACAATTGAGCTTACTATAGAGATTTTGAACGCAATTGGGAAAAAGTGCTCTGCAATTTATGAGGCGAATGTGGGAAGGCCATAGTTGGTATCCCGCAACTTGATCGTAATGAGAAATGTAATGGTATCTTAGTATTGGTGTTTGTAGAGCTCTAAGTTATCTCGTCACTACATGCCAAGTTGAGCAACCTTGTTCTCCTTTTTTTTTTTTTTTCAAGTTTCAAAACAAAAAGGTAGCTAAGATTGAGTATGAGTAGAGGTAAATAAGGAACCTCATTGTAAAAAGGGAGATAGCTTGCATGCGTTTATATATTTTCTAGATAAATGTTTGTTTTTGATCCCACATAAGTAATATAAAGAAATGGATAGTGGCTTATATCCTAAAGTTATGTTGTTTGGCTAGAGGTTAAGTGAATATTATGTTATTGTCATTGGTTGACATGTATAGACTAATATATCTACACTTGTGAACCATGATAACTTGTATGATTAATCCAGTCGTAGTTAAAATGTTTTTGTATTTGTTGGTTTTAAATAGGGGTGGAAACGAGCCGAGCCGCTCGTGAAAAGCTCGGGATCGGATCGGTAAAAAGCTCGAACGAGCCGAGCCTAAACGAGCTCGAGCCCGAGCTCGAGCCTAAGTTTGGGCTCATTTAATAATCGAGCTCGAGCCCGAGCTCTATAGAAAAGGCTCGTTTAGGCTCGCGAGCCTAAACGAGCCCTAGAAATATATACGTATATATATTTTCTATATGTATAACCGTGTTAACGAGCTCGAGCCTTGTATTAACGAGTCGAGCTTTGTGTTAACGAGCCGAGCTCGAGCTTGTGAAAAATTTCACGAGCCGAGCTCGAGCTCAAAATGTGAGGCTCGAAACGAGCTCGAGCTCGAGCTCGAGCTTTTTATATATAAACGAGCCGAGCTCGAGCCTAAACGAGCTCGAGCTCGGCTCGGCTCGTTTTCACCCCTAGTTTTAAAGCATCAAACTTTCATATGCATATATTGATTGTAATATATGGAATTTAAAGTATATGACTTCGTGAACATTTTGAACGTTAGATCACTTCGTGGCTAACATTTGGGCTATTTTTAGTCAAGGGGTAAGGAGCGTAAGATCCAATGTTCATGTTGAGTATCTCGAAATCTAGAAATGTCTTGTTCGGTTAGGGAATCATAAGTTTTAAGGCAAGGTCCACCAGGCTATCGACTAATAGCTTGAGAGTCGGCAGCCTGAAACAAAGAAGTGACTTTTGAGATCCTTGCCATGGTTGCAAACATGCTTCAAACAGTAACCGAAAGACTTATTCTTTTTCGTCAAGTATCGAAGGCCCTGAGACTCGAGCACTGCAATCTCAAGAATACAAGCAAGCTTACTATTAAGACATCATATTATCAAACACATCAACACCGTTAGTCCCTGACGTCTTTAAGCCATTTCATTGGTATGGTCTTTCTAAAGCTCTAAAGTTATCTCGTCACAAAATAAAGCAAACTTGTTCCCCTCTTTTAACAAAAGATTTTCAAGTTTTAAAAGCAAAAAGGTAGCTAAGCTTGAGTATGAGTACTAGAGGTCAATAAACAACCGTTGTTATAAGAAAAAGGGAGGTGATTTGCACACTCCCATAAATGATTAGGACACTCAAATTTTGAGTGCTTAGACATTTATAACTAAAAATTATTTGAGGGTATAAATGTCCAAGCACTCAAAATATGTCCCAATCATTTGTGAGAGTGTGCAAATCACCAACCTAAGAAAAAGCAGGCATCTTACATGTGTAAACATTTTCTTGATAAAAAATTGTTTTTGATCCCACATAGATAGTACAAAGAAAAGGTTGATATCTTATATACTAAAGTTATGATTAGTGTTATCTTATTGTAAAGAATGTATGGTGGTCTGATTAAAAAATCACACCGGATATGATCTTTGCTATAAATTGTATACTTAATTAACTTTTTTTTTCTTTTTTTTTTCATGACATTTAAAGCTACACCACTCATGGTTAAAAAGCTTTTTTATTTGTTGGATTTAAAGCATTAAATTTTTTGAGTAAAGGGCATTCCATCCGGTAAAACAAGCATCAAACTTTTATATGCATATATTGATCGTAATTGAATTAAAGTATCCAACTTCATGAATATTTTGAATGTTGGATCACCTCCTCGCTAACATTTGTGCTATTTTAAGTCAACATACATATATAGTACCAAGTTTCGCATAACTAGTATTCAATATTGATTGGTAAGGATAAAGCAATCATTGGATAAGTAAAAGTTAAACCAATAAAACAATAGACTAAATGCAAACAAAAAAACTTGGATAGGCCTTGATCAAAAATCAACGTGTATTCGCATAACTAGTATTCGATATTGCTTGGAAAGGATAACGAGATCAATTGATAAGTAAAAGCTAATTCCATAAAATAATAGACTAAAGGATAACACTGGTTTGAATCAAACATTAAGCCTTAAATTCGTATTTTAGTTTAGACTTATTACTTATAATAATGATTATGTAGTTTTATAATAAAAAAGTAGTTATACTTGAATTTTAGTAGAGGTAAATAAAGAAACTTCATTAAAAATGTAAAAGAGTTATATAGCTTACATGTGTTGAAACATCTTGTAAAAAAATGTTTGATCCCACATAGGTGGTGAAAGGAAGAAGTTGGTAGGATATATACTAAAGTCATGTTGAATGAGTAAGTTAGTATTAGTATGATGTTATTGACGGGATAATGATTTATTAGATTATGAATCTGTTGGTTTTGTCGTTCATAACTTGTGAATTTAGCAAATGTTAGATTACTTCTAAGCTTAATAAGCTTCTTACTTGTTGAAACCTCTATCTTCGTCTACATTTGATTTGTCGTAGAACAAATGTATGCAAGTGATTATAGCTAAGGATGTGACAATTCCGTCTCTATTTGATTTTTTTGTATTGGTATGATGTTATTGACGGGATAATGATTTATTAGATTATGAATCTGTTGGTTTTGTCGTTCATAACTTGTGAATTTAGCAAATGTTAGATTACTTCTAAGCTTAATAAGCTTCTTACTTGTTGAAACCTCTATCTTCGTCTACATTTGATTTGTCGTAGAACAAATGTATGCAAGTGATTATAGCTAAGGATGTGACAATTCCGTCTCTATTTGATTTTTTTGTATTGGTATGATGTTATTGACGGGATAATGATTTATTAGATTATGAATCTGTTGGTTTTGTCGTTCATAACTTGTGAATTTAGCAAATGTTAGATTACTTCTAAGCTTAATAAGCTTCTTACTTGTTGAAACCTCTATCTTCGTCTACATTTGATTTGTCGTAGAACAAATGTATGCAAGTGATTATAGCTAAGGATGTGACAATTCCGTCTCTATTTGATTTTTTTGTATTGGTTAACAAATGATGAGTGATATATTCTAAGCTTAATAAGCTTCTTACTTGTTGAAACCTCTATCTTCGTCTACATTTGATTTGTCGTAGAACAAATGTATGCAAGTGATTATAGCTAAGGATGTGACAATTCCGTCTCTATTTGATTTTTTTGTATTGGTTAACAAATGATGAGTGATATATTCTAAGCTTAATAAGCTTCTTACTTGTTGAAACCTCTATCTTCGTCTACATTTGATTTGTCGTAGAACAAATGTATGCAAGTGATTATAGCTAAGGATGTGACAATTCCGTCTCTATTTGATTTTTTTGTATTGGTTAACAAATGATGAGTGATATATTTTATGATTCAAGTACATTTTAAACTTAAGTGGGTTACACACATGCACCATAAAATAAATTGTTGAGTAAAATATATCGTCTAAGGATTAAATCGTGTGCAATTGATTATAGCTAAGGATGTGATGATTTCATCTAAATCTGATTTCTTGTGTTGGTTAACAAATGATGAAACTATCGAACTAAAAGGTAGTGTCTTTTTCGCTTGGTTCTTGAATGTTGGTTTTTGATCATTGGTCAAGTTAAATTGATAAAACACTCCACGAACATTAGATTATTGTGAAGAAGCCGTGTTAATGTTCAATTATTTGAACGTGGCATGATTCACCAATGCTAGTTACATATAAAATCCGAATATGCTATTATCATATCATCTATTTATGGTTTTGTTTATTATGGTGGCAGTGAATAATGCAAAGGTGGAAGTAAGAAAGAACATAAAAGAAACTCATGGGAGGGGAGATGATATTGATGAGAATACACCGATTGGCGCTTTGAAAGGTGCACGTATTTTTGACCGAGCAAAGGACGAATTTGGTGCTCTTATTCACACAATTCACTCAAAAAATGAATATGATCATTTTGTTTGCCCGCGAATGAAGGAACTCAAGGAAGGTGGATTCCGAGCTTCTAATGGAATAAGATTAGAAAATATTTCATTTTCAAGAAGTCTAATCATAGAGATTGAGGGCGATACCTCTATCCAAAGTGGCGACTTGCTAATTGCCAACAATACTAGAGAGACATAAAGTAGGACGACTATGCATCCAATGCAACAAAATTGACTGTTAACAGAGACAACATTGCACTCTAGAGTCATCTCTGCCAAAACTTAATAAAATACAAGGTTTCCAAACATCAAGTGAGAAAGTGCAGTAGACCCACAAAAAACACCTAAGTGTAACCAACAGCAAACAAGATGGATGGCTGTAACTTGTTAACACTAGTGCAATAAGAAGCCAAGGGGTAAGGGGTGTAAGAGCCGATGTTCATGTTGAGTATCTCGAAAATCTCGTATTCAGAAATCTCTTGTTCGGTCAGGGAATCATAAGCTTTTTGGCAAGGTCCCCCAGGCTATCGACTGACAGCTCGAGAGTCGGCAACCTGAAACAAAGAAGTGACTTTTGAAATCCTTGCCAGGGTTGCAAACACGCTCCAAACAATACTCACAAGACTTATTATTTTTTGTCAAGTATAGAAGGCCCGGAGACCCAAGCAATGCAATCTCAAAAATACAAGCAAGCTTACTACTATACCCTCATGAGTCTTGAACATGCATGATCATCTTTTTCCTTTTCCAAACAAAGAAATTAACGACTACTCAGACATCATATTATCAAACACACCAACATCGTGAGTACCTGATGTCTTAAAGCCATTTCGTCGGCATGATCTTTCTAAAGCTCTGAAGTTATCTCGTCACTACATCAAGTTCCCGACACCCAAACAAAAAGATAGCTAAGCTTGAGTATGAGTGAAGGTAAATAGAGATACCTTACATGAGTTAGATACATTTTCTTGATAAGAGAATTGTTTTTGATCCCACATAGTTAATAGAAAGAAAAGGACAGTAGCTTATATACTAAAGTTATGTTGGTCAGGCAAGCTAAGATTTGTATTATGTTAATAGCATATGTTCAAGATAATAAATATGTTCATGTAATGTCATGACGATTACTTGTATCGTTAATTGACTTTTTATGTATTAACTTAATATTAGAGCTAGATAACCCATGGTTAAAAAGCTTTTTTATTTATCTATACTACTATATAACTTTTTATGTATTAACTTAATATTAGAGCTAGATAACCCATGGTTAAAAAGCTTTTTTATTTATCTATACTACTATATAAAGTGGGTTAAAAAGCTTTTTTATTTATCTATATCTATACTACTATATAAAGTGTTTAGGACATTCTAAATAAAGAAGTCTTAAATTTTTTAAGACAAAAAACATTTCTAATAAAAGCAACCTACTAAACTTGTAACCAAAAGTACAATTCATAGCACTTGGTACAAAATAATAATGCATAAATCATTTAACTTGTAACATTTGTGTATATGAGATGGGATCATTTAAAAACTTGATCTCAAGAGAAAAGTGGGGGAAGTGATCTCAACCGTTAGATCATCCCCCCTTCCCCTCCTTTTTTTTTCACCAAACTACAGGGGCCTAAATGTAACATTTTGTATTCTTGAAGGTTAATTCCGCAACTTTTTACAATTCCGTATATAATGTTTAAATCAAAATCATTTTTGGATATTATCCTTTCCAAAATTCTCTCCTTTTCCCTCTATAAAACGAAATCTCGCTTTACATTTGTTTCTGTCACAAATCAATAGAGCTCGTTGATGCACTTATTCCGTCAATCACAATGACTCATTCCGACATCAACTGTATGTTAATCATAACTATAATCGTTATTATTATTATTTTTTTTTTGCTTTAATTATGTGATTATGTGATGTAACACGTTTTCTCATAAGTGATGTTAATATTCATAAGTGATTCCGTTACATGTTGATTTTATTGTTATTTGACCTAATGCGTGTGTTATCTGATGAGTTTTTTTTTTTTTTTTTTTTTTTTTTTTTTTTTTTTTTTTTTTTTTTTAGTTTTTTTTTTATTTTATTTTTGTTACTTTTATCATATACGTTAATGATTATGTTTTAGCAGTTGTATTGTTAGCTTAATCAGATTTTTTTTTTTGGTACAGATGCACTAATTTTTATGAATTGCAGTTTGTTTTGTATTATGATTTGTTATTTATTATTATTATTATTATTTATTTTTATATATATATATTAATATAAATAAATTTGATGTATAATACAGATGCACTAATTTATAAATCATGTTCATATTAATGTTACTGTTGCTGCAATAGTTGATATAAGTGTTGCTGCTATTGTGATACAGATGATTCATATTTGTTTATGTTTATATTAACGTTGTTGATATTGCAGTATTTGATGATAAGTGTTGTTGATTCACTTTTATTTTTTTGTATCATATGCACTTGTTGATTCACTTTTATTTTTTTGTATCATATGCACTTGTATACGAATTAGTGTATTAAGTTTGTGGATATACCTTTATTTTTGTATTCATATGCATTTGTATGTGATTTATATGAATTAGTTGATTAGTTTTTTGTGTTCAGTTTAATTTGTATTTGAATTGTGGAGTAAGTTTGTTGATATTCACTTTTATATTTGTATTCATATGCACTTATATGTTGATTGATAAGTTTTATGCTAGTGACTAGTTTGTTGATGCACCTTTATTTTTGTATCCGGATGCACTTGTATGTGATTGATATTAATTAGTATATTAAGTATGTTTATATGCATTGAATGTATTACTTGAAGTGATACGGATTATATATTTGTATACGTATAAGCTGATTAAGTTTATATGCACAATGTATAACTTCAAGTGAAGTGATAAGTTGATGTGATTGATATGAATTTTAGTGTAGTAAGTTTGTTGATGCACCTTTTTTGTGTACATATTCACTGAATACATACAGACGCACTTTTTATATTTGGTTATAAGTAGTAGTTACGCAAACATGTTATAATTGTTGTGTTTTCATATCTTCAGGTTTAGGTACGATTTATTCTTCAAACAATGTTGGCGAAAGCAGCAGTTGTAGTTATGTGTGTGGGGGTAGTTCTAGTTTAGGTTCTGATGGTGTACGTGTATCTAGCTCTGGCTCAGTGAGTGATGATTCTAGTTCGAGGATTGTTGGTGCATCTAGTTCTTCATCTGTTGTTAATGTCTCAAATGTTGGTGATCGATCTGTTGGTGTTTCGTCGGTTATTGATGGGTCAATGGTTTGGGTTCCTGATGTGGATGTGTCTCTTAAACCGACAAAAGGAACTGTGTTTGTGTCCTTGGTGCAAGCGTACAACTTTTACAGACATTATTCAAAAATGGGAGGGTTTGATATTAAGCTTGGTACTGAGAGCAATCCCGATGGTAGCGATTGTCCTAGTATTAAGTACTTTAGCTGTAATAGAGGTGGGAAGATAAGAGATTCTATGTATGATAGACATAGGTATGATTCTGATGTTGCTGTGCGTGGTAGGGTGAATGGTAAAGGTGCTAATGGGGCGATTGACAATAAGGGCAAGGGAATTGACTTGTCACTGGTTGGTGATTCGTTTGTTAAGAAAAAGTTTAGGAAGAATACCTCGTGTAAGACTGGTTGTTTAGCTCAGTTGAGGGTTAGGAAAGTCGATGGGGTTATGTATGAGGTGTACGTGTTTGTTGAAGAACATAACCACCCGCTAGTTTCAAAAGAAGACATGCAGTTCTTAATGAGTTCAAGGGACATGGGGTGTTCTAAGCAACATTTTCTGATGCAAGTATCGAATTCCAATGTTGGACCTGTTAGAGCGTTTAAGCTTATGAAAGAGATTTACGGAGGGTTCGAGAACATTGGTGCAACTGTGGTGGACTGCAAGAATTTTAAACGGGATGTGAGTACCTTTATTGGAGACCGTGACGCACAGATGGTGGTGGAGAAGTTAGAGAACCTTGAGAAGCATTGCGAGGGCTTTTTTGTCGATTACTATAAAGGTGAAGGAGATTCCTTATCTGCTTTGTTTTGGGCTGATAGTTGTGCTAAGATGAATTATCGTCGTTTTGGAGACGTGATATCCTTTGATGCAACCTTTAGGTCGAACAAGTATGTTTTCATGCTTTAGTTTTAATTTTTTGTTGATTTATTTACTGTTAAACTTTTCGTATATATTGGTGCACCTTTTTATAATAAACTGATGCACTAAAAATCAATTGCAGGTACAGAATGGTGTTTGTGCCTTTTACCGGGATTGATAATCATAACCGATCTGTTACTTTTGGTGCTGGGTTGCTTGCTGATGAAACAATAGCGTCCTATAAGTGGCTTTTGCGGGCTTTTAAAAAGGCGTTTTTGACTGATCCGCAGGTTGTTGTGACTGACCAGGACCCGTCGATGAAACAAGCCATTGCTGATGTTTTTCCTAACGCGCGCCATCGTCTTTGCATGTGGCATATCATGCAGAAATTATCGGTTAAGGTATATTCGAATTTTTTAAGTTTTCTAATAATGTAACATTTAGTATTTGATGCACTAATTTTTATCATTCTGATGCATTTTTTTTTTTTTTTTTTTTTTTTTTTTTTTTACAGGTTGGTTCTTCAGTTTGCAATAACACTGATTTTAGAAAACGATTATGTGCTGTCGTTTGGAATGATCAGATTTCGCCAAGTATTTTTGAGGAAGAATGGAAGTCGATCATTGATGAGTTTGGCTTGTCTGAAAATAAGTGGCTTTCTGATATTTACGATATGAGATCTAGATGGATTCCTGCTTTTTTGCGCGATGAAGACTTATCTGGTTTGATGCGTACAACATCTAGGTCTGAATCAGAGAATCATTTTTTTGGGAGATGGACTAACGCAAACTTAACCCTTGTTGAGTTTATTAGTCATTTTGATTCTGCTATGGATTCTCAGAGGTATTCTCAGCGAAAGAATGATCATGAATCTAGGTATAAAAAACCGGATATGCGTACTGGGTTGAAATTAGAAAAGGATGCTGCTGAGATTTATACTTTGAACGTGTTCTTTGATATACAAGAAGAAATTTCTGCTTCTGTTACGAATTGTTTGTCTGTTAGCACTCAAGCTATTGGTCTTTTTGAGAAATTTTTCATTCGGGACACGGGTGTTAAAAAGTGGAATGACAAGGCAGCGTTTGAAGTTTTTGAGGTATGTAACTAATTGTATGTATATTTTTTAATTTTAGATGCCCTTTTTTTGTTGTGTTTAGATGCTCTAATTACTGTATTTATATTCAGTTTATCATTAGATTATTTTATATAGTTTGATTTAGGGTCTAATTCAGTTGCAGTATGATAACTTTATCTGGTTAAGTTTAGTTTTAGGTAATGGAATCTTATTGTATCATTGTAGTAGCTTATAGCGTATTTCTTAGATGCAATTGTATTAGTTTATTTCTTAGATGCCCTTTTTTGTTTTGTTTAGATGCACTAATTTCTGTATTTATATTCTGTTTATGTGCAGTAAATTGATTATTATTGAATATTTATGACTTGTCAAATTTAAATGGTTTTATTATATATATCTTAGATGCATTAATTAAGGCAATAATATTTTTATTTTTTTAATTATACAGGTGTTGTTTTGTTCATCTGATATGTCTATTACCTGTTCATGCAAGAGGTTTGATTTGTTTGGGTTACTTTGCCGCCATATCTTTTATGTTTTGAGGTTAAATGGTGTTGAGGATTCCCCGAGAGAGTATGTGCTTGATAGGTGGTGTAAGACTCCTGATGATGTTTGTTTGGATGCGTTTGTTAATGCTGCTGATTCAAGCTCAGATGCTGTCATTCGATCAATTCGTCGTATTGTTGAAGATACTGTTGACAGGTTGATGCCTTGTAGAGAAAAGCTTGATGTATATCGTTTGGAGTTATCTGAACTTCTATCTAGGGCCGAATCTGATGTTCCAGTTGGGTTAAAGAAGAGTAAATCAGATACATTTTGTTCTATGCTAGGTGTTAGTGAACCTGAAGGTGTTGTTATAAAGGTCCCGAAACAATCAAAAATAAAGGGACTGGGGTTCATACTCGATGGAAGAACATTGATGAGATAGTTCGCAAAGAATCTGAAGCAGGAAAGAAGAGACGGGTTTGTTTCACTTGTGGGAAGGCTGAAGGACATAATTCCAGGACATGCCCTTATAAAGACTCGATCAGGGCTGGTAACAAAAGAGCACGCCGTTCTACTCGTGACATGGATGTTAATTACGAGGAGTGATTAACGTTTTGCTGATTATGATATGAACCTATATACACCTTCAATTGCAATTTGTCTTTTTTTGTTTGTTTTTTGTTTTTTTTTTTTTTTTTTTTAGGATTTTTCTAAATAAGCATAATATGCAGAATAATGTAATTCTTGTCTGACGCATTTATATGGATTGTTGATTTTTTACGGAATTGTCGTACGTATTTGATACTGGAATTTTATGGAATTTCATGGAATTTAATTGCGTATTTGTAAAATTTGTTGCTTGATGCAGTATTTTTTAAACTATTGATGCACTGATTTTACTATATTGTATGGTTAGTTATTAAGTTTTCATATTAACTAATTATATTTGATGCATTGTATTTTAAACTTTTTTAATATATTGATTCCATAATTTTCAATATTAACTTTTAATATATTCAGTTATTTTTTTACATCTGTTAATGTACTTTTTTACATCATTCACATATGTATGAGTAATATTCATTTGGATGCACATTTTTTTTATCATATTGATGCACCATTCTAACCCATTTATGTTTAAACCCATTTACATCATTTAATGTAATTTTTACTATATGAAAACTTATTTTACTTATTTTACCATATTCAGTTATTTTTATACATCATTCAATGCAATTTTTTTTACATCATTAACATATGTATCATTAATTATCATTTGGATTCACCTTTTTTTATCATATTGATGCACCATTCTAAGCCATGTATATTGAAACACGTTTCATCTTATAAGGTAATGTAACTTTTCATTCATATAATCATATGTGAAATTTATGAAAACATTATTTAATGTAATTTCATCATCATCCACATCTATGTTTAAAGACATTTCAACATCATTCATTATAACCCATATATTGAACATGCCATTCATAGATTCAAATACATAAGTTTTGATTATAAGATAACATTGTTTTATGTCCTATATTAATACGAGACGATAATAATACGGGAAAGTACGTAGATCTAGTTCATAATTGAAATTTATCACATCATATTGTTTGCTGGTGTAAATTTGTTCAGAAAGCTCCATTTTTTCTTGAGCTTCTCTTCGTGCTCATCATAATACTTTCGAACCCTTGGTTGGAGACGTTGAAATTGAGTCTTATGTAAATTCGACTTTTGAGCTTCGTTGAAATTGCTGTACCTTTTCGACTCTTGTTCTAGCATTTCTCTTTTTTCGTTGATAGTTGTCATCAACATCTTCACCACATACTTCTTTCGAAGCCCGATTAGTTGGTTTAGTTGCTGGATACTCTCTTTTTTCAGACCAGAATTGAAATCTTTTTTCCTTCCAAAGAATGTCTCCATGTGTCTCATTACAAAAATCCCAGAATCAACGCGGTTCAATCCTGTCTCCCATTCCAGCTTCATGATTTTATGTTTTGATGTTGATATTTTAGCTGCAGATGGGTGTTCCACTGAGTGCAGATATAATGCAAATGTTTTTGTCTGTAGATGAATGTGTTAATCAGTACATGTTAAATATATTTAGATGCACCTTAGTTATAATCTTTGATGCACTAATTTAAATACATTTAGATGCACCTTATATATATATATTTATATAATATTGGCAACGTAATCTGCATAATAAATCTAAAATATTTCATGCATTACATCGTTCAGTGCATATATATTATCCATACAACTATTATTAGTTACATTTGCACCAACAACTCGAACCATAATAATAAGTAATATAAAATCTAAACCCAGATGCACTATTAATACAACATCCACACTAATAAACTTATCACTAACTTCATACTAACCGATAACTTTGTTACGTATGATACATCAATAAACAGACTAATTACCTTATGATATTTAAAGTTTGAATAACTAAGTTTATATATAAATTACGAATCACGTCATATTTACAACATATATCGTATTCGCATTGACTATGTCAAAAATATCATCATACATGTTATGTTATATGTATTATCAGTTAAATCATACCGGCAATGAAATGATATCGAAAACAGTATCAATCAATCATAAATCAAACTATCTTCTATTATCTTAACATCAAACATTCATATTCATTCACATTCATTTGGGTGCGAATAAAACTTTCTTACCAGTGCCTTTGGAATGTCACCGTATCTTTTATGTATGTCTTGACTGTCATCATGCTTGTTATCGATAATATCTACTTCCATTGTCTTCAAATTGTAGACAATAAGGTAGTATCGATTCATTTCTTCTGTTGGCATGGTTATTGGGAAGAATACCTGATTCGTATACATATTTATGTTAAACAACAGTTTTAATAAACAATGTAATGTGTTTTTTGTTTTAAATCTTACCAGCTCAACTTTGTCAAGGTTATTTTTTGTAGAATACTCGAGCACCTCATCCATTTTTCTTTTAAAGTCTTCAGGTTTGCGTGACATCTGTAAAATAAAAAACATTATACAATATGTCATAAATTTGATTAAAAATTTTATTAATTGTTTTTTTGTATATGAAAATATTTATCAATATTATTGAATTCACTTACCATCATTCCTGTTTTGCAAAACAAAAATCGTGAAGATACCCTGTTTTTCAGCTTCTCGTCATTGTTTTGAATTATACTCCATACGTCTATGGCTGCACTTGTCACTGGTAAACTTTCACGCATGCTCTCAAATACCACCCTTGGGACCTCCATGCTTATTGTTTTGAAAACAATATCGCTATTCATATGTAAACACGTCAGTTTAATAAAATGGATGCACTAATAATTCAAATGTGATGCACTAGAAATAAATAATACTATATATATTTGTCAAATTAACATTTACTTACTTAGCCGGCAACGTTCCGCTGAATATGAACTCGACGATAGGTTTCTCATCAGCCTGCAAATTGTTTGTGATGCTGACCTTCCTCTTGACGTATGGAGATAGCAATACACCTGATAATACCCTCTCCCTTTTTTGTCTTACTTCCTTTTCCGGTTCTTCCTGATTGTCATTCGTGTTTCCTGGTTTCATGTATCTTATAGGAACTGCTCTAATTGCGTCAGCTGGTGTGATACTTCCATCTTCAGTGCTTACCAACTGTTTCGTCTTACTCCTTGTGGTTGGTGAAGGTTGCCCTTGAACTACTTTTGTTGTAACCTTCGGGCTTTTGGTTTTTTCAGTTTCAGTTCTAGGGTCTTCCGTGTTCTTCTGAACTTTTTCCAATTCTTTTTTACTTTTTTCAACATCATTTTGCTGATTGGTTTCATCATCTTTCCCAGCATCTGTTACTTGAGTAATTGGTAGCTTCAATACTTTGTCCAGTCCAAACATGTCGTCGCTCTGTGAAAACAAATTGAAGCTTGGTGGTGTGAAATCCAATTTTTTATCTGTTGCATCTTTACCAGTTTTCGAGATTTCCACCGTTTTTTCATTGCTGAACTGTTGTCTCACTGCGTCTGTATCATTTTGGAAACGTTTTAGTTTACCTTTGCTTCTCATGTTTCTCATAATCTGTGAAACAGTCCTTGTAGGTTGAATGTATTGTTTTTCTTGCATCCCTTCACCCAATGTTGTCTCTTTTCCTCTGTTGACGTTTTCTTCCTCATTGATATTTGCATCTCCCGTTGATACAACATTTGTTTTTTTCTCTTTTTCCAGCCCTGTAGTTTTATCTTTATCCACAACCTCACTATTATCTGTTATGTCTAATTCCACATTCATACCATCAGTTTCTTCAGCTGCATTTCCCGAATTATTTACCTCATTTACAGCATCACTTACCCCATTTTTTACCCCATCTTGCACCACATCATTATCATTTACCCCGTCATTCACAGCATCACTTACCCCATCATTTATCACATTTGTATCATCATTTACCCCAACATTTACTTGAGTTCCGTCATGTGCCCCATCATTTACATCCATGTTTTTAGTTGATTGGTTCTCATGTCCATCTTTATCTCCGTTTCCTCCTTCACGTACCCTATCAGTGCCCACTTGAACCTCATCATTTACATCCATAATCGTGTCTTCATCAATATTATCGATGTCAATGTCTATTTGTGGACTCTCTTGTCCAAAAAAGTCATCCGTGCTCATGTTGTTGTCTTCTTGTGATATATGTGCGTCGTTCACATATTCTTCCGATTCAACCACGACTTTTTCGGTTCCGCCATCCGATGTGATCTTCCCTGGTTTGAATGCTTTCATGAGTTTCTCGTTTCTTGTTTGAACAAGTGCTTTTAAACCCTCATCATCAGGGTAAGAATTCGAAGCCAATTCGAGCAATTCGTCTACCAGACCTTGTACACCTTATGATATGGACAATGTCTTTGTTATTTGCATTTTCATTTCCTGAATTATATAATTAATGTGCGTTAAAAAAATAATAATAATATATTATTAATAACATTAATAACAATTGATAAGCTTCAACAGATTTTGTGCAAACCTGATGTTGTAGATGCACTTAATTTTATTTATTTGATGCACCAATCATATTATTAAGATGCTTTAAACTGTCATACAGATGCTCTAAATGTAAACATAACTAATCAATATATCCATATGCCACAATCAACATTAAACTGTCAAATGATCCATACCAGTAAATAACCATATCAGCATCATCACATAATACATACCAATAATCATGACCATATCCCCCAAACAATCAAAACTCAACCAATTCATTATTCTACATTCTCAACCACTAGGATCAGGAAACTATCATTATATATCTACTATCAAAACAAAACTCTTAAACAAATTTACCTAATCTTTTTAAAATACAAAATAACAAGGGATATGAGGATCAAGCAATGTTGAGTTTAACACCAATATACATAGCCATCCGTCCCTAACTAACCCAAACATCCAAAAACTCCCTGAGTTTGTGGTAACAGATCAAAGGCTCATTAATCATACACAAAATCTTAAAAATGGTGAACTTAGCCACTTGGGTGCATGAAACAATCCTTATGGAGATACTATCATTAACTACATTATAAATCAGAAATGGCGAACTTAACATCTTGATATGCTTTAACAGATTTTTGTGCAAACCTGATGTTCTAAATATACAAATCAGATGCACTTAATTTTATTTATTTGATGCACCAATCATATTTTTTAAGATGCACTAACCCTTAAAATATACATATGTATGCACATACATACCTCTGATGTTTTACTTTTGAATATTTTGAATGCTTCATCCTTATTTGAAGGTTCACCTATCCCACATATTCCGTCACCAATGTCGATTCTCGGTGTATATAAATGGTGTATGATGTCTTCTTGTCCATACTCCAATTGTTTCGCTGCAAATTGATTTAGTGATTATTATTAAATATCACAAAATTATTGTAATACATGACAATTTGTAATAAAAGCTAAATTGTACATATTACCTGGTGATTTTTTGGAATTCCTGATTGCCGACTTTGTAAGACCTCTCTTTCTTTTCGGTGCAATATACTCGCGCCCTTCTTTAATTGGTAACTTGCCAAAACCTCCCATTTTCACTTCCTGTTTTTCTCTGATCTTCAGCTTTTGCGTGTCCCATGCTTTGATAGCTGGGTTTTCTTCAACAACTTCAACCTCTTCTGAGATGGTTGAGTTTAGATACAAAAGCTGCAAAGATAATAATACAAGGAAATTAGCATAAAGATACAATGCAGATGCATTATTTTGTTGGATTATGATGCACTTAAATGTTTGTATAATACTTACCACCATTAACAGCAGTGGACCCCCGAACCCAGATGAACTGTTATACTCTCTTTTTGATTTTTTCATTGTTTGCAACAAGTATGTACACCAATCCATATTCTTGATATCTTCTTCCTTTTCTATACACTGCAAAAACTTCTGGTTCACTGTACCATTTTTTGTGCATTCGTCAATAATTGAGATGAATGCAACCAGGAAGTTTAGCTTGAACTCCCGTCCAGTGTGATGCTCTACAATCAGTTTCTCAACCACATTTTTCAAGTAGAATCTATCATCTGGATAATCATGGGTGTGTCTCCATTCAACAATTAATGGAAACTCTGTTGTTGCAGCCCTCACTTCTGTGACAGTGATATCTCCCATCGGGATTCCAAGCAGTTCTTGTATCATATCTGCAGTGACCAGGATTGATCTACCGTCTCCCATCTTGATTGTTGACGTTTCAGGATCAAACTGGTCTACAACCCACTTTCCCAGTTTTGTTGGTGTTGTTTTTATATTGAAGTTCCCGTCCAACAATGATCCAAACCCCATGTCAGCAATGTTTTCTTTCTGGACATCTGACAACCTTGTTAAAATTTCTAATAAATCCCTTGGCGACGACCTAGATTTAATAGTTGGGAACGTCTTTTTTGGTACAATAACTGTATTTTCTTCCGCAACCTTCTGTTTCTTTTTGTCATGGATACGTTTAATTTGTTGTACTTCACTTGATTTCCTTTTTTTTGTAGCAATTTTCTTCTTCCTGTTCTGGCTTTTATTTGTTTCGGTACTGAGATTGTCGTTGCCTACATAATGAAGACACATTCAGAGTTAGAGGACGCATTAAAAGTATGATGCAAATATAAATACTACATATGCTGCAATTATGATCATATTGATGCACCTTAAATGTATGAAGTGATGCACCAAAAATTCAATATTACATACAGATGCACCAAAAATTCAATATTACATACAGATGCACCAAATATTGTATACATATGCTGTAATATTATCCATCGATGCTCCTAAAATATACAAACTGATGCTCCTAAAATATACAAACTGTACAAATAATTTTACACACATCAAACAAATAACGCTTACCGTTCATGTCTATATCACATTCCCCAACAAGTGAAGCTAAAAACACATCACCTTCCAGACTACCCCCAGGACGTTTCTTTTCATGCACATTTTTAATTTGTTTCTTCTTATTACGTCCACGAATTCCGGTTTCTGTATCATGTACAACCCCTTCATTAACTAATCTTAAAATAACATCATTTGTTTTTTAATCATAAACTACTTTCATATATTATTTTAAATCATTTCATTTTGCATTCAGATAAATAATCCCGCATATAAAATCAGTTTCGCACATGTCATAGACTACATCCAACCTAACTCATGATCAAATGCCATAAATTAAAACATATTACATCTTAGTTAAACTTCTAGTGGATCAAATAAATTAACAATTACAACTATAATAATGCTCATACAGATGCACCAAAATTCAATATTACATACAGATGCACTTTTGAGTATAGCAACAGATGCTGTAATATTAACCATTTATGCTCCTAAAATATACAAACTGATTATCCATAATTAAAATTATTCTTAACATGAAACACATGATTAAGTTAAAATTGTATATATGTCGTATTGAACAATTTAATTTATGTCGTAATGAAGTATATGTATACTGAGCAATGCAAAAATATACGTACAGTAAACATGTAAGTATATTTGATGAGTTAATGACATGATTCATATGCTGCAATGAATATTGTGTAGTATGTAATAAATAAATATTTATACATGAAATATTCAGCATACACATAAATATTATACGTATACATATCAAATAAAAAAAATAATAATAACAATAATAATAAAAAAATAACTGATATTGAAATAACATGATCTGTAAAATCCCCATGAATTCTCGAATATCTTCATCTGACTTACTATTTTGAGATGTTTCATTTTGAGAATTATGCCCCCCATTGCCTTCTTCTTCTTCGTTTGCTGAAAATTTGAATTGAACATAGGTGTCATAATACTAATAATACTGAAAAAATGCGTCATAATAATGATATTAGATGCTTTAAACTTAAGTTTAGATGCACTAATTATACATTTAGACGATTCAATCATTTTAACTAACCATTTTTTGATGCACTAATAATGCAAACATATCAGTTTGATACACTAATCATATAATTTTTCACTGAAATTAAATTTAGATTCCCTGATATTTTACATTTGGATGCCTTAAACTCAAATTTAGAACGACTTAAATGTATATTCCATAAACTTAAATTTGTACTAACTAAACATTTAGATGCTTTAAACTTTTCAATCAAACCATTTTTTGATGCACTAATAATGATAACTTGTTTTTGTACTGTTTAACCATCAGTTTGATGCCCTAATAATAACATTTTGATGCATTAATCATATATTTAGATGCTTTAACTATCAACTTGATGCCCTATTTTTTTGCATGTATAAGATTCGACATTTTATATTAACTGCAAACCATCATATTGATGCACTAATCATACAATATGATGTTTGTTATCACCTAGTTTGATGTACTACTCAAATATTCATCTGAACTAATTCTACTAAGTATTATTTATTAACACAGATGCACTAAAATTATACCTTAATCATATCTACAATTACTTGTTGCATATTACTAACTAAAATTAATAAAAACAATGCACTGAAACTATACCTTACTCCTAAATAAAATTACTACCACAGATGCATCAATTATCCAATAAACATATAAATTCCTAAAAATATGGCACTTACAATATGACTGATGTTGTTTGCTTATTATTTCCTTCTCGATTGTTCGTGGACTCACACGAGTAGCTGAAAATGAAACAAAAAAAACAAATAAAATTGTAAATAGTTATTTTGATCAGACAAAACTCTGAAAATTAGGGCACTTACGATTCCTGTATGTTTTTTTCTTCGTTTTTATTTTGATCGGAGTCATTTGATTGATTGGAAGCTGGTGGCGACGGTGTAGCTGGTGGAGATGGTGGATCTGGTGGCGACGGGATTTTTGATCGGTGTTTTTATGAGTGTGTGTTGTTGTGTGTGTTTGCTTTGTGGTTAAAATGTGTACAGCACACGCATAAGGCGTGTTTACTTTTTATTTTTTACTTTTGACCCTCAACTTTCATATGTTTACATAATCTACCCTGAAACTTTTTTTCTCACTTTTCTCTCTAATTACACTTTTCTCTAGAACCGGACTCTGTGTATATTAATGACAAAATTAATGTATCATAAAAATACTCTCACTCAAAAATACAATTAATATAGCGCTTGGTACAAAACAATAATGCATAAATCATCTAATATTTCTTTTTCATTAAAACACTCACTAAATGAAATTTACAAATCATTAATAATATAATTAAAATACTCCATCACTCAAAATTACAATTAATATATCAAATGGTACAAGACAATAATGCATAAGTCATTTTATCACTTACATCTTTCAAACACCCACTAAATGAATTTTACAAGTCATTAATGATATTATTAAAATAACATTTCACTCAAAAGTACACTAATATATCACATGGTACAACAATAGCGCATAAATCATCTTATCTTTTATTTCTTTTTTAAAATATCTGCTAAATAAAATTAATAAATCATTAAGTGGATCATAGAAACCAATCTTTTATGTAGTCAGACTTTCGGACACCACGTTTTTCGACCACGCAACTGACCGCCATTTACCACGATAACTTAGCAATATAGACACCACTAGATGGTGCTAAAGCCGCTATTTTAAAACACCATTTATTTTTAAATGATATATAATATTACACGTCCTAAGCGACTAGCAATATCGTTGTTGCATTGTGATGCATGTCTGCCATTTTTTTAAAGCAATGTCGTGTGGTAAAGTAGTTCCATTAAGTTAACGCCATGTGTTAAGTTAGCATCATGAAAAATATATAATCCCATAAGTATCTTGCTATAAAAGCTTTTTATTATGTTACTAAACGCGTAAGTAAAAAAAACAAACTAATTTCCAATTAATAACCTTTGTGTTAGATATTCTTTTTTTTCTTTTTTAAAAGCAATGCATTGAAAAAACCTTGTTATCGCCAAAAAATATAGTCACACGAGTACCTGCCGTCGCAACGCGCGGGTACCCGGCTAGTTGAATTTAAAGCATCAAATTTTTATATGCATACATTGATCGTAATGGAATTTAAAGTATCCGACTTCTTTAATATGCACATAACAATAGTTTCAATTTTCAAACCTCTGTTCCTTCATCTACATATATAGTTATATAAAAGTTACAAAAAGTAAGAAAATTTCACAAGAGTAATTAATTGTTTAATTGTTGTAGAGCAGATATTTCACCCAATTATAAAACGTATACAAGTGATTATAGCTAATATTGTCATCATGTTTGTGCCAAACTAAAATTGGAAAAACTGTAATAATAGAACCTACTACTTTTGAAGAGGTTCAATGAGGGGCGGATCTAGCTTATACACATGTGTAAGTATAAAAATCACTAAAAAATTAAGAGCGCATACCTTATGAAATGAAAGAAAATTATCGATGCATACCCTAATGTAACTTGCCAATGTTAAAAACAAAAGAAAAGATAAAAGAACTCTCCTAGTAATTTTCACTGTCAAAACCACTCTTGAGGAAGAAGATGAAAAAGACGGTCAAACATCAGCAAATAGGTCATGATATAAAGTTTTGACATTGATATTTAAGTCCAACATGGCCCATATCTCCTTCGAAAGCCCAACCAACTCAAAGTAGCCTACGTACATTAAATCTACATTATGTCTATTTCCTTCATTTCTTTTCACTGGATTATGTTTACGTTAAGTTTCATTAAAAAAAATATATAGTTTAATTTATTAGGTTTGTGTTTTATTGTTATGTGAATGCATTAAACTATGGAATTCTCATATTTCAAACTAGTTATAATACTCTTGCACGCACGAAGTTTTGACAAAAAAAAATATTCTGTATTAATACTGAATATTGTGTCTTTAAAGATAATTGCATATAATTATATAGTTATAAGTTTCGTGCACGCACGAAGTTTACACATAAATCAAATTTATTTTAACATTTTAGTTCATTATATACGCATAAGAATTTGTCCATGAAACTAAATTGAAATATAAATACAACTACTACTTATGCACGGGTTTTTCATTATGCATTAATATCCATTAAAATTTGGTAAAAAATTTGTAAGAAATTCAGTTAGGTAACTCAGATTTAATTTTATTTAGCTGACAAAGATGTTGACGTTGTTATTTAAATTTCACTACTGATATTATGTTGTACACATGACACAAGTTTAATAGCACATAATGAGCGTTGATAAAGTTAAATTATGTTAGGTAACTCAAGATTTAATTTTATTTAGGTGACAAAGATGTTGATGTTGTTATTTAAAGTTAAAGTATACTCTTCAAAGTTTTTTAAAGATATTTTTCTATATATCCTTATATAAATAAATAAGAATTACATGAGTCATTGTTATAAGTACAATCACGTATATTTATTTTATATTAAAGTAACCCGTGCTTCCAATTTGATAATTATATTCCCGTTTTCAGTAATTTAGCCGTATTTAAAATGTAAACTCGTGTCCACATAGGTTAAACTTTTAAAATTAAATAAATGAGTCCTTATTGAACGTATATAGTAAAAAAATTTGATACTTATAATCTTATGCAAATTTATATATTGTTATTTCAAAACGAAATATACATTGTATTTTTTTAAGATATAAAGTATAAAGAGTATAAAGTATAAGGGGTATTTGTTTATAATTCAAAGTTATTAAAAAACATGGAGGCTTAAAATATTACACTTAACTCTATATAATTTTTAAAAATTCAACCACTAAAGTTTTATAATTACCCTCTCTTTTTAAAAATTTTTATTTTCACAAATTTGACACTTATATTTTTATTTGTTTTTTTATCAACCAAATTTTTTACCATCTTTATTAAAGTTTGACCAAAACAATTTAATTTTGACTTTTATTAACTAATCACATCATACGATTTTGCTTACGTGGCGAAATCGAGCTCTCCTATTGATCCAATTGTTTTTTCAATAACAATGAATTGACAAAATCACTCCGAAATGATGTAATTCCTTTATTATATAAAAGATTTGGGTCGCTTTGTAGTTTGGCAAAGAAAAAGAAAGTTAAAAATATGATTAGTAGATTATTAATAAAACTCTTTCTTAGTATCACATTATGACATTTACAAAGAGGTGGACGGCAAATGGGCAACAAGCTGCGCCGTTAGCCTTTTTTGAATCGCAAAACTAATTTTTTTGAAAACTACATTTATGGATTTAGGTGTCATAATATTACTATGCATAACCCGTTGAACTCTGTTGAGGAACTCCACTGCCTCATGTGCAAGAAAACCTCTCCGAAAAGTGACTACTTAAAAAAATCTCGAGGAAACCCGACCCATAAAAGCCGACCCGAACCAAAAGTATGTGGATTGAAAAAGAATTCTGGTGGATATATAGTGCATACCCTGTGTATTTAAATCCTGGATCCGCCACTGGGTTCAATGTTGGTTGAATCAAATAGAAAGCCAAAAATGCTTATTTTAGTTCAACACTATCACCTAGAGTAATGATTATTTAGTATTATAATAGAAAAAGGTTGTTAATCTTGAATTTTAGTAGACAAAAACAAAGAACCTTCGTCAAAAATGAAAAAAGAGGATAGCTTACAAGTGTTGACACAATTTTTTTTAATCCCACATCGATAGTGAGAAGAAGAAGTTGGTAAGATATATTCTAGACTAAAATACACTGTTGGTCCCTAAACTTGTATCGAAGGATCGCGATGGGACGAACCTCGCCCTTTTCATCGCCACGGGTCCAAACAGTAGCCATTAAATGCCAGATTCGTCCCTTGACCAATACTGCCGTTGTCAACGTTATGTTGCTGAGGGCAAAACCGTCTTTAACTGTAGCGGACTAAATAAAACCGTTGTACAGTGTATGTAGCTAGTATATGTGTGTAAAAAGGTTTGGTCTACATTTATCACCCATCCCTAAACTATCCTTCAAAACCCGTCTTCTTCAAAACGATAATTGTTTCAAGATGGTACGTTGCTGGTGTGGTAAGCAAGCTATTATTCGCACTTCGTGGACCTCTGCCAACCCAGGGCGTCGATTCTTTGCTTGTCCTGTTCAAGTAAGTGCGTCTTAATATTTCTTGTGTAAGTTTCTAACAATGGTGGTTGTTTAATGATTTCTCATAATCATCAATAGGGGTCTTCTTGTCGGTGGATAAGATGGTATGATCCTGAAATCTGTGCTCGTTCAAGAATGATCATACCAGGACTTTTGAGGGGGAGAAATGAGCTTGAGGCAAGATTAGTAGCTGCTCAAGGTGATGTGTGGAAGTGGAAGATTTACATGGTGCTAAGTTGGATGTTGTTCTTCATTGTTTATGCATTGGGATAACTTTTTAACCTTTTATGTAATGAGGCTAGTTGGTTAATGTTCTGTATCTTGAATTGTAGTAACCTTGTTATGAAGTATTCAGTTTTGTTTGTTTTTGATTTTCTATGCCTTATGGGTATGCAGATGGTTAGCAATTTGTTTAGGGTTGACTTTTAAATGTCAACATTCTTATGATGTTCTATTTTAGCTTTGGTTACTTTTGACGCAAACTATTCACACATCAAGCTTAGTCAATCTCAAAAAATACACAATAATGACATGGTTCCATAGTTAATGCAAATGGATATAATTCCAGCTGCATAAAATTGCATACTTTTCAAAGCATGAGAGCTACAGTTACACACAGATATGTTTTTAGATTACATAACTTGTCCATACAAAATAAAATAGTAAACTAGATGAAACATTGTCTAGATAATTAGCATAACAGATTTGACCAATGGTGAGGCCATCATTCTTTCCAGTGCAGCCTGCTTCCTAGTCATTCTTCGTGTAGCAGGCTGGGTTGAAGCAGAAACTGCTTGAACACCACTTGACTGAATCTGAAAATCAGACTGGGATTGTGACAGGGATGCATCATGTATGATGGGATCTTCAGTTGCTGGCTCTTGATTTGTAGTTTGAACACCACTTCCTTGAACTGCACTAACTTGGCTTTCTACAACAACACCTGTACCTTCAGCTTCTTTATCTGCGGCTACCTTTTTACCTTTAGGATGTCTTTTTTTTCCTGCAGCTTTAGTAGGCACCTTTTTGACATTTACCTTATTAGCAGTTCCACTATGTTGAGTTCCACCATACCCTAAGCATGTTACCCGGTTGTGTCTAGCAATGCCACAACTACTACACCTGACACTCTTCCAAGCCCTTGACAGCTTACCATCCTTCACAATCTCTTCAGTTTCAGGAGCTATCCTAACTCTTTTTCTACCTCTTGCGGCAGGCGGGTTTGTTTCGGATTTCGGTGGAACAATTGTTGTTGGCATAGTTGATTTTTCCCAATGTTCGCTGCTAGTTATAGGCTGGACATGGTGTTTGTAGGTAGCCTCCCAAGTGAGAAGATAGTAACAAGGATGAGCCCATGTTTCTACAGCTCTGACTTGTTGGCCGTTTAAAGCCATATTCCAATTGGTAGCAACAACATGTTTACATGGTAAACCTGTTATCTCCCACCTTCTGCAAGTACAAGTCTTGTGTACAACATTAACTACACATTGGTCACCCCATGGTCCACTAACCTGAAACTTAGATCCCCCATTCCATAACACATTATACTTAACAGCCTCTTTCTTAATAGCCTCTAGCATGTGTTGTGCAGTTGGTGTTAGTGGCCCATCACTCTTCTCAATCACCATAAGAACATGCATTATCCTCTTCAAACAATATTCCCTGATATATTCTAAGGCTGTAATAATAGGTTTGCTTAACCCCTCTTTAATTTTCTCATGAAACACTTGACAGATATTATTAAGTAACACATCAGAAGTAGCTCTCCCTAAAGATGAAAAGTAATAAACATGTATTAATTATAACTGTTTATACTGCATTTATGAATACAAAGTAAGTGAAACTGATAGATGACTTACATGAAAAATGTGACCTTGACCAATGAATCGGTGGTATCTTACTTAACCAATCATGGGCTGGTTGATTAAGTTTCTTGAGATCAGCCATAGCTTTCAGAAACTGTACAACAGTTGAGGCTGTTGCACATTTCCACAGATGGTCTTTATAGGCCCTACCTTTCCAATGCAATTTCATTTTGTCATGTATGCTTTTAATACAGAATCTGTGTTCTGCACTTTCAAAAACTTCTGCTACAGCTCTACTTATATCCTGCACAAAATCAAATATCTTTACTGTCTGTTTCAAAAGAGTGACACTTAAATTCATGAACAGAGTAAGAGAGTACCTTATTCATGTCAGTAATAAAAGTGATGCTTGAAATTGGCCCAAGTGCTAAATCATCAGATAAACAATGAAGAAACCAAGTCCATGATCCTATGTTATCTGAATCAACAAAAGCATAAGTGAAAGGGTATATACCATTGTTGCTATCAATTCC
This sequence comes from Chrysanthemum seticuspe, assembly GCA_019973895.1. Classification (NCBI taxonomy): domain Eukaryota; kingdom Viridiplantae; phylum Streptophyta; class Magnoliopsida; order Asterales; family Asteraceae; genus Chrysanthemum; species Chrysanthemum seticuspe. The sequence continues at coordinate 324,481,736 of BPTQ01000005.1, forward strand.
CACAGCTGTCATAAGTTGACCATTGAAAGGACCACGAATTGGAAAAGCAGCCAGCCCCAACAACGATTTCCCACAATCTTTAAATCCTTGCTTCAGTGCACCTAAACAAACATACACTCTCTTGAATTCTCTGGTTAGAAGAGACTCATCCGGAGGTCGTTCCACATTCATCTCCACTGTCGTATTAGGGTTTGTCTTCTGCAACTCTTGAACATAATCTCTCAACATGGTAAATTGTAGCTTGAATTGACCCCTGATGGCTGTTATTGCTAGGTTTTTGGCCCTTAAAACCTTTTGCAGGGACACTTGAAGGTCGTATTGGTTGGTAAGTTGATTATGCACCGACCTGACAGGAAGCTCTGGATTTGTTTCAACTTGTGCTGTAATTTTCTGTGAGATATAGCGAAGGTCAAAAGCTTTGACTTCCCTTGATTGCAAAAAAGTGTGTTGCTCATTATATGTTCTGACCGACCAGATACCTGTCTCACCATTCCTGCCGACAAACAATAGCCATGGGCAGAGTATTTGTGAAGGGTCCTTTTTGGCAGAAAGCAATGCTCTTATACCCCTTCTGCTTAATGGACTTCTAGATGGGCCAATATCCAGTCCAGGACCTTCATTTGGGCCTGAAACTGGAACACAACCCCTACACCTGACCCTTATTCTTGTTTTGTCATTCTTAAAAAAAAACAACTCCCTCCTAGTTTCTATTGAATGCTCTCTTACTAGGTTTTTTACTTCCCCTGCAGTACCAAACTCCTGACCAGTATAGAAAAAAGTGGTATAGACGCCATTAGCAAAGTGTGCGTGTTGGAAACTAACATGGTCCCTGCAAAATACTTCATCAACCATCACAGGTAAATCATTTACCAACTGCCGGTCATCACTTATATTACATGTTGTTCCTTCTTCACCTAAATCATTACTCTGACCTACTTGTAGCATACCAAGTTGTGCATCATTCTCTTGACAAGTGTTATCTTGATTTGGTTCAACTGCATTGCCAAATTCACTAGTGTCACTCGCTTGTAACAGACTAAGATCAACAACAGGATCCTCTTCCATATTATCCTGAGTCAGTTGAAACAGAGTTACATCCACATCAGGCTCCTCAAACCTGTTATTCACATCAACCAAAGGTCTGCCTGGTTTGTGTAATTGCTTCTCCTGTGTCAATTGAAACAGATTAACCTCAAAATTTTCAGGCACCTCAAAGGTGTTATTGACATCAACTAGTGTTGTTCCACCGTTGTCAAAGTCCTTCCCCTGAATCACTCTAAACAGATTAACCTCAACATTATCAGGCTCCTTTAGAGCATTGTCCTCATCAATAACTACTAAAGCACGCTCACTGTTTTGAACAGGTTGGCTAGCAAATGAGCAGTCTAAGGTGGAAAAGAGTGGCTCAATGTTTGGCAAATTGCTAGCTTCACCAATATCATTGACGTCCACAGGCAATTATGTAAGTTGGATAAACGGATCTAGGGAAGGTTCATTATCTATATCATCTAACACCAACCGTCTACAACAGGATTGAATAGCCGCAGTAGCAACTTTTCTCCTATCTTCATCCATCTCCCAAAACACAGTCTTAATTGATTATGGGGACATTTCAGAAAATTCTAATCTAGTCTTCCCTATTTCAACATACACGTCTATCAGCTTATGCTGTATGACAACATCTTTCAAACAAGTCTAGATTAGCAGGTTCACGCAAAGAAAACAAACCGTCGTCTAATGTACAACCAGGCTTAACAAAGAAGAAATAATTGGTTTGTCCAGACTCATAACCGATTTGAGTCATGAGAGCATCCATTTCATCAACAGATACATCTTTTATTTCCACAAGATCAACAAGGCATTTCTTGCCTCCTTGATATATCCTACCTGGAAAGTATTTGAATGTACCTTCATAATGGAACATCATGCTAGACGATCCAGGTTCACCCGCTGTATAAAAAATGTACAAAAACATTGTTAAGCTAAAGTTAGCTAAAAGGGGAATAACTTAATCAGTCGTACTAACATATGATTGTAATAGGCTTTAACCAAAAAAGACTTACAATATCTCCTGATTGCAGCTCTTTTCTCCGTTTCACATGTTATCTTAGTAGATTATTTCAAGGTTAAAAAGCTTCCTATTTATTGGATTTAAGCATCCGACTTCTATATCTACAATTCTACACTTTGAACTTTTGCTGGTAACTTAGTGTGATTTATTAACTTTTTGTGAATTTAGCAAATGTTTTTCAACACGTTTATTACATGTTATCTTAAATGTTAGATTATTTCAAGGTTAAAATACTTCCTATTTATTGGATTTAAGTATCCAACTTCTATATCTACAATTCTACACTTTGAACGTGGCTAGATTAAAAGCATCCGAGTTTTACATGAATATTTTGAATGTTAGGTCACAACATATAAAATTTGTGCAATATTTTTTTAAGCCAATCTTTTCGCATAAATCGTTTGAAACCTCCACTCTTTGTCTACATTTAAATTGTCGTAGAAAAAATATATCTTCCAAAAGATAAAATGTATTACGGTGTAAGTGTGTAGCCCATTTAAGTTTAAAATATACTTGAATCAAAAAACATATAGTACTCATCATTTGTTAACCAATAAAAAAAACAAATAGAGATAGAATCATCACATCCTTAGCTATAATCACTTGTATACATTTTATCCTCGGAAGATATATTTGTTCTAAGACAAATTATGTGTAGCCGAAGAATTGAGGAGGTTTCAATAAATAAGAAGCTTTTTGACCTTGAATAATCTAACATTTATGATAACATATAATAAGTAATTGGAAAATCATGAACAAAACCTTTGGCTAAATTCAAACAAAATCTTTTACTAAATTCACAAAAAGTTAACAGGTCACACAAATTATCACCGGAAGAGTGACTCCCTACAGTTTTAATCTATTGAGCCATTATCCGGTCAACATGACTTTAATATATATCCTACCGACTTCTTCTTTTCACTGCCTATGTGGGATTAACCATATTTTTTCTAAGATGTTTCAACACATGTAAGCTATATAACTCTTTTACATTCTTAATGAAGTTTCTTTATTTATCTCTACTAAAATTCAAGCTTAACTACTTTTTTTTCCCCTCATATAAACCTACATAATTATTATTCTAGGTGATAAATTTTAACTAAATAAAGGCTTTATGGCTTACTGTTTGATTCAAACCCGCTTTGAACCTCCTGAGAGCACTGGGTACAGTGGTGCCAAAGTGTGGTGCCAAGCTCGTGCCAAACTGCCACGTCAGCAGTTTTTGAGTTTGGCACCAGAAACTGTTTGGCACCACATTTCTGGGGTATCCGTTGGCACCAGAATTTCTGGTGCAAAACTCAATTTTTTTATTTTTTATTTTTTTATAAAATTTAAAAACAATATATCCTAAAATTACTTTATTCATAAAAAAAACATTACAAGAAATAAAAAAAACAATAAACTTAAAAAAAACATAACATACTACTGGAATTAATCTTCGACATCCCAATTTGGGCAATTTTTCAAAATCTCCCAAACGTGAACATATTTGAACTCATTTCTACCAAATTGTTGCTGGAAGCTTAGTTTCGCATTTTCGAGATGAGATTGGTCATTTTGAGCACTTCGACGCTGCAACTGTTTGTAAATTGCGTTGAACCTTTTGCAATCGACGTTAATCCTCGTCCATTTACCCGTGATTGAATTTTTTGTACGATGGTCATCGGTTGTCTGATTATTGAACATATGCATAACGTCATTCCAAAAAATATTTTCGGAACGGTTATTTTGCATATCCATAGCTTGCGAAATTTGTATCCAAACTTGCGCAAGCAAGATTTCTTCAGACTTGTTCCACTTCAAATTTTGAGACATTTGTGTGTGTGTTTTTTGGATTGATGTAGATGTGAAATAAAATGGTAGTTGATGTTATTTATAAAGGTGGTTTTCAACGTTAAATTCGAATTCAAAAACCGGGTACTGTTGGGCGGGGTAATTCAAATTTAAACGTTAAATTCGAATTCAAAAAACGGGTACTGTTGGGCGGGTTAAATTCAAATTTTAAATTTTAAATTCAAATTCAAACGGTTAAGTTTTCTATATATACTATCATACCAGCATTAGTTTGACACATAAATAACACAATTCACACACAAAAAGAATGTCTCGCAAAGACTTTTCTCAACAATTCCCCAGCCCAGAGAAGTTGCCGGAAACCAGCTTTCCGGCACCAGATCACTTGCCGGAAACCAACTTTCCAACTCTGCCAGAGTTTGAAGTTTACTCAACACCACCAGAAAATGTCTTCCCGGTGGGGTTTGAAAACATCCCGTACCTCCCAATTGTTCCAAGTCCACCTGTGAACAGTCCACAGGTGGATTTTCAAAACCACCCAAGCGGGTTAAGTGAGGCTTCCCTCCGGCAGTTTGAACAAGATGAAGAAAACGTCAGGGAGATACTGCAAGAGCAGGCACGTGAAGAGGCTGCTCGCCGTGAGCAAGAAGCACGGGAGGCTCAGTACCTCCAAGACAACTTTTTCGACATAATGGAGAGTCGATACATTAATGGGGAGTTTTATTCTCCGCCAATAAGTGATGATGGTTTGGACTCGGATGACTCGTTTTTTTAAGTGTTTAGTAGTTTTATTATGTATTTTATGTTTTTATGTTGTTTTTAGGGATCCATCTGTAGTTTTAATGTTTAAGGTTATTATGTATTTCATGTTTTCAGTTAATCTTTAAAGTTTCAGTTTTTTCTGTTTAACCACGAGAAGCTCAGTACCTCTACGAAACTTTCGAAATCAACTTCACCTTCAGGTTTTAAATGCAACGGCTAGTTTTTCAAAAAAAAAAAAAAAAAAAAAAAAAAAAAAAAAAAAAAAAAAAAGAAAAAGAAAAAAAAAAAAAAAAAAGTGGGCTGTTAGTTTTGGCGCAAGGCCTCTTGGCGCGACAGAGGTAACGGTGCGCCAAACTTGGCGTCGCGCCAAACTCGTTGGCACCAAGTTTGGCACCACCGTACCTCCTGCTCTGAGAGATATTAAACAAAATGCATTTTAAACTTAAGTGGGTTACACCAGTAATATTTTAATAGTTTTATGAATGGCAAATCGCACAAAAATGTATCAAACTTAAGATCAATTTGAATTTTAGGTATTCAACTTTTTTTTATCAATTCAAGGTATTGAAGTTATTTTTTTGTGCAAGGTAAGGTTTTTTCGAACTTTTGCAAGAATTTTAACCGAAGTGATTTTTAAATACTCAATTATTACGATATATCACGTTAATTTACCAATTCATTAGATAAAATGGCTGATATCATCTTTCGAGAAGTCGAAAAAACCTTACATTTCAGAATAAAATAACTTGGATATTTTAAATTGAAAAATAAATTGAGTACCTTAAATTCAAATTGTTCTTAAGTGTGATACCTTTCTGTGCGATTTGCCTTTTTTATTATAGGTGTGTTTTAAAAGTAACATTAATTAGTGTTATAATGTTGTATTCTTAGTTTAAGCTTTATATGTTGCATGTTTTAATCTTAAAACTTTTAATTGTATTTAATGGAGAATTGGTGCTCTTGCCATATATTAACTAATTACGAGTTTATGACAAGATGAATACGTGATTTCAAATGAGTTTTGGAGACGATAACAAGGCATGCGTTTACATATAGACTTCGCTGGATTTTTTTATGCTTAGTTGTTTGATGAAGGCAAAGACTCACACATCTGCTATGTAAAACAATACTGCATGTGTTTATGCTGTTTGGATTTATGTTATATATTCTTTTAACTTCAATATTGCTTCGAAAACCATGACTCACGTTTTTGTAGCAGTCAATGTAGTCTCTGTTTCTTAAGAAATTTGTGGATGATTCGGTGTTTAAGTGTGCTGGCACTATGTTGCAATATGTGGAGTATCGTATTAAGAAAGCCAAGTCTTCTTTGCTTTCTTTGCTTAAGTGCTTTCTTTGTTTTATCCCATACTAGGCTCGTATCAATATTCATAAGTCCAAGTGTAGAACTTACTCAAAAAGCTAGCTTGTAAGAGGAGGAGATACCTAGACTTTATAAACCATCAATCAATCCCATACTTTGCCGATGTCGGATCATAACACTTTGACCTGCTTCCTTTTTATAAAATCAATTGTAGAATGGATGCACGAGAGTTTGCAGTTATCCCATAAAGGTAATAGAAAGAAACGGGTGGTGGCTTACATACTAAAGTAATATTGTTCTGCTAAGTTGTGATTAGTATTATGTTATCGTTGAAATATAGCTTCAAGGATAATAAATCTGTGCGTGCGTTATCTGATCGATAACTTGTATAACTAATTAACTTTTTATTTTTTCATGATATCCTTAGCTAGATCACACATGGTTAAAAAGCTTTTTTATTTGTTGGATTTAAAGCATCAAACTTTTATATACATATATTGATCGTAATGGAACTTAAAGTATCCGATTTCACGAATATTTTGAACGTTAGATCACCTCATGGCTAACATTTGTGCTAATGTAAGTCAACATACCCTCTTCACAGCAAGTGCTTAAAACCTCTATTCTTGATATACATACAGTTACATAGAAGTAACAAAAGTAAAAAAATTTCACAAGGATATATCGTCCAAGGCTTAAATCGTATGCAACTGATGATTTCATCTAAATCTGATTTCTTGTGCTGGTTAACAAATGATGAGACTATTGAACAAAAAGGTCGTGTCTTTTTCGCTTGGTTCTTAAAGGTTGGTTTTCGATGATTGGTCAAATAATATCCATGAAGCACTCTACGAACATTAGACTATTGTAGAGAAGCCGTGTTAATGTCCAATTATTGTAAGTGGTGCCAATTTTTCACCAGCTCTTTGTTTTGTGGGATAAGGATTCTCTTGCGACCTTAACGGTTTTTTATTTTGGATTTTGTGTAATTTAGCTTCTTGGTTTGTTTGTGATAAAGGTGGCATGAATCACCAATGCTAGTTAGAAACGTATAATTTAATTAAATCCTAATATATGCTAATTATTGTATCACCTATTTAGTTTTATTTATTATGGTTGCACTGAATAATTTAAAGGCAGAAGTACGTAAGAGTAGGAAGTCAGAAAGAACATTCACCTCGCTATCGAAAAGAAACTCATGGGTGGGGATATGATATTGACGTGAACACACCGATTAGCGATTTTAAAGGTGCAAGTATTTTTGACCGAGCAAAGGACGAACTTGGTGCTTTTATTCACACAATTCCCCCGAAAAATTGAATATGGTCATCTTCAAGAAGTTTAATCATCGAGATTGAGGTCAATACCTCTATCCAAAGTGGCGACTTGCTCATTGCCAACAATCCTAGAGAGACATAAAGTATGACGACTATGCATCCACTGCAACATAATAGACTGTTAACTAAGACAACATTGCACTCTAGAGTCATCTTTGTCATCATGTACCAAAGCATATATATCCAAAGTCAAGAATGAAAGACAAAGCAAAAACTTAATAAAAGATACATCAAATGAGAAAGTGCAGACCCACTAAAAACACCCAAGTGTAACCAACAGCATACAAGCCGGATAGTTGTTAACACTAGTGCAATATAGACAATTATAGCATACATGTTTTCAAGATAAGAAGCCAAGGAGTAAACCTGGTCAGGAGTGTAAGAGTCAATGTTCGTGTTGAGTATCTTGAAAATCTCTTGCACAGAAATCTCTGTTTCGGTCAGGGAATCATAAGTTTTAAGGCAAGGTCCACCAGGCTATCGACTGATAGCTCGGCAACCTGAAACAAAGAAGTGAATTTTAAGATTCTTGCCAGGTTGCAAACATGCTTCAAACAATACTCAGAAGACTTATTCTTTTTCATCAAGTATCTAAGACCTAGAGACTCGAGCACTGCAATCTTAGGAATATAAGCAAGCACACTACCCTCATGAGTCTTGAACATGCACGATCATCTTTTCCTTTTACAAACAAAGAAATTAATGACTACTACGGCATCATATTATCAAAAACATCTACACCGTTAGCCCCGGTCGTCTTAAAGCCATTTCGTTGGCATGGTCTTTCTAAAGCTCTAAAGTTATCTCATCATTACATCAAGTTCCCAACACGCAAATAGCTATACCATATATGAGCAGCGTACCTTATTATCCCACATAAAGAATTGTTGTTATCCCACATAGGTAATAGAAAGAAAAAGATGGTAGCTTAGTTGAGTTTAGTATTATGCTATTGCCCAAGGTGTCACATGTTCAAACTATTAAATATGTCCTCTTTACATGTAATATCAAGGAATGATTATTCAAGCTAGATCAAACATTTTTAAAAAGCTTTTTATTTGTTAGACTTGAAGCATCAAATTTTTATATGCATATATTAACCGTAAAGGAATCTAAAATATCTGATTTCATGAATATTTTGACGTTTGATCACCTCTTGACTATATATTCCTTCATCTACATAATTAATTACGTAAAAGTTACAAAAATTAAGAAATTTCACAAGAATGATTAGTTGTTGTAGAGCAAATATATCACCCAGGTATGAAAGGTATACAATTGATTATAGCTAAGGATGTGAATATTTCATTTGTCGATTTCTTATACAACTGATTATACTATGGTTATGACCAGATTTGGAGACTATAGCACACATGTGTCGATTTAAACTCACACAATATAGTTTTATAAGTACTATTCAAGTTTCTCATAACTAGTCTTCAATATTGCTTGGAAATGATAATGCAATCAACTGATAAGTAAAAGTTGAATTAATAAAAACAATGGACTAAATACGTACAAATCATGCATACATTTGTGCTATGTTCAAAACAAACCAACCCACATCGTGACATTTAACTATTTAAGATAACACATTTCTCTAAATACTATAACAAATATATGAAAGCTGTGTCTCATCATGTTTGTGTCAAAATAAAGTTGGAAAGAAATGTATTTTTATTTAGTTAAAAATCATCACTTAGAATATAGATAATATAGTTTTATAATAAAAAGGTAGTTATGCTTGAATTTTAGTAGACATAAAAAAGAACCTTCGTTATGAATGAAAAAGAGGATATAGCTTACATGCCTTGATACATTTTTCTCGTAAAGTATTGTTTTTGATCCGACATCGGTAGTGAAAAGAAGAAGTTGGTAGGATATATACTAAAGTCATGTTGGGTTGGTAAGTTGACATTATGTTATTGGCATATGATGATAGGATAGGTTAAAATTCTATCCACTTATTGTCAAAAATGCGTTTGCGATCCAATGCGTTAAAGGTCTCAAAACCCATTGCATGATGGGTGATACAAATGTTAGCGCAATTTGACATTATGTTAGAGGGGAGGGAGTTGACTCGGTTTGGGGTTCGGTGCCGATCGGTAACACCGCCCCGACCTAGTCGGATAGGTTAAAATTCTACCCACTTATTGTCAAAAATGCGTTTGCGATCCAATACATTAAAGGTCTCAAAACCCATTGCATGATGGGTAATACAAATGTGAGCGCAATTTGACATTATGTTAGAGGGGAGGGAGTGGACTCGGTTTGGGGTTCGGTGCCGATCGGTAACACCGCCCCGACCTAGTCGGTTAGGCCAATTCGGGTAGTGGAGCGGGTTGGGAAGCCGATCGTGGTGGGGAGAAAATTTTTGAAAATGTGAACGTTGGGTAGGATTGGGTACCACTCCCTCCACTTTGGGTAGTGTTAGGGTAGAATTGGGTAGTTTTGAGTTGGAGGGTTTTTATTGGATAGAGGTGATGTGGCAATTTGGGTAGGATTGGGTACTAGGTGACCACTTCCTCCCCCTTATTGGCATATGATGATAGGATAGGTTAAAATTTTATCCACTTATTGTCAAAAATGCGTTTGCGATCCAATACATTAAAGGTCTCAAAAGCCATTGCATGATGGGTGATACAAATGTGAGCGCAATTTGGACGCATTGCGTTTAGTATTGGGCAAATGATAAAAAAACGTATCATACTTGCCATCATTTGCTCTTGTGGGTAGCGAACAAATTTTTTTGCTTTTGTAATTACTATACTTTCAAATTCATCCTCTTTAGGGTACTATTTGACATTTTTGCCTTTCGGGAAAATAAAATTTCTGTTAGCTAAGAAGGGCAAAAATGTTCAAAAATTTCGCAAAATATCTTAAAGAGAAGAAGAAGTTGGTAAGATATATTCTAGACTAAAATAGACCGTTGGTCTCTAAACTTGTATCGGAGGATCGCGATGGGACGAACATCGCCCTTTTCATCGCCACGGGTCCAAACAGTAGCCATTAAATGCCAGATTCGTCCCTTGACCAATACTGCCGTTGTCAACGTTATGTTGCTGAGGGCAAAACCGTCTTTAACTGTAGCGGACTAAATAAAACCGTTGTACAGTGTATGTAGCTAGTATATGTGTGTAAAAAGGTTTGGTCTACATTTATCACCCATCCCTAAATTATCCTTCAAAACCCGTCTTCTTCAAAACGATAATTGTTTCAAGATGGTACGTTGTTGGTGTGGTAAGCAAGCTATTATTCGCACTTCGTGGACCTCTGCCAACCCAGGGCGTTGATTCTTTGCTTGTCCTGTTCAAGTAAGTGCTTCTTAATATTTCTTGTGTAAGTTTCTAACAATGGTGGTTGTTTAATGATTTCTCATAATCATCAATAGGGGTCTTCTTGTCGGTGGATAAGATGGTATGATCCTGAAATCTGTGCATTTTTAAACCACCGTAATACTTATTAATAATTATATTAACTAATTACGAGTTTATGACAAGATGAATACGTGAGTTTAAATGCGTAAGCAGCACCTTTGACTTTTTTAAACCACCCAAATTTTAAGTCCATTTTGACTTTTTGACTCAAACTTTGACCTTAAATATTCTCGTTTGTATCATATAACACTTGATGAAAATTATACCAAATGAAAATACATTTAAAACACAATCCATTTATATATTTTGCATCAAGTATTATATAATACAAACAAAAATATTTATGGTCAAAGTTTGAGTCAAAAAGTCAAACTGGACTTATAATTTGGGACGGAGGTAGTAAAACCTAATATATGCCTCATTTTAATCGTCCACATTACCTTGTCTTAAAAAAATGTTCACTTTTTTTAATTCCAAATTCTCATTCATTGTTTTATGGAAAGTGATCGTTATCTTTTTCTTAACTACGAGAATAATTCACTAAATACGTTTAAGGGTTAGACTTGTTAAATGGATCATTAAAATCGATATTATTGTACCTATCTTAGATTGAAGAGAATTTTAGCTGTTGGTAGACAATAATATGTTTTGTTATGTCAGATTTTCGATTATTGCGGATATGGCCTAGTGGTAATGAAAGGTGAAAAATGTTTTGCAGTTGTAAATATTGAATTACTTATGTCTCTATCTGTATGCATACGTTTGTGTAAGTGGGAATTTGTAAGCTTTGTTTTGTTGAATTGCAGTTTTAAAGAATCATTGAGGCTAAACAAGGAGCAAGTACCAGAAAAACATGTCTCCTGACATGATGTCTCGTAATCTTGGCAACATTTCTTTTGAAAATTTAAGGTTAGAAGAAATTGAGGTGCAAAATTATAATTTCATGTGTACAATATTGTTGTAAAAATGTCTTTTCGGTAGTAAATACACGGATTACATCATCATCATCATCATCATCCGGAGGCTTATTCTTTTCATCAAATATCTGAACCACACCGTTAGTCACTGACATCTTGAAGCCATTTCGTCCGGATTTCATATTTCTATAGCTTGTTAAGTGTAATGGTATTTTAGTATTCAGGTGTTTCTAAAGCTTCAAGGTTATCTCGTCACTATATACCAAGTTGAGCAACCTTGTTCCCTTCTCTTTTAACATTATTTATTCAAGTTTCAAAACAAAAAGGTAGCCAAGTTTGAGTATGAGTAAGAGGTATTTTGTTATTGATCCCACATAGGTAATAGAAAGAAAAGGATGGTGGGTTATATACTAAAGTTACATTTGTTGATTATGTTAAGATCAATGTTATGTTATTGTCCTAGGGATTGCAAGTACAGATTAATGAATCCATGCTTGTAATATGATGATGATAACTTGTACAATTAATTAGCTTTTATTTTTCCATAATATTTAGAGCTGGTTCACTCACATCAAACTCTTATATGGAATTTTAAGTTTCCGACACATTAGATTATCACCTTTCAAACCTTTATTCTTGACGACTATGCATCCAATACAACAAATTAAAATAGATTGTTGGCATAGACAATATTGCACTCTTGAGTCATCTTTGCCATCATGTATAAAAGCATATATACCCAAAGTCACGCACAAACGAAAGACAATGCCAAAACTTAATAAAAGACAAGTGAGAAAGTGCAGACCCACAAAAATCACCCAAGTGTAACCAACAACATATAGTAGTTAACATTGCACTAGTGCGATGTTGGAAAATTTAGTGCACTTGTGGGATTAGTTCACACCTTGTAATGAGTTAGGAGGTACGAAGTGTACACCCATAAGGTCCATGAACACCCTGACTCTGATAGTGGTTTGTATTGGTGAAAGTACTGCTTGTGGAAAGTACTGCTTGTGGTTTCCACTGATAGGCGGTGTTTGCACTGATAGGCAGTGTTTCCATTGAAGTGGTGTATCCACTGCTAGTGCTATGAAAGTACTGATGCTATGAAAGTACTAATAGGCAGTGTTTCCACTGATAGGCTGTATTTCCACTGCAAGTGGAAAGTACTGCTAGTGGAAAGTACTGCTTATTGAAAGTACTGCTTAGTGAAAGTACTGCTTATTGAAAGTACTGCTAAATGGTAGTTACAACTGCATTATGACCACGTTTAATTGGTCATGTAACCACTAACGGCTATAATGGGGATAATTATGAGGCTATTAATGGGCCGATTAATACTCATAATTCCATTGGAATAGCTCAAGAGTAACCTCCTATAAATAGGAGATCGATTTATGCATGAAACACACACAGAAAACAATAAACACTTATTAGTGAAAGGGTTATAGAATTGTGCCTAATTCTCTAACTGCATTTGGTCTTATCCCAAGTAGATATTTGTGATACCCATGCATTAGGGTGGAATAGTTTACTTTGGAAAGTGATCACACGATTCCAAGTGATATCCGGTAACCACCTAGTGGTATCTGTTACTGCTGATCTTGTTGTTTGTTTCTGCTGAACAGTTGTTGATTATCTTTACCCTGTTTTGGGACGAATACACACCAACAATCAAAGTAAACTATTTTGTGATAATCAATGGCAACTGCTGCAATGAAACACATGGCTTCAAACTTTGCTAAGCTGGACAAGTTTGAAGGGGTGGACTTTAGGAGGTGGCAGAAGAAGATGCACTTCTTGCTGTCAAGCATGAGTGTGGTCTATGTGCTGACTACTCCAATTCCTGATGACGGGGATGATGCTACTGTGGAGCAGATCAGGAGGAGGAGCAAGTGGGAGAATGATGACTACATATGCAGAGGTCTTATTCTGAATGGTATGTCTGATTCTTTGTTTGATATTTATCAGAACTTTGAATCTTCCAAAGAACTGTGGGATTCCTTGGATGCCAAATATATGGCTGAGGATGCATCAAGTAAGAAGTTCCTTGTTAGTAATTTCACAAATTACAAAATGACTGATTCAAGACCAGTTATGGAACAATACAATGAACTTCTTGGAATACTTGGAAGATTTACACAACACCAAATGAACATGGATGAGGCTATCAAAGTATCCTGTGTCATTGACAAACTCCCTTCTTCATGGAAAGATTTCAAGCATACCTTGAAACATATGAAGGAGGAGTTAACTCTTGTTGAGTTGGGCAGTCATCTGCACATTGAGGAATCTCTCAAGGTGCAGGATAATGACAAGCCAAAGAGTGGCAATGCTGCTGGACCATATGTTGTCAATATGGTGGAGCATAACAACTCCACCAGGTACAATGACAACAAAGGCAAACGAAAATTTCATGATAACACAAGGGCAGATCCTAACAAGAAGGCAACACCTACTTGTTGGAAATGTGGCAAGACTGGTCACATTAAAAGGGACTGCAAGGGTGTTAAAGTTGGTGGTAAAGCCAATGGATCAGGCACTAATGGTTCAGGGAGTGGTGGTTAAGCCAACTCACTGAAAGGTCAGAATATGTTTAATAAGTCTTTTCAGATTTATTATGTTACATATGTATCTGAATCTTTTTATGTGCAGGATGATGATGTTGCGTGGTGGGTTGACTCTGGTGCAACAGTTCATGTGTGTAAAGATAGAAGCTGGTTCAAGACTTATGAGTCACTGAATGATGGTTCTATTCTTCACATGGGAAATGAGTCAACAGCCTTGGTGCATGGTCGTGGTTGTGTAGATCTTAGATTTAGTTCTGGAAAGATTGTAACTTTGTTTAATGTTATTCATGTTCCTTATATAAGGAAAAACTTGGTTTCAAGTAGTGTTTTGAATAATCATGGATATAAACAAGTTATTGAATCTGATAAATTTGTTCTTTCTAAGAATGGTGTTTTTATTGGTTTTGGTTATTTATGTAATCAAATGTTCAGGCTTAATATTACAACTGACAGTGTTATTTCATCTTTTGTGACCTGATATGACCAGACTGATTCTACCCTGTGGCATGCTAGACTTGGTCATGTTCACTATAAAAGAATGCAAGATATGTCTAGGGATGGTTTAATCCCTGTTTTTGACATAGACACTGAAAAGTGTAAAACTTGCATGTTGACCAAGATAACCAAGTGATGAGTGTCTAAATACTCATCATTTTTGTACCATTTAAACTGCAAAAACATCTGAAAACACTCAGAAATGTATCAAAATGATAAAAATATCACAAATAAGTGTTTTATGTGTTTTAAATGCAAAAATATCAAAATCTGGTGAAAAACGTATCAAGTTTGCATAATTGGCAGTTTTAGTCCCCCAAGTTTCAAAAGTTGTCAAAAACAGTCCCTGGTAAAACCAAATAAAGAAAAATGTTATTCAAGGTCCCTGAAATATTCTAAATTGTCAAAAATGGTCCTTGAATAAATCTTTTGTTAAATGGCAGAAAAGGTCCCTGAACTTTCATAAAATGTCAAGTTTGGTCCCTGGAAAATTGAAAATGTCAAAACTAGTCCTTGTACTATTGAAGTTTGTCAGTTTTAGTCCTTGTATTAACTTTGATAAAATGGCAGGATTGGTCCCTCTAGTTTGGCATAATTACAATTTGGTCCTTATCATTAAAACTAAACTAAGCCTTGTCAAAATCCAAATTGACCCCTGCCTTTAAACCCTTTGACCCCTGCCTTGACCCTTGACCCTTTGATTTTGAACCCCAAGTCAAACAAAGTCAAATCCAGCTTTACCCGCCCCCTTATCCTGTATATCTTCCCCAAGTGGCCTGCTCCTCTGCAACCCACTCTCCCATCACCTCAGCCCCCCTTATCTCTTCCACATCAACCCACATAATCATCACACCTCATCCACCACCCCCCCTAGTTGCTAGCTCAGTCCACAGTGGTCAAAACCAACTTTCCCGCCAAAGTTGAGAAAGTGACCAAAGCCCACAAAACTCATCTATTGGCTCACAAGGGAGGTGGGATGTGCTCAGAAACCACTTGCAAGCCCTTTTGGGTATAAAAGAAAGAAGAAGAAGGAGAAGACAGGGGTAGTTAGTTTTTTAATATTCAATGTATGTCGTTTTTCTTAAATTCTCTCAGTTAGTAGTTTAAAATGTAAACTTAAGCTTTTATTGTATTAAAACTAAGTTACTTAATCATTTTACTCCATTTCCAGTCTCAATTTCAGGTTCATTTACATTTCATGTTTTGAAGTCCACTGTTGAGAAATTTAATTTCAAACTCTTGCATTTAAACTTCAAATAGCTTATCATTCAGTTCCAATAAGCTTAAATAAGTTCCTTTTAGCCTTTGATAAGCTTTAAATTCAGTTTCAAATAATTTTGAATGATGGTCAACCAAAGTCAACTGTTGATGCAAATTGGGAATGGTGATGATAATAGTTGATGCAGAGGTGGATTTGGGTTTAAATAGATTAGTTTAGAACAGGTTTGGGTTTGGTATTGGCCTGCAAACAATTTGGACACATGTGAGTAGCATTCTCAATTTTCATTTTTAGTTCAATTTGCATTTTGTACTTGTGTTTGTATCTGTGTTCATTGATGGCTGGAACCTGTTTAGTAGTGGTAATTAGCATATCTAGATTAAGTACCAATGATAGCTTAAGCCATGTAAGTAGCTAGCTTAGTTTAATTCACAAAACAGTCATTAAAGGAGTGTTTAGATATTGGACCAAAACTGTCTTAGAGGTTTAGTATGTGGATAAGTCTTGTTGTTTCAAGCTTTAGTAGCTCTTTTGAACTCATTTCAGTCATCAATTTGTACCTGCAAAGCTCCAAAGTCAAACTTCCAATGAATCTGTTTTAAGCACTTAACTGTTGGATTTTTGGAAAATCAAAAGTTTATTTTGTGTTCATAATTCATAAATACAACTTGCTGTAGTCTCATTTAACCTTTTTACATCAATCTCAGTCCACCAATTGGGATCAAAGCTCAGTTTAGTCAACTTTTCAGTTTTGTTAAGAAAGTCAAAATTTGCAAAAAGTCATTTTGGGCTCAACTGAAATGAATTTTCCTTGATTCATTTCTTGGCCAAATCATGAGAATTTTGTGGTTTTAAAAACTTCAAATGATCTAGATTCTTAATATCATTTTTGTAGAATTTTTGTATTTTTTTAAAAGCCTCAAAATTGCTGTTCAATATGGACATAAATGCCCTGTGCATAGACTCAGTCAATACTGAGTCTGCACAGGGGTTTTGCAAGGATTGCACAGAGCTCACTTTGGCTCATCATGGTCTGGTATTTGGTTTAGTAGTAGCTAGCCAGGTCTAGGTGAGGCTCCAACATTTGCTCTTTAGTTTCCAGCTTATTTGAGTGCTTATTCTTCTGCTTAAACATGGTACCCTCACACTGATTTTAGCTTATGATCTCAATTCATCAAATCAGTGTATTCAGCTATTCAGAGGTTTGAGTTTGTTGTAACTTGTTGCATTATGGTCATTTTAGCATATTAGAGTTTCTGTAAACAGTTGGTAGCTTTTTGTGATTGTTGGCTTGATTTAAGTGCTTATTTATAAGCACTTTGCACATCAGTTTCAATTTCCTCCACACAAGCACTTGTTTTTCCATTTTTCCTTGGTTCCTTATATTATTTTAAGCTTATCTTGAAATTTTTAGATTTTTCTTGTCCTGTTTGCTATTTTTCTCCATTTTAAATAGTTTTTAAGCCTTTTTAATTAGCATTAAATACAAATAATTCAGAAAAGGTTCAAAAAAATAATTTTTCATTTTTCTTAAGTTAAGATAAATATAAAAGTCAAAAAAATATTTTTCTATATTTTTCTTAGTTAAATTTGTATTTTTAAATAATTTAAGTAGTTTTTAATAGTTTAAAATTCATAGAAAATAGAAAAATAATCAGAAAAATATAAAAATAGTTTTGAAAATTCTTTTTTTGTTATTTTAGATTTTTCTAAATCATAATTTTATTTTTCTAGCTTTATTTCATAATTTCTTGTATTTTAGGTTATTATTAAATAGTTAGAAATAGTTTTTAATTAATAATAATTAATTAAATAGTTATAAAAATAATTTTCTTTTTCTATAAATTTTCTTTTATCATTAGGTTTGTAAAAACATCATTTTCATATTTTTAGGATTTATATTGTGTAAGTTTCACGTTTTCATTTGTACGTCGCGTAGTTTTTAATTTCAGTTTTATAAAAACATAAAAACAAAAACATCATTTTAAATATAGTGATAGCGTTTATTTAATAATTTTTATCTTTTTAATTTTCTTTAATTTGCATTTAAGACCCTGTAGTTTATGGGCTTTCTCTTTAGGTATAGATCAATCACTATCCTTTCCCTTTCAAATCCTCTCGATCACTACACGTTTGGCTATTCTCGCACAGCTCGTTGGGACTTAACGACCTGGGGAAACACTATACTCTCCTGATCTTCATTGCATTTGTGCTTAAACTTTTTTAAGTTTGTTACGGTCGGCCATTCACAAGTGGTCGGCTTGCGTGATAAAACTTGACGGTTTTGCACCAATCAAATTTTGGCGCCGCTGACGGGGAGCAGTGCTAATAGTCTTACGTTTAGCAGATTAGTGATTTGAATATTCACTCCTTGTTTATACCATCTATATATTTATATTTTCTTAAAAATCAAAAACCCAAAAAGATTTTCATTCTTTGTTTTTACATCATGTTTTTCAAAAATACCAAAAATATTCCTCTTTACCCTCTTACCCTTTTTGATTCTTTATCCCTTTACCCTCTATCCATTTGATTCTAACTTCTTCTATTCTCATGGAATCTCTCTACTACGACGAATTCTGGGACGAAGTTGAAAAACTTCAGACTTTATCACAAAAGTCAAGAATTCGTGTTGTTCGTGATGATCCATTGATTCTGCGTAGGGAAATGGAAAGAGAAACCGGGGTGACAAAGGACCAGGTACTTTCCTCTAATAAAGGAAGTGCTACATACGTCCAACCTACGGTTATCCAAAGATCTAATCCCTCAATTGCTCCTAAGCCGTCTAGAATTGATCCTAAACTTTCACGATTTACGGTTAAAAGCAAACATGCAGAATTTAGACCGGTGACTAGCAAGAATGACTTGCCTAATCTTCACATTTCTCAAGAACCAGAACCGGAGACCATAACGGAAGTGGTGGAAATTGCTAGCTCTCAGAGCACACCACTTGTCCCACCTCCGGATTTTTCAAAATGTGATAGTCATTCGGATCACCATGTTGGTTTTGTTGATTCTTTGAGTAAATCAATTCCTTCTCATAACTCTCAAATGCAATCGTTTATTCCTTGTGTCGGTTGTGGTGAGCCTCTTTCTGGTTCACCCTGTCGTTGGTGTACGTGTGTACAATGTGGTAATGATATTCGTAACGGGAGTTGTTTGTTTTGTGGTTCGAGGAATTCATTTGATTATGATCCTAATCAGAACTCATTTAACGACTCCTCGAAATTTTCCAATTACCCACCACAACCCGACATATCTTCATATAACCAACATAACTGCTGTGAATTTTGTGGAGGTCCTCACCAAAGATTTGAGTGTCAATCCGGAAACACGTTTGTCTATGAACAGTTTTCCGGTGATGCTCAAAACTTTGGTTATGACCAATATCCATATAATTCACCAGTCCAGACTCAGCAGTTCTACTGTTGTGAGTACTGTGGAGGTCCCCATTTCAGCTCTGATTGTCAAACAGGGAATCCATTTCCTTGTAACAATTACGACTATCCATATCACGACCAACCTCCACAGTGCCAAATGACTCAAACTCCTCAGCAAACCCAACAAGACACTTTTCTAGAGCTTCTGGAGTCAGTGAAAAGAACTGAGGAGTTGAGAAAAACAGCACTTCATAATATTCCCAGTTTTTCTTGTGTATATTGTGGGGGTCCTCATGATGATCATCAATGTCAACCTTCCGGTTTTGACAAATCTCCACTCCCACAATGTCATGTCATTCAAAATTCACATGAGAAATCCATGGAAGAATTGCTAGCTGAAGAGCAGGCTGCTAAAATAAATTCCCAAATTGCCTTTGAAAAATCTATTAGGGAATCAATTGCAAAAGAAAAAGCAGCCAGATCTAGCTCTCAGTTTCGTTTTATTCCTGATGACAGTGATGATGAGGATACACTTGATTCATCAAGTTCATCAGATGATATCCCAGCAGTTGAGATTCCATCTCAAACAACTGCTATCACACCTGAAGCTCCCACTCACTCTCTGACCATGGGGGACGAGCATCTTGACACTGTTCCTGAAAAGGAATTGGATGAATTCATAAAGTCTAGTGTTGAGAACCTTGTCCCAATCCCAAGAGAGTAACAGGGAATTCTTGATCATGTGTGTGATATCCCTCCTCCTCTTGTCTTCCAAGATGATCATATTGAGATGTTCTCCGATTCTAATGATAATGATTCGTTATCTTGTGGAGATATCGTTTATGTGGAAGATTTACCTTCTGAGCTTGTTAGCTTAGAAGAAGAGAATGATGAAGTTACTGACACTGAAATCAAAGATGAAGCACTTCGTGCAACATTACTGAAGGTCAGTCTTCTCATTTCTAAAATCGAGGATTTCAATGAAAAACCTATTTCATCTCCTATCCCCATTAAGGATAGTGACATTCTTTCCGATGATTCTAATCCGGAAATGAAAGCCTTCTGTTTTGATAATATGGGAGAGAAGATTAGTGGCAGTACCACTTTTCATTCTCATAATTCTCTCCCCGATTATGAATCATGTACATTGGAGGAGTTCACCAGTGAACCCACTCATATCAATTCTGAATATGATTCATTCACCTTCATGGAGTTCTCAGATGAACTCACTCATATCATATCTCCGCCGGAATATGATAACTTCTACTTTGATCTAGACACACCCGGGATATGTCTAGACCAATTGAGCTTAAAAGATGAAATTCATGCTATTATGAATTCTCCTTCTGATGATGATGAGTTAGTCAAGATTATTATCATGACTTTCTTTCTCTTCTTCACCTATCCCGTGGCTTCTCCTGTTCTTCACTCCTTCGGGAATGAAGACATTATCTTTGACCCCGGCATTTCCATGTACCATTTGTGAGCCAGGTCTGTCTGTATATCTCGTCGGTGTGGAACTTTCACGTACTTCAATGTTTATCCAAACATCTTGAATGAAAGTCCGATGGAGATTGTCTCTTCCACTTACTTCCCCATGAACCAATTAATTCGGGGTCGAGTCAAGCTAGCGACTCGGTAATCAAAAACAGTAGCATGCTACATGGGTTTTCACCCGTGTGTACCACCCTAGTGTGGGGGAGATGCCCCGCATGTTGTATATAGATCTAAAAAATGAATGAAAATTGTAAAAAAAAAAAAAAAAAAAAAAGAGAGAGAGAATAATTGTTGTGTTTCTACACTTAGCTAGTAAATGTTATCTTTTTACGTTATAAGTTTCGGCATAACAGCCGGTACTTTGAATATTGAGGACAATATTCATTTCTAAGTGTGGGGGGGGAATTCTGGCGAATTTTGATCATAAATGTACCCTTTTAGTCCCTTTTTCCCCCAAAATGGCCAAATTTTAAAAATAATTTTTAGTGGAAGTAATATGTACTAAACACAACAAATGGTAATCAGTCCACCATGTCTAACCCACATAAGGATTGGCTAATCCAGGAGCAAACGGCTCTTGGTAAAGATATCTCAAATCCGTTGACGGCTTGCAATTTGCCCAAAATTGTATGGTATTCAGCTCACCATATCCTTAAAAGTGAAGAGTTGGCTAGCCCGCAAGTTTATGGCTTGTGGTAAAGACAGTGGAAAAACCATAATTGGTAATCAGCTCACCAAAGATAATATTGATAATTTATCTAAGAGTTGGCTAGTCCAGAAGCAAACGGCTTCTGGTAAAGACAAATCAAATCCGTTAAAAGCTGATGATTTGCTCAAAATCATTTGGTTATCGGTGTACCAAGGTTCTTACTTGAACTGAAACATTTGGCTACTCCAGAAGTAATGGCTTTTGGTAAAGAGATGAAATCCATTAATTTTTCTCAAAACATTGCTAGGGACTAGCAATATCTTAGTGTGGGGGATTGATGAGTGTCTAAATACTCATCATTTTTGTACCATTTAAACTGCAAAAACATCTGAAAACACTCAGAAATGTATCAAAATGATAAAAATATCACAAATAAGTGTTTTATGTGTTTTAAATGCAAAAATATCAAAATCTGGTGAAAAACGTATCAAGTTTACATAATTGGCAGTTTTAGTCCCCCAAGTTTCAAAAGTTGTCAAAAACAGTCCCTGGTAAAACCAAATAAATAAAAATGTTATTCAAGGTCCCTGAAATATTCTAAATTGTCAAAAATGGTCCTTGAATAAATCTTTTGTTAAATGGCAGAAAAGGTCCCTGAACTTTCATAAAATGTCAAGTTTGGTCCCTGGAAAATTGAAAATGTCAAAACTAGTCCTTGTACTATTGAAGTTTGTCAGTTTTAGTCCTTGTATTAACTTTGAGAAAATGGCAGGATTGGTCCCTCTAGTTTGGCATAATTACAATTTGGTCCTTATCATAAAAACTAAACTAAGCCTTGTCAAAATCCAAATTGACCCCTGCCTTTAAACCCTTTGACCCCTGCCTTGACCCTTGACCCTTTGATTTTGAACCCCAAGTCAAACAAAGTCAAATCCAGCTTTACCCGCCCCCTTATCCTGTATATCTTCCCCAAGTGGCCTGCTCCTCTGCAACCCACTCTCCCATCACCTCAGCCCCCCTTATCTCTTCCACATCAACCCACATAATCATCACACCTCATCCACCACCCCCCCTAGTTGCTAGCTCAGTCCACAGTGGTCAAAACCAACTTTCCCGCCAAAGTTGAGAAAGTGACCAAAGCCCACAAAACTCATCTATTGGCTCACAAGGGAGGTGGGATGTGCTCAGAAACCACTTGCAAGCCCTTTTGGGTATAAAAGAAAGAAGAAGAAGGAGAAGACAGGGGTAGTTAGTTTTTTAATATTCAATGTATGTCGTTTTTCTTAAATTCTCTCAGTTAGTAGTTTAAAATGTAAACTTAAGCTTTTAATGTATTAAAACTAAGTTACTTAATCATTTTACTCCATTTCCAGTCTCAATTTCAGGTTCATTTACATTTCATGTTTTGAAGTCCACTGTTGAGAAATTTAATTTCAAACTCTTGCATTTAAACTTCAAATAGCTTATCATTCAGTTCCAATAAGCTTAAATAAGTTCCTTTTAGCCTTTGATAAGCTTTAAATTCAGTTTCAAATAATTTTGAATGATGGTCAACCAAAGTCAACTGTTGATGCAAATTGGGAATGGTGATGATAATAGTTGATGCAGAGGTGGATTTGGGTTTAAATAGATTAGTTTAGAACAGGTTTGGGTTTGGTATTGGCCTGCAAACAATTTGGACACATGTGAGTAGCATTCTCAATTTTCATTTTTAGTTCAATTTGCATTTTGTACTTGTGTTTGTATCTGTGTTCATTGATGGCTGGAACCTGTTTAGTAGTGGTAATTAGCATATCTAGATTAAGTACCAATGATAGCTTAAGCCATGTAAGTAGCTAGCTTAGTTTAATTCACAAAACAGTCATTAAAGGAGTGTTTAGATATTGGAGCAAAACTGTCTTAGAGGTTTAGTATGTGGATAAGTCTTGTTGTTTCAAGCTTTAGTAGCTCTTTTGAACTCATTTCAGTCATCAATTTGTACCTGCAAAGCTCCAAAGTCAAACTTCCAATGAATCTGTTTTAAGCACTTAACTGTTGGATTTTTGGAAAATCAAAAGTTTATTTTGTGTTCATAATTCATAAATACAACTTGCTGTAGTCTCATTTAACCTTTTTACATCAATCTCAGTCCACCAATTGGGATCAAAGCTCAGTTTAGTCAACTTTTCAGTTTTGTTAAGAAAGTCAAAATTTGCAAAAAGTCATTTTGGGCTCAACTGAAATGAATTTTCCTTGATTCATTTCTTGGCCAAATCATGAGAATTTTGTGGTTTTAAAAACTTCAACTGATCTAGATTCTTAATATCATTTTTGTAGAATTTTTGTATTTTTTTAAAAGCCTCAAAATTGCTGTTCAATATGGACATAAATGCCCTGTGCATAGACTCAGTCAATACTGAGTCTGCACAGGGGTTTTGCAAGGATTGCACAGAGCTCACTTTGGCTCATCATGGTCTGGTATTTGGTTTAGTAGTAGCTAGCCAGGTCTAGGTGAGGCTCCAACATTTGCTCTTTAGTTTCCAGCTTATTTGAGTGCTTATTCTTCTACTTAAACATGGTACCCTCACACTGATTTTAGCTTATGATCTCAATTCATCAAATCAGTGTATTCAGCTATTCAGAGGTTTGAGTTTGTTGTAACTTGTTGCATTATGGTCATTTTAGCATATTAGAGTTTCTGTAAACAGTTGGTAGCTTTTTGTGATTGTTGGCTTGATTTAAGTGCTTATTTATAAGCACTTTGCACATCAGTTTCAATTTCCTCCACACAAGCACTTGTTTTTCCATTTTTCCTTGGTTCCTTATATTATTTTAAGCTTATCTTGAAATTTTCAGATTTTTCTTGTCCTGTTTGCTATTTTTCTCCATTTTAAATAGTTTTTAAGCCTTTTTAATTAGCATTAAATACAAATAATTCAGAAAAGGTTCAAAAAAATAATTTTTCATTTTTCTCAAGTTAAGATAAATATAAAAAGTCAAAAAAATATTTTTCCATATTTTTCTTACTTAAATTTGTATTTTTAAATAATTTAAGTAGTTTTTAATAGTTTAAAATTCATAGAAAATAGAAAAATAATCAGAAAAATATAAAAATAGTTTTGAAAATTCTTTTTTGTTAATTTAGATTTTTCTAAATCATAATTTTATTTTTCTAGCTTTATTTCATAATTTCTTGTATTTTAGGTTATTATTAAATAGTTAGAAATAGTTTTTAATTAATAATAATTAATTAAATAGTTTTAAAAATAATTTTCTTTTTCTATAAATTTTCTTTTATCATTAGGTTTGTAAAAACATCATTTTCATATTTTTAGGATTTATATTGTGTAAGTTTCACGTTTTCATTTGTACGTCGCGTAGTTTTTAATTTCAGTTTTATAAAAACATAAAAACAAAAACATCATTTTAAATATAGTGATAGCGTTTATTTAATAATTTTTATCTTTTTAATTTTCTTTAATTTGCATTTAAGCCCCTGTAGTTTATGGGCTTTCTCTTTAGGTATAGATCAATCACTATCCTTTCCCTTTCAAATCCTCGCGATCACTACACGTTTGGATATTCTCGCACAGCTCGTTGGGACTTAACGACCTGGGGAAACACTATACTCTCCTGATCTTCATTGCATTTGTGCTTAAACTGTTTTAAGTTTGTTACGGTCGGCCATTCACAAGTGGTCGGCTTGCGTGATAAAACTTGACGGTTTTGCACCAATCACCAAGAAACCCTTTCAGGGTGTTATTCGTGAGACTAAGATCTTGGAGCTTATTCACAGTGACCTGTGTGATTTGCATGCCACTCCTTCTTTTGGGAATAAGAAGTACTTTGTGACATTTATTGATGATGCTTCTAGATTTTGTTATGTCTATATGTT
This sequence comes from Chrysanthemum seticuspe, assembly GCA_019973895.1. Taxonomy (NCBI): domain Eukaryota; kingdom Viridiplantae; phylum Streptophyta; class Magnoliopsida; order Asterales; family Asteraceae; genus Chrysanthemum; species Chrysanthemum seticuspe. The sequence goes on from BPTQ01000005.1 coordinate 324,506,999, forward strand.
ACATACCAAGGATGAAGAATTAGATAAATTCAAAGTGTTTAAAACTGAAGTTGAATTACAACTTGGGTCTTTGATCAAAAGATTAAGGACTGATAGGGGAGGTGAGTACATGGATACTCAGTACTTTCAGTCTGTTGGAATAATCCATGAAACGACTTCCCCTTATACTCCTCAGCAAAATGGTATTTCTGAAAGGAAAAACAGGGTGCTGAAGGAGATGGTTTATTCCATGTTGTCCTATTCAGGACTGAGTCAAGGGTTCTGGGGTGAAGCTATGTTAACAGCTTGCTATTTGCTAAATAGAGTTCCCAACAAAAGGAACAAGGTTACCCCTTATAAACTCTGGACTAAAAAGAAACCCAACCTGAATTATCTCAAGGTTTGGGGTTGTAGGGCTGTTGTAAGACTCCCTGATCCAAAGCAAAAGACTTTGGGTGAAAGAGGCATTGACTGCATCTTTGTTGGATATGCTGAGCATTCCAAAGCTTTTAGGTTCTATGTTATTGAACCTAATGAACATGTTTCAGTTAACTCTATAATTGAATCAAGGGATGCAGACTTTGATGAGAATAGATTCTCATCAGTCCCTAGACCAAGTCAGAGGATTCCTAATGGAACTCATGACACTGGTGTATCATAGGTCCCTGATGGTGAACCATCAGTGGTCCCTGATGAGGTTGTGGTTCAGCAACCTGAACCTGTGCTCAGAAAGAGCAAAAGGATAAGGACTCCAAAATCATTTGGACCTGAGTTTCAACTGTACTTAGTTGAAGGAACAAGGGATGAGGTTTCAGACCAATACTCCTATTGCTTCATTGTTGAGGATGATCCCAAGACATTTGAAGAAGCAATGAAGTCCCAGGATATTGCTTTCTGGAAAGAAGCAATCAATGATGAGATGGATTCCATCATGGGCAACAACACTTGGGTGTTGGTTGATCTACCTCCTGGTTGCAAATCTCTGGGTTGCAAATGGATTTTCAAAAGAAAAATGAAGGTAGATGGAACTATTGAAAAGTTCAAGGCTAGACTAGTCATTCAGGGCTTTAAACAAAAGTCAGGAATAGACTATTTTGATACTTATGCCCCTGTGGCTCGTATCAGTACCATAAGACTGCTGATTGCTATGGCATCTATTCACAATCTGGTTATTCATCAGATGGATGTGAAAACAGCTTTCTTGAATGGTGAATTGGAAGAGGAGGTTTATATGAACCAACCTCAGGGCTTCATCATGCCTGGCAATGAAAACAAGGTGTGTAAACTGATTAAGTCTCTTTATGGACTGAAGCAGGCACCTAAGCAATGGCATCAAAAATTTGATGAAGTGGTTTTGTCTAGTGGTTATGTTCTTAACCAAGCTGACAAATGTGTATATAGCAAATTTGATGAATCTGGTAAAGGAGTCATCATTTGTCTATATGTTGATGACATGTTGATCTTTGGCACTGACCAAAATCAGGTTGACCTGACAAAGGAATTTTTGTCATCAAGGTTCTCCATGAAAGACATGGGGGAGGCTGATGTTATCCTTGGTATAAGGATTAAACATGAAAGTAATAGAATTTCTATCTCTCAGTCTCATTATATTGAGAAGGTACTGAGGAAATTCAATTACTTTGATTGTACTCCAGTGAGTACACCTATGGATACTTGTGAGAAGCTGATGCCTAATCATGGCAAGGTTGTATCTCAACTTGAGTATTCTAGGGTAATTGGCTGCCTGATGTATCCCATGACTTGTACAAGACCTGATATTGGTTTTGCAGTGGGAAAATTGAGCAGGTATACTAGTAATCCTAGTGCTCATCACTAGCAAGCAGTTCAGAGGGTACTGAAGTATTTGAAGAGAACTATGGATTATAGTCTCTCATATACTGGTTACCCATCAGTGTTGGAAGGTTACACTGATGCAAGTTGGATCAGTAACACTGAAGACAATTCGTCTACCAGTGGCTGGGTATTCCTACTTGGTGGAGGTGCAATTTCTTGGGCATCCAAGAAACAAACTTGCATCACCAGTTCAACAATGGAATCTGAATTTGTGGCTCTAGCAGCTGCTGGTAAAGAAGCTGAATGATTGAAAAACTTGCTTCTTGAGATTCCATTGTGGCCTAAACCTATAGCACCTATTTCTATCCGGTGTGATAGTGCAGCTACATTGGCTAAGGCTTATAGCCAGATGTACAATGGTAAGTCTAGACACTTAGGTGTCAGACATAGCATGATTCGTGAGCTTATCATGAATGGGGTGGTATCTATAGAGTTTGTGAGATCTCAACAGAACTTAGCTGATCACTTGACGAAGGGTCTGGCTAGAGACTTGGTTATAAAGTCTGCTAAAGGGATGAGTTTAAGTCCAACTTAGTCACTGAATGCTAGGACACCCAACTCCCTCCTAAGGAAACTTGGGAGCTGAGTTCAATGTGGAAAGCTGAACATTCAGTGGTCTGGAGCACATGTTTTATTTACATCCCAAGGTTGTGCTCAGAACCTGCTGAAAGGAGGATGAAGTCTTTACTTCTTAATGGTTATATTTTCTTTGAAAAATTGCTTGGCAGGAGCATGACTAAAGAGGAACCACCTATGTAAATGTTGAAGTTTTGCCGCTTCAGGAAGCTTTGGACTTTTAGCTTTTACAACATTTATGAATTTGGATATGGACACATGGCTTGTATAGTGTCAGGAGCTGTTAAGTGTTTGAAAACGTGTGTGTATTTTATCTTCAGGTATTCAAATGGGTTGAAGGGTTCAATTCTTAGAACACCCTGATTCTCGAATATTTGAACGTGTAATTTACTAAGATGGAAATTCAATCCTCAGGACATTTTCGTTTATGCACATGTTTTGATTAATGTTTATTTTTCATGCAAAGGAAGTGAACTAAATTTGGGGAGGATTGTTGGAAAATTTAGTGCACTTGTGGGATTAGTTCACACCTTGTAATGGGTTAGGAGGTACGGAGTGTACACCCATAAGGTCCATGAACACCCTGACTCTGATAGTGGTTTGTATTGGTGAAAGTACTGCTTGTGGTTTCCACTGATAGGCGGTGTTTCCACTGATAGGCAGTGTTTCTATTGAAGTGGTGTATCCACTGCTAGTGCTATGAAAGTACTGATGCTATGAAAGTACTGATAGGCAGTGTTTCCACTGATAGGCTGTATTTCCACTGCAAGTGGAAAGTACTGCTAGTGGAAAGTACTGCTTATTGAAAGTACTGCTTAGTGAAAGTACTGCTTATTGAAAGTACTGCTAAATGGCAGTTACAACTGCATTATGACCACGTTTAATTGGTCATGTAACCACTAACGGCTATAATGGGGATAATTATGAGGCTATTAATGGGCCGATTAATACTCATAATTCCATTGGAATAGCTCAAGAGTAACCTCCTATAAATAGGAGATCGGTTTATGCATGAAACACACACAGAAAACAATAAACACTTATTAGTGAAAGGGTTATAGAATTGTGCCTAATTCTCTAACTGCATTTGGTCTTATCCCAAGTAGATATTCATGATACCCAGGCATTAGGGTCGAATAGTTTACTTTGGAAAGTGATCACACGATTCCAAGTGATATCCGGTAACCACCTAGTGGTATCTGTTACTGCTGATCTTGTTGTTTGTTTCTGCTGAACAGTTGTTGATTATCTTTACCCTGTTTTGGGACGAATACACACCAACATGCGATATAGACAATTAAAGCCTACATGTTATCCTGATAAGAAGCCAAGGGGTAAACCTTGGGGTCAGGAGTGAGTGTAAGAGTTGATGTTCGTGTTGAGTATCTTGAAAATATTTTGTTCAGAAATCTCTTGTTCGGTCAGGGAATCATAAGTTTTAAGGGAAGGTCCACCAAGCAATCGACTGATAGCTAGAGAGTCGGCAGCCTGAAACAAAGAAGTGACTTTTAAGATCCTTACCATGGTTGCAAACATGCTTCAAACATTATTCAGAAGACTTATTCTTTTCCCATAAAGTATCCAAGACCCGAAGACTCAAGCACAATCTTAGGAATATAAGCAGCATACTACCCTCATGTTTCTGATCCCACATTGGTAATAGAAAGAAAAGGATGGTAGGTTATATACTAAAGTTATCTTGGTTGACTAAGTTAAGATTAATATTATGTAATTGTCATGTTGATATAGATTCTGGTTAACAAATCAGTGTATATATCATCATGCCGATAACTTGTGTGATTAATTAACTTTTTATTTTTTTAATGATATTGAGAGCCAAATCACTCATGGTTAATAAGCTTTTTTATTTGTTCTGTGTCATACACGACAAACACAAAACATATTTTTTCTAGAATAATTTTGTTCAAAATTTTCCCCAAGTTTTACTACCCTATAAATATAGGGCTTATGTTTCATTGTAATCATCTTTTGATCATTGAATAATCATTAATAAGATAGTGTTTTAGAGTTTAATTCTTTTTTGGGTTTATACCCTTAATGTGCGCCTTGTTTATCACCCTTGGATTAGCGTTTATATGAATACGCTTCCGCGCGTCCTGCGTCAGCATAGTATCTAATAAAATTTATACTCAATCATATGATGTTCAACGATATCAAGCTTCCGTCTTTTCAATGGATTTCTTGTAGGCACATGCTAATGTAGTTGTGCTGCTATCACACATCCTCCTCTGTAATTTCTTAGCTAAACCAGATGTGCTTATTAGATTCTTGATCATACCCACAAAGATTTGTACTTGTTTGTGGAGATTAACTATTAGTATGCATAGTGTTCTCTCGTGTTTCTATATAAAAAAAAGAAACTGAAAATTGTCCGTCAAGCTAACCAAAATTTAGCTATGATGGGCGAAAGATCATTTATGTTATTGCTTGTTTCAGTTTCGGATATTAATACACCCACACGACTTTGCAATTTGCATGATTAAAACACTAAGTGATACCAAATATTGTCTTCGTGAAAGTCATATAGTACTAACATGGTATGAGAAACAACCACTTCAAGTGCATTCGTAATTAAGAGAGATCATATAGTTGATCATTCATAAATACCGATCCCTACATCTCATATTTCTTTACCACAACTTATTAATCCTTAAACGTGTGACCTCCTGTTGAACTTAGACTTTATTTACATGTAACATTATCTATTTACAAAGAGATGCTCAGAAAGGAATATCGAACTTGAAATTTTAATTGAATCGTTAATTTACGGAACTAGGTTTTGATTTCTGGTTGTGTTTGTAGAATTGTAGGTTGATGAATCTTGTATCAGTGGGTTCCCAAATTTTGTATTTGGTATGAAGGTGGTCATGGTGATATTGTCTATTGTGTAATGGCTACATGCCTTTAATCTTTAGTGTGTATGCTATTTAAACTTAGTAAGTCACAATCATAATATAAGGATAAAATGACTTAAAGATATAAATTGTGAGTGAAGATGGGTAAAAAATTTATATAAAAAACTCTACATGTGTCCGTTTGGAGACAATTTTGGTTTCTTTTTCTTCAATAGAATAGATTACTATTGTGAATAGTGATTTTCATCCCCAAATTTGCAAAGGATGGAAGGTGTTATAAAATGGGAGCCCCAACAATTGAAAGGCATATATGTCTTTTTGACACCATCCAAAATACTACTATGGGATCTTTTTGTGTTAGCAATACTAGTTAAAATATTTTAAAAAACAGTTTTTGGAAACCGTTAACTTTTTTTTTTAAACTAAAAATATCAATGATTTGCCAAAAAATGTTTTATTTAGTATCTATGAACTTGTGTCTAACAATGAAAGTTAAAAATTGATTTGCAAGTCTTTAATGAATGTTTAAAAGATGGCAACGGCAATGGCAATTTGAAACCAGTAAAAGGAGAAAAGTAAAAAAAACATCAAAAGCAAGAGGAAATGTGAGAATGATCAAATTCAAAAACAAACCTCAATTCTTTGACGTTTAACTCTCACTTTCTATGTGAAGAGACACCAAATAGCAGTTGCATTATCTAAGTTAGATAATATATGTGGTTTTAGTCCACGTTTTATAACCTAATAAAGTCGAAACATAATGATGTGAGTCGACATCAATCCTATTCTATTAGTTACTGAACAAGAGATATATAGACACTTGGTGATTGGCATAGTATCTAACTACATTTATACTCAATTATATGAGATATATGTGTATTTACATATCACGATACTCAATCAATAGATATACAATACTCAATTGGCATAGTAGCTAACATGATTTGTCCAGTTTTTATGTAAAAAATGACGTGCCACAAACAATTTATTGTTCTATGCATGATTTGAAGGAAAACATCTGTATATTATTAATCCTCCCATCAAGATTTATGTGCAACAAATAATGCTATAGCGTTAACTACATTTATTAATAGAAATAACGATACATCATCGTAAAGTAAGTTTAACTTAAGTGATGTACTTAACTATGTGTCCGATGGGACGATCTTATTTGTGCTTTTTAGAAAGGAAAAAAATACAAAGCAACTTTGTCTTTGGTACCGAACATATGAACCAGCATGTTTATACCCGAGTTCTAGTGGTTTGTAGAGATTTATTATAATAAGCATAGAACAAGTTCTTGCTTCTCACTTGGCATATTAGTACATAGAATGCATGTTACATCATAGTTCGAAATCTTCTAGATATAAATTATCTTTGAGTCTATGTGCAAAACAAACCAACCCCATCTCAATGTCATTTCAAAATGCATTTTTTACATGCTAACAAATATATGAAAGTTGTGTCTCATCATGTTTGTGTCAAATTAAAATTGGAAAAATTGTAACAATAGAACCTACTACATTCTAAGAGGTTGAAAGATGGTTTGAATCAAACACAAAGCAATAGTTGTCTTATTAAATCTGCCTTTCCAAAAAAAAAAAAAAAAAAAAAAAAGGCTTGAGTTTAAGTATGGGTAAATCAAGCACTATCAGATAGCTTATAAGATACAATATCTTAAAAGAGGATTGTTTTTTTTATCCCACATAGGTAATAGAAAGAAAAACTTGATAGCTTATATACTAAAGTTAAGTTGGACTCGTAAGTTGATGTTACTATTGTGTTGTTGTCTTTCCTACTCCTGTTGGCAAATAAATCATTTGTCTACAAGGTTTAGTGTGGACAATAACTTGTATGACCCATTAACTTTTTGGTTTTTGAAAAAAAGTTTTTTTTTTCATCGTTAACTGTTTATGGTTCTCTGAAAAGTTTTTATCTTCATTAACTTTAGTGTGGACAATAGCTTGTATGACCCATTAACTTTTTGGTTTTTGAAAAAAAGTTTTTTTATTTCATCGTTAACTGTTTATGGTTCTCTGAAAAGTTTTTATCTTCATTAACTTTTTTGTAGTTGTCTGAAAACAATTTTATTTATGATATTCAAAGAAATAACTATTACACTTTTAAGGTTAGACGCTAAAACACTTTATAGTTAAATAAAAACTTTAGCTTTTTGTGGCTAAAAAGCATTTAACTTTTACAATCAGTTTTTGTGGTTAGTAATATTGAGAGGTTCAATACTATTTTTGTCTACAAGGTTTAGTGTGGACAATAGCTTGTATGACCCATTAACTTTTTGGTTTTTGAAAAAAAGTTTTTTTTTTTCATCGTTAACTGTTTATGGTTCTCTGAAAAGTTTTTATCTTCATTAACTTTTTTGTAGTTGTCTGAAAACAATTTTATTTATGATATTCAAAGAAATAACTATTACACTTTTAAGGTTAGACGCTAAAACACTTTGTAGTTAAATAAAAACTTTAGCTTTTTGTGGCTAAAAAGCATTTAACTTTTACAATCAGTTTTTGTGGTTAGTAATATTGAGAGGTTCAATACTATTTTTGTCTACAAGGTTTAGTGTGGACAATAACTTGTATGACCCATTAACTTTTTGGTTTTTGAAAAAAAGTTTTTTTTTTTCATCGTTAACTGTTTATGGTTCTCTGAAAAGTTTTTATCTTCATTAACTTTTTTGTAGTTGTCTGAAAACAATTTTATTTATGATATTCAAAGAAATAACTATTACACTTTTAAGGTTAGACGCTAAAACACTTTATAGTTAAATAAAAACTTTAGCTTTTTGTGGCTAAAAAGCATTTAACTTTTACAATCAGTTTTTGTGGTTAGTAATATTGAGAGGTTCAATACTATTTTTGTCTACAAGGTTTAGTGTGGACAATAACTTGTATGTCCCATTAACTTTTTGGTTTTTGAAAAAAAGTTTTTTTTTTCATCGTTAACTGTTTATGGTTCTCTGAAAAGTTTTTATCTTCATTAACTTTAGTGTGGACAATAGCTTGTATGACCCATTAACTTTTTGGTTTTTGAAAAAAAGTTTTTTTTTTCATCGTTAACTGTTTATGGTTCTCTGAAAAGTTTTTATCTTCATTAACTTTTTTGTAGTTGTCTGAAAACAATTGTATTTATGTATTACACTTTTAAGGTTAGACGCTAAAACACTTTGTAGTTAAATAAAAACTTTAGCTTTTTGTGGCTAAAAAGCATTTAACTTTTACAATCAGTTTTTGTGGTTAGTAATATTGAGAGGTTCAATACTATTTTTGTCTACAAGGTTTAGTGTGGACAATAGCTTGTATGACCCATTAACTTTTTGGTTTTTGAAAAAAAGTTTTTTTTTTCATCGTTAACTGTTTATGGTTCTCTGAAAAGTTTTTATCTTCATTAACTTTTTTGTAGTTGTCTGAAAACAATTTTATTTATGATATTCAAAGAAATAACTATTACACTTTTAAGGTTAGACGCTAAAACACTTTATAGTTAAATAAAAACTTTAGCTTTTTGTGGCTAAAAAGCATTTAACTTTTACAATCAGTTTTTGTGGTTAGTAATATTGAGAGGTTCAATACTATTTTTGTCTACAAGGTTTAGTGTGGACAATAGCTTGTATGACCCATTAACTTTTTGGTTTTTGAAAAAAAGTTTTTTTTTTTCATCGTTAACTGTTTATGGTTCTCTGAAAAGTTTTTATCTTCATTAACTTTTTTGTAGTTGTCTGAAAACAATTTTATTTATGATATTCAAAGAAATAACTATTACACTTTTAAGGTTAGACGCTAAAACACTTTGTAGTTAAATAAAAACTTTAGCTTTTTGTGGCTAAAAAGCATTTAACTTTTACAATCAGTTTTTGTGGTTAGTAATATTGAGAGGTTCAATACTATTTTTGTCTACAAGGTTTAGTGTGGACAATAACTTGTATGACCCATTAACTTTTTGGTTTTTGAAAAAAAGTTTTTTTTTTTCATCGTTAACTGTTTATGGTTCTCTGAAAAGTTTTTATCTTCATTAACTTTTTTGTAGTTGTCTGAAAACAATTTTATTTATGATATTCAAAGAAATAACTATTACACTTTTAAGGTTAGACGCTAAAACACTTTATAGTTAAATAAAAACTTTAGCTTTTTGTGGCTAAAAAGCATTTAACTTTTACAATCAGTTTTTGTGGTTAGTAATATTGAGAGGTTCAATACTATTTTTGTCTACAAGGTTTAGTGTGGACAATAACTTGTATGTCCCATTAACTTTTTGGTTTTTGAAAAAAAGTTTTTTTTTTCATCGTTAACTGTTTATGGTTCTTTGAAAAGTTTTTATCTTCATTAACTTTAGTGTGGACAATAGCTTGTATGACCCATTAACTTTTTGGTTTTTGAAAAAAAGTTTTTTTTTTCATCGTTAACTGTTTATGGTTCTCTGAAAAGTTTTTATCTTCATTAACTTTTTTGTAGTTGTCTGAAAACAATTGTATTTATGTATTACACTTTTAAGGTTAGACGCTAAAACACTTTATAGTTAAATAAAAACTTTAGCTTTTTGTGGCTAAAAAGCATTTAACTTTTACAATCAGTTTTTGTGGTTAGTAATATTGAGAGGTTCAATACTATTTTTGTACTGAAATCAAATCGTAAGGCATAAGTGGTTTTTTCATTACCAATTATCTGAAAAAAGATTTTCAGCTTTCAAATAAAACAAGGTAGTTAAGTTTCAATGGAGTAAACCAAAAACTAGCATTAAATGATAACTCGTATGTGGTGCCGATACTTTCTATTACAGTTTTTTTTAATCCCAAATGGGTAAATAGAAAAAAAAATGAAAAAATTCCCTTAGTTTTTACGTTAGTTTATGCTAGCTAAAATAACTAGACAAGACTATCGAACAAAAAGGCCGTGTCTCTTTCGCTTGGTTCTCGAATGTTAATTTTTGATCATTGATCAAGTCATATATGATCTCTCGATGAAACACACCACAAACTTTAGCTAGGTGATTGTGAAGAAGCCGTGCTTATGACCAATTATTTCAAGTGCTGTCGAGTTTTTAGTCGATGGTAATAAGTAATAACCGGTTTAATCAATGTCAAGACGTGACAGTGTGATATTAGTAAAAAAGGAACTCTTAAATTGGGGCTTATATTCTCTAAAGCGTAATCTAATATTAAACTGAAAATTACGGTTCGCTTTATAGTTTTAGCATAAAGCTGCCTCAGCCCGTGCCATGCTCACCCCTAAAACTTGCTATGTTTTTCGTTTATAGTAGAAAGTATGTTGGTGGTCGATAACCTATACAAGCAACCACTGGCGTAAACACATACAACAATTTGAAAAACAGCATCATACCCATTAAGTAACTTAGTAGCAAAAGCTTCTCTTCATAATTTTTGAAGCACTTATTATAGATTCTCATAAATGTTAGATTATTTCAAAGTTAAAAAGCTTCTTATTTGTTGAAACCTCTATTCTTCATCTACATTTAATTTGTCGTAGGAAAAATATATCTTACTGGGATAAAATGTATACAAGTGATTATAGCTAAAGATGTACATCTCTATTTGATTATTTGTATTGGTTAACAAGTGATGAGTACTAAATCCTATGATTGAAGTATATTTTAGGGAAAATGATAAAAAAAAAAAAAAAAAAAAAAAAAAAAAAAAAAAAAAAGGCATCGAAGTTGGCACCTTTTCCTTTTCTGGGCATCGAACTTTTTTTTCCTATAGTAGCACTAAACTTGCCAAATTTTCCTTTTGTAGCCTCTAATCAGAAATTAATTACATAAATTTACATAAATCATCCCTGTGGCTCTAAACAATTACACCGTTCGTCCTTGTGTAACTTTATATCATAAAATCTATCTTCTAATCTTTCTCACATCCCTTTTACTGCCTCTCCCTCTCCCTCTCTCTCTAGCACCACCACACGAACACCACAACCACCTCCACTGCCTTGCCACGCCACCATCATCAAAAAGATGCAAGTTAGATCAAAGTCAATGGATCGAATCAGGTTTAGGTAAATTTGGGATGGCCTTGGGTTGAGCTCATGGGAGCAATAGGGATGTTCAGTTAAGCTTTTTGATACCTTACTTAAGCCTTTGGACCATTTGTAAGTTCCCTCGACAGTTTTGCTTAAGTAGTATTGACATAGCTTGCACATTTGAATATTTGTTGTTAGATCAGTCCTAGTGTGTTCATTTCAAATTGCAATAACTAGTTTCAATCTAATTTGGATGTATCATGTCTTAAAATATCAGTTTTGATTTTCAAATTCTCAATTCAGTAACAAAAAGGGTGTTTGGTTCTGACTGCAACTCTTAGTTTCAGAATGAGCTAGAGGATAAATCACTTAGGATAGCATGCATTAGGTTAGTTTAGAGTAGTCAAGTCATAATTTTCACAACTATTTCAAGTAAAAGTCAATTTTTTAGTTTATCTCAACCGTTACTAGAACAATTGAGTTTTGAGGTAGGATAATCACAAATTTAGATTTAGAAGTTGTTAGTTAGCATTAATCTAGCTTCATTTTAGTTTATAATTACATTTCCATCCATTTTAGATCACCAACGACTCACTCTAATCAAAGTTTTTCAAAAGAGAAAAAAGTCAAAACTGCATAATTTTCTTTTAAATCAAGTTTGTTTTTGAATTTTAATTTGTTCAATTTTGATCCAATCTTCCTGAGATTTTGGGATTTAGAAGTTTGGTTGCTCATCTTTTCAGTCCACATTTTTGAAAATTTTTATAAATTTTTCTAAGTGGCTTTTGAGGAGCTTCTTTCAAGCTGTTTGAAATGATTTTGCCCTGCACCTCATAATCTGCCCACTGAGACATTTTCATAAGCTCTTGGCAAGCTTGTAAAAGCTCCTTAGAAGCTAGACATGGGGGCAAAAGCAAGTCAGCTGGGTGGGTTTCAGGTTCCGACAAGCATCATGAGCTTATCCCCTCAGTAGCTTATCAAAAAATAAGCTCAAAAATTGACCCCTTGGTCTGTTTTAGACTGCAACAGCATTACATCAGTAGCTAAGTCTTTTTTTTGGGTGCTCATTAGACTTAATTGTGCTTATTTTGATATCTTAGGATCTCATAGGTTGATCTAGTTAAGGTTAGATTAGTAAAACATTTGGCTTTTTTTTTTTTTTTTTTTTTTTTTTTAAATGCAAATTCAAGCCCGCGTTTCACCCATTTTGCTCTGGGGACATCGCTATTTACCTACCTTATGTTGGCCACGGCCTGTGGCACTGGTTGGTGGGGTGCCCATGGATGTTGTTTATCCTTTTCCTTTTAACCTGTTTTTTTACCCGTTAAAGATGGCTTATGCTTCCAACAATCCATTCTTGTCAAACATAGGACGCTTAAGTCCCCAAAATCTGACCCCTTCTCCAGGTGTAAGTCCTTCAACTTCACCCAGCAGTGGAACCTTGATGGCTCGATATGCCATGGAATCCATCAAGCAGTTGGCTAGTGGGCTTATCAATCTGGGAGACATGAGCTATAGAACTTTGTCAAAGTATTGTCATGAGCATCTTCATGATGGTTCTAGTTCTCCCACTTCATTGAAATCAAGTAGGAAATCCGGTAGAACTGTGGCTCATTCAACTGAATTGTTGTTAACAGTGTCTCCTTAGAAAGCCAAGCTATTTTTGACTTGCACGCGAGTCATGTGAGTTTCTGAGCTGAATAGGGGCGGCCCCAATTCAGATGTGTTCAATTCAGGATACCAAATAAATTTAATTTATGCACCGCGCCTAGGTGCACCAGTGCAGATAGGACACTCCAAGGGAAGTTCCAAGCTCTATATAATTATTTCAAGTTTATAGCTACAAGGCCAAAATGTGTAAATTATTAGTGCCACAGGGACCTTTTATGTAATTGACTCAAGGATGAACGGTGTAATTGTTTAGAGCCACAGGGTTGATTTATCTAAATTTGTGTAATTAATTTCTGATTAGAGGCTACAAAAGAAAATTTTGGCAAGTTTAGTGCTACTATAAGAAAAAAAAGTTCGATGCCCAGAAAAGGAAAACGTGGCAACTTTGATGCCTTTTTTTTTCATTTTCCCTATATTTTAAACTTAAATGGATTACACACTTGAACCATTATACTTATTAATAATCATATTAACTAATTACGAGTTTATGACAAGATGGATATGTGAGTTTAACTGTGTAAGCAGCACATTTTGCGGTCCCTAGTGAAGGATTCTCACTATACAATAATGCCATATATTTTAAGTGTTTTTTTAGTGTACCTCATCTAGTTATTAAAAAGTATATTCTTTTTGGGTAAAGGGTTACCCTGAAACAGTATACTAATCACAAAATAATGTTTAAGTACAATAAAATGTGGGAGAGTACCACATTAACCTCAAGCACAAGGCTTGAACAACCACTAACTCGTTTGTGACACGTCACAAAAACGAACCTTAGATGTTACATCATAAGAAAACAAAAATAACATCTATACAACCTAAAATTTGAAGGAATTTTCCACAACGAAAGCAAACCTTTAACCCTCGAGGAGTTTTTGAACCCGAAAGTGACGAGCTTAAGCCGAACCGTAGTCATGATCATGTCTCTAATCTCCTCAAGCGATCTTCTAGTGTTTTTAAACACCCTATTATTTCGTTCCATCCAGATGTAGTAAGCAGAAGCCACAAGCAACATTTTACCCACAATACTCTTAAACGGCCTTGACATCCTCCAAAATAGGAGGAACAATAGTTTGCTTATATTATTAAAAAGAACATTCACCACGCTATCGAAAAGTAACACATGGGAGGGGAGATGATATTGATGTGAACACATGGATTGAGAAAAGGATGAACTTGGTGAAAGGTTTTATGGATATTTAAATATATGTATGTCCGGATTCGAACTCGAGACTTCGGGATTGCACACATTACGTATGAGAATTGATGTTAATAATTAATATATAAAATGTTATTATTAATTATTAGTCACGAAATAAAACATAACGATAGTTAATATTTAACGGGGTTTTGACTAACGGTCGTTGAATGTAAACTACGATGACTAAGAATGAAATTAGTGGACAAGAAGGATCTTGAATCCCCTTCGGGGAGCATGGCCGGTCGTGGGCTATCAAACCCAAGGAGGTGGGATTTCTTGGTCACCAAGTTTTGAGAAACTATAAATACAAACCCTTGTATTCATTATTCTCCTAACCTTGGATCACCAATAGACCTAATTTCTCCTCTCCTCTTCTCTTTCTTGTGTGGCCGGTCGAACACCTAAACCCAAAGGGTTTCGATTTGCTTAACTTAAGATTAAGTGTTTCGTTTTATTTATGATTCAAGAAACTAGCTTTACACATCAAATCGCTAATAGTACGTGTGTACAAGAACGAAGAACAAGTACGCTTGAGCTTGTGAATCTTGGTGGCCGACTTCTTGGTTGGGTCGAATTGTTTAAACCCTAAAGTTAGGGTTTTGGGTTTTGGTTCTTGTTCTAATTACCGTTTGATTATTGAATTGCTAAAAAGCACGCGTTTTCTTATTCGGTTAATTAATCTACATATATTATTCCTATTTACTTCCGCTGCATGCTTTGATGATGTTATTTGATTTTATATAATTGTTATGAGTATTAAATCCCAACAGTGGCATCACGAGCCGTTAATACGATGTAATTAATTATCGAAACACATAAAAATTGAATCTTGATGATTATATACATGCTTTTTAGGGTTTCTAGGGTTTTAAATTCGAAACCCTAATTTTATTTAATAAGGGTCGATTACCCTAATTTATATTAATTAGGTTTTAATTTTGTAAAACTTGTAGAAACCCTAGGTTGCATGCTAATTTTATGTGGTTAATTAATGAATAATTGTTATGTGCCGTGTAATATGCGTATCTTGGGTGATAATTGTTATGCGAAATCCATGGTGGAACATGCATGTTTTTCCATGGAGTATTGTTTGTAATAAATTGTTTAGTTGATACACATATGTTCTATTTATTTGATAATTATTGAATTGGAAAAAACCTCAATTATAACTAATAAAAATTCGTTATGTGCTAATTGGTATATTATTAACTTTGGCTTACGCAATCGACTTGTCGATGTATGTGGCTCTTCTACCTTGTAGTTGAAAGCCCTAGTTAATGTATGCATTTATTTACGCCTAGAATTGTTTATTAAAGTTTATCGAAATAATTATGCATGTGGCTAATTGTTTTTACATATGTTAAAATTGTTTAGTTATATGTTTATATTATTTGAGTATGTTTAATTTTTATTAAAATGCTTTTTTGTTTATATATTGTTTGACATGTTAGTAAGCAAAAATGGTTTTGAATAGAAAATTAAATGGACTAAATAATGGTGAAACTAATTTGTTATCTAAGTATTATTCTTGAACTTTTAATCGATTGATGCGACTGTACTAAATGGTTAGAACGGCTCACCCACTAGAACAAACTATAAAGGGGTTAATTAAGAAGTGCGCACAGTCGCACTGAATAGATGTCTAAGGTTATGCTTTTGCGCTTACCTGGTCCTCTGCCCCCTGTGAGTTCGATTGGAGCTACCTAGTATAACCATTCTATGTACGAAGCATCTTAGTGCAAAGTTCTAATTTTCTCAAAGCATCGATTAAAACTTTGTAGAATTCAATCTTAGCAATTAAAATCTCATGTAAGTTGTTTCGAAAATATTATGCTATAAAGTTGTATGCATGCTTCTTTATACATAAGTTTTGATTACACGTCAAAAATTGTACCCTTTAAATTTAAGTTTATGCCATCTAATGATATGAAACACTTGAAGTTGTAATTTAGTTATGTGAGACCTTGATCTAGATTACAATAACAAGGTGAATTATTTTGTTGTGTGAGACCTCAGCTTAATTATTTGCAGTTTCTAAATTAGACAACTTAATTAAGTTAGTTAGTGAGACGGTGAGACCTATGACTTAAGGCATAAGATGGGATAAAACATGCTTACGTTTTGCATTAATTGTTTTGGCAAAATTGTAAATCCCATAACTTTTGGAATTGAAAACTTGTTTGTCAATTATTGTTTTTCAACAATTAACTATTCTATACTTTCACCACTAGCAGATCAACTGATGTGGTGAAACTATGATAATGAGGATCCAAAATTCAAGAAAAATACTATGGTTAATATGAATATTGACCAAAGGTTATTTTATTTTCTTGAATGTTTACTTATCGAAAGTACTAACTTTTGGACTTTTATTTTCTGTAGAAATGGCTCAAGTTGAATCTACTGCACTAGCTCGTCGTTCAAATCTATGTTTGATCGAGAGAAATTGACTGGTAGCGCAAATTTCAATGATTGGTATCAGCAACTCAGAATTGTCTTGAGGGTTGCCAAAAGACTCAATTATTTGACTACGCCTTGTCCTCCTGAACCTGCAGCTGATGCTACTGCTGAAGCATGAGCTGCATGGCAATCTGAGTATGACAGGTATAATGAGGTCGCCTGCATTATGCTCGGGAGTATGAATTCAAACTTGCAAAAACAGTTTGAAAATTACTTCCCAAATCTCATGCTTGAAGAATTGCAAAGGTTGTTTGAAAAGCCTGTGACTGTAGAGCTGTATGATTTGATAGATGCTCTTCATAGTTGCAAGCAAGGAGAAGGGAAACCTGTAAGCGCCCACTGCCTGGAAATGATGAGTTACATGGACCAACTAGGGCGACTTAACTATGTCTACCCCAATGACATACAATTTGGCCTTATCAACAGATCCCTTAACAAGGAGTTTGATGGTTTCGTGAGCAATTACAATATGCATTGCACGGGGAAGACAGTCAGTGAGGTACATGTAATGCTCATTGATTACGAAAAAGGTTTGCCCAAGAAGGCCCCTACACCTGCGGTTTTGACCATCCAGAAGGGTAGGATTTCTAAGCCTAATAAGCCGCTGGCAAACAAGAAAGGGAAAGGTAAGGTTAAAGTTGATAAGGGAAAACAAGTTATGACTTATCAGCAAGAACCCAAGAAGTACCCTCCCAAAAAGCATGAGAATCCGAAGAAGGATATGGCTTGTCATCACTGCATCGAGGTAGGACACTGGAAGAAGAACTGTCCACTCTACCTTGATGAGTTGCGCAATAAGAGGTATAAAAATACTGGCACTGTGGCCAGTACTTCAGGTACTCTTTTGATGATAGAATTATTTTCTTTTCATCATAAAATAAATTCCTGGGTATATGATACTGGATGTGGTATTCACATATGTAATACACTGCAGGGACTTAGAGGAGCAAGGAAGCTTGCCTATGGACAACAATACCTGCACGTGGGTAATGGAGCACATGCAGTCGTTGAAGCTATAGGCACGTTTTATTTAGTTTTACCTTCGGGTTTAGTACTGTCATTGAACGATTGTCATTATGCACCTTCCATTGTTAGGGGTGTCGTTTCTGTTTCCTTGTTAAAAGATATTGGTTTCGTTCATACATTTACTGATTATGGAATTTCGGTTTCTTTAAATGATGTTTTTTACTTTAATGTTATTCCAGTTAATGGTGTCTTTGAAATTGATTTGCATGATAATATGATTGATAAAAATAATTCTGTCTTTAGCGTCAATAATAAAAGAATCAAAGGTGATTTGGATTCTTCATTTCTTTGGCATTGTAGACTTGCTCATATAGGCAAGAAACGCATGCAACAGCTGCAACACGATGGGCTTTTGCAAGACATCAATGATGAATCATTTGATAAATGCGAATCTTGAATATCTGGGAAGATGACCAAGAAACCTTTTACAAATAGTTTAGAAAGGGCTTATGATCTTCTTGGTGTGATACATACTGACGTATGTGGACCACTAAGACATGTGTCAAGAAAGGGTGCTAGCTACTTCTTAACCTTTACTGATGATTTCAGTCGTTATGGTTATGTTTATTTACTTAAACATAAACATGAAGTCTTTGAAACATTTAAGGTTTTTAAGAGTGAAGTAGAACGGCAACTAGGAAAGAAGATTAAAGCTCTTCGATCCGATAAAGGTGGTGAATATTTAAGCCAAGAGTTTAAAGATTATCTAGCTGAGTGTGGTATCGTCCAGCAAATCACATCTCCATATACTCCATAACAAAATGGTGTATCTGAGAGAAGGAATCGTACATTGTTAGACATGGTGCGATCAATGTTTAATCTTAGAACTCTTCCCTTATCCTTTTGGGATTATGCTTTAGAAACTGCTGTTCGCATATTGAATATGGTTCCAACTAAGAAGGTTGATAAGACTCCTTATGAAGTGTGGTATGGGAAAGCTCCCAACTTGTCTTACTTAAAGGTCTGGGGTTGTGAGGCGTTTGTTAAACGTGACTCTGCTGATAAGCTACAACAAAGATCTGTTAAGTGTATCTTCGTAGGATACCCAAAGGAAACTATGGGTTACTACTTTTACTTTCCACCTGAAAACAAAGTAATTGTTGCTAGGTATGGAGACTTTCTTGAAAAGGATCTCATATCTCATGAATTCAATGGGAGAGTTTATGATCTGGAATATGATCAAGAAGATACAACACCTTCTGAAAACACTAGCCAACCTCAAGTAGAACCTGAAAGTCTGGGCGTTCCACCTGAAGTTGAAGTGGTTCCCATTCGTAGATCCGCAAGGGCTACGCGTGCACCTGAGCGTCTATGTCTCAATGTAGAAGCTGAGGAAAATATTGTGGAAAACTAGAAGGGGGGGTTGAATAGTTTTGCCGATTTTAAGTTGATTTCAAAAACTTTAGATTCGATATTATGTGAAATCGTATGGATGTTGAGAACGTATAGATCTAATGATAATGCAAGAAAATAAATAAAGATAAGGGATAGAAATGACACAACCGATTTATAGTGGTTCGGCTACAAGGACACCTTCCTTGCCCTACTCCACTCCCCGAGTCACCTACTCGAGAGTTCAAGCACTATGTCAACAAACTCCTTCACTTGGCGGAGAAGCCTTCACAACGTTGCTTACACTTTTTCCGGTACAAAGCTAGATACCGAGTCCGTAGCACGGTGGACCAAACCAACACAACTATTACACAACAAATATGTGAAATATCAAATACAAGATCTTCGCTACAGAAATCTTGCGGAGTGACAAATCAATCAAGGACCCCTTTCTTGGATGACTTGTAGAATGCTCGTGATCTCGCCTTAGAGAAGGACCTATATGAGGATCACAAATAGAAAGAAAGAAGAACAACTCTCTAGATCAAGTGATCTATATGTTAGAAGAGAATGAGAGTGTATGAGAGATTTAGTAAGAAGAGGGGTAAGTTAGAATGAAGAAATGGCTCTCTATTTATAGGCAAACTTCTTCACAGTTCCCACGGATCCCACGGATCCCTTCCACAAGGGATCCGTCTAGTGTAATCCTAGGGATCCGTGGAACGCTCCTCTTTGCCCATGGGTTTTTTGGTTATGGGTCATGGGTTGGTCCATGGGTTATATCTAGATTCAATGTATCTAAGTATACATTGTATCAAGTCTCTTTGGGTATGGATTAAGATCCATGGGTTATGATATTTACCCATCCTAATAAACTATTACAACAAATGCTTAATTACTACATTTTTGTATTTAAATGGTTATATGTAAATGCTTTACAAAACTAACATGTATCCTTTATAATTGTACTTAAGATAACATTATATTTGTTATCAACAAAACACAAAGAGATCGCAAAATATTAATAAACGGTTTTACGATTTATTTGTATTAACAATCTCCCCCTTTTTGTTGATGACAAAACATAATGTTATGATGAGTAAAACTTAAGAATAGATGTAAGTTTTGAAAGCCCTAAGTTTTACTTCTTCTCCCCCTTTTTGTCGAAACAAAAAGTTAACCCTTGGAAGAAATAAACAAACTTCTAACTCCCCCTTGACGGTAGCTCCCCATTGTTTTGGGCGTCAAGTGGAAAAAAAAAATCCTACAAAAAGAAAGGTTAGTAACATGCTTATATAATCTTATGGTTGCCGAGAATCAAGATTGGGAGCCAAGGTATGTAAACAAGGCCTTGTAATAAAACAACAAATTGTAGTGGTATGTATGCCACTTACAAGCATGTAAAAATAAGAACAAGACTTGTTCTTGAAAAATGACTTCAAAAATAATACTTAAAAGTAGAAAATTAGTAGTAGTGATTCCTTCCATGCTTGCATAAGGTTATGGATGGAGGTTTTGATGAGTAATGGTATTGATGCGATCAAGGATGAGGTTGAGTATGAAACGCATTTCTTCCCTAACTTCTATTGCAATTTCCCTAGTGGATTGGCAATGTTCACAATGTAAATGATGTGGGTGATGAGTGCGGAAGTTTTCCGGGTTGATTTGATTTGAGTTATGCGGAAGTTGTGGTGGAAAAATAGGAAAATATGGATCAATATCCGGAATGTTAGTAAATGGTGGTGGAAAAGAACCTAGATGTTCTTGTGATGTGATGGGAGCTAATGGTGGTGATGTTTCAAGATCTTGAAATAAAGTATTTGGAGATGTGGGGGGTGTTGAAAAGACTAATTCTTTTTCTTTAGGTTGATTAGATCTTGTTGGAGTCTTAAGGAGTTCCAAAAGAGTTATTTTAGGTGGTGATGAAGTTGGTGTACTTGTTGGTGAAGAGGGTGGTGCTATAATGGAAGCATCTTGTGGTAAGTTATTTGTTGAGGATGAATCATTTGAGGTTGGTTTTGCTAAACAACAAGATCGGATACTAATCCGTGCGGATATCCTAGCATTTGATTTTGGTATTTTGGATGGTGGAACTACAAAGGTTTGGATATCATGATTGTTTGTACTAGATGATTCTCCTGAAGGGTTTTTGGATGACATGATGAAGTGTGTTTGTGAGAAGGAGATGGAGTATGCAAGCATTTTGGGAGTTATAAAAAAAAAAAAAAAAAAAAAAAAAAAAAAAAAAAAACATTGTAATGAATGCTTGACCCAAAATGTGGATTAAAATATAATGATTAGATATGAATTCAAGGCATGTGATCATGAGAACACAAGCATTAAAGAGCATACTCCCAAAAATGAAGCAAATGTGGATTTTCCATCCAAAGTGACAAAAATAGGAGTTGAAAACAGCTTATGTTTACACGAATCCCACGGATCCTTCCCTTGAGGGATCCGTCCAGCATGAAGGCTGGGATCCGTGGGTCTGGTGATTCAGGCATCACAAAATTTTCTTTTTGGAAACATTTTTGCCTATTGTGTGCCTATATGCAAACTATTTGGAGTTGCGGTTTTCTCGACCTCTAAAAAGAAAAGGAAAATAACTAGAGAAAAATAAATCCTATTTGAGATAACCCGAAAACACACATTTGGTACATAAGTACGTAATATTGTGTTATCAATGCTCCTAATTCATTTTTGCTTAAATGAATGTACCTGAAAACACATATTAGTTATATGTTCCCTTTAGCATTCAAAAGACATGAGATGCAAAGAAAACGGGTTTTTACTTTGTATTAATAATGAAAAAGTGATTTGTCCTAGACGTGAGAAATTGCTTTTGTGAAATTGATACGGGAAGGTATCATTCTTTTTAGAAAACATTTTGAAAGGAGATTTTCTTTAAAAATATGTATGTAGTTATGTGAAGAAAAGAAATTATAAATGGAAGACTTATCTTGGGTTTTGAAAATTCCCGTATTGTTTGTGAGTTGTGCGTGAAGTAGAAATCCTAGACTCAGAAAGAAGAAGGCTAGTGTTTACATACCTTGTAGAATCAATTAAGTTATGACGTTTGTTCCATTAGGCCAAGACCAAGACGAAGTAGATTGAATTGTTCCCGCTTCAACGGTTTGGTGAGGACGTCGGCTATGTTGTCTTCGGATGCAACCTTCTCAATAGAGATGTTCCCCTTTTGAACATTGTCTCTTTGGAAGTGATGACGAATCTCTATATGCTTTGTGCGAGAATGTAATACCGGATTCTTGCTTAAGTCGATTGCACCTTTGTTGTCACATAGGATGGCTATGTCGCTTAGATGGATGTCGTAGTCTACTAACGCTTGTTTCATCCATAGTGCTTGTTGGCATGCTTTGCCGGCGGAGACGTACTCGGCTTCGGTTGTTGATATTGCAAGTGCTGTTTGTTTCTTAGAAAACCATGATGTTAAACAACATCCCATAAAAGTACATACCCCACTTGTACTTTTTCTATCAACGTAATCACCTGCATGGTCAGAATCTGCATATACAATTGTTTCTACTCCCGTGCCCTTAGGATACCATAATCCTAATTGTGTTGTACCCTTAATATATCTAAATATTCTTTTTACGGCTTCTAGGTGTGATATTTTAGGGTCTTCTTGAAACCTAGCACATAAGCAAACACTAAACATGATATCCGGCCTACTTGCCGTGAGGTAGAGAAGGCTACCTATCATGCCACGATATTTAGTATTATCAACGGATTCTCCGTCCTCGTCTTTTGTGAGTTTGGTGTCGGATGACATTGGAGTCCTAATTGGTTTTGACTCTTCTAGACCGAATTTCTTTAAAATCTCCTTGATGTATTTAGATTGATTAAAGAAGATACCATCTTCTACTTGTTTTATTTGTAGACCAAGAAAGAAACTAAGTTCTCCCATCATACTCATCTCGAACTCGTCATGCATGATTTTAGAGAAATCATCACACATGTCTTGACAAGTGGATCCGAATATAATATCATCTACATATATTTGTACTATGATTATATGTGACTCTCTTTTCTTAGTAAAAAGTGTGTTGTCAACTAACCCCATGGTGTAGTTGTGTTTAACTAGAAATGACTTGAGTCTATCATACCAAGCTTTTGGAGCTTGTTTAAGACCGTAAAGGGCTTTCTTTAATTTATACACATGTTTGGGTTTTTCAAAATCAATGAAGCCCGGAGGTTGAGCTACATATACTTCTTCATTTATGACACCATTTAGAAAAGCGCTTTTGACATCCATTTGATAAAGCTTTAGATCATTAGCACAAGCATACGCAAGAAGTATTCTTATAGACTCTAATCTAGCCACGGGGGCATAGGTCTCATTAAAGTCTATTCCCTCTTGTTGGTTATACCCTTGAGCAACGAGTCTAGCCTTGTTCCTAGACACTACTCCGTTTGCATCTAATTTGTTTTTATAAACCCATTTGGTTCCTATTATGGTTTGATTACTAGGTGGAGGGACAAGTGTCCAAACATCATTAGAAACAAATTGATTTAGTTCTTCTTGCATAGCCATTACCCAACTTTCATCTTTTATGGCTTCTTGTGTATTCTTAGGTTCTAAGGTTGAGACGAAACAAAACAAGCTACTTTGGTTTTGAACTTGAGACCTTAATGTTCGTTCGTTTAGTTTTCCTATGACTTTATCTACGGGGTGATCTTTGGACTCTTTAATGTTTACTATTTTATCACTTAGAGGTTCTTCTTCTTCACTTATCTTTTTCTTTATTACTATGGCTTCATTATCTATAATCTCGTCATCGACAAGAGGTGGAGAGGGTTTGGGTGGACTTTCATCAAATTTTATATTTAATGACTCTTCTACCTTCATTGATTCTTTGTTTAATATGACGTAAGCCTTGCTATTTGGCGAATAACCTAAAAAGATACCTTTGGTTGATTTAGGATCAAATTTTGTAAGGTAATCTTTAGTGTTAAGAATAAAACATTTACTACCAAAGACTCTAAGGTGATTTAACGTAGGCTTTTTGCCTCGAAATAACTCATATGGAGTTTTTCCTAAGATTGGTCTAATCAAGACTCGATTGAGTATATATGTTGAAGTATCAACGGCATTACACCAAAACTTTTGAGGTATGGATTGTTCATTAAGCATGGTTCGACTCATTTCTTGTAGAGTTCTATTCTTTCTTTCTACTACCCCATTCGATTGTGGAGTGCGTGGAGCCGAGAAGTTGTGAGTAATACCATTAGCATCACAAAAAGCTCTGAATTGCACTTCATTATCGAATTCCCTACCATGATCCGTCCTAATAGACACTATGGGTCTTCCTAGTTGTCTTTGGATCTTTTTGCTTAATATTTCAAAATAGTTAAAGGTCCTGTTTTGTTCTTTAAAAATTTTGTCCAAGTATACCTAGAGTAGTCACCCACTATTACCAAAGTATAGTAGCTGCCTCCATAACTTTGGATAGCGGATGGACCAAATAAATCCATATGTAGTAATTCTAGACACTTAGTTGTGGACACCATGTTTTTAGCTTTATGACTCGAATGAGCTTGTTTTCCTATATTACAAGCATCACAAAAATGATGTTCATATTTTAACTTAGGTAGATCTCTTACTAGATCTTTGGATGATAGCGATTAAAGAAGTCGCATGTTGGCGTGACCCAATCCTCGATGCCATAAGGTCGAAATATCATCCATAGAGGTAAGACATAGTTTTTCTTTAGGTTCATTACCGATTTTAATGACATAGACTCCATGTTTCCTAATTCCTCTTCCTATGGTTATGCCATTTTTAAGTATCTTACTACCGGTTTCGGTAAAAAGTACATTGCACTTTTTATCACATATTTGACCTATACTTAAGAGATTAAAGTTTAGGTTTTCTACGTGACACACATCGTTAATGGTTAGAGATTTGTTAGAGATCGTACCTTTACCGATGATTCTACTTTTGCTATTTCCAAACACCACATTACCTCCATTGAAGGATTCGTACATGGAGAATAGATCCCTATTGCCGGTCATGTGCCTCGTGCACCAGCTATCCTTGACCGATTCATCGGGGTCTAGGTCGACCTTTAAGCACACCTAAAACAATAATAAACTCAAAAGTTTGGTCCCCATTTGTTCATGGGTCCATTAGTGTTAAACATTCCATTCATGTTAGACATGTATGGATAAGATGAGTATGCATTCCATGGAGCAAAGTTTTGAAAAGGAAAACCGTTTTGCATGTTTGGATTCCATCCCATTTGATGGTTACTTTTTGGGTAAACGTTATTAGGTCTCCTAAATGAATTAGGTTTTGAAAAAGATGAAGCTTTGTTTCTTGCAAAAGTAGGATTATATTTTGGAGGTGGTTGTCTAGTGGTGATATGAGTTGGTTTCTTCCTATTAACTATAACAAACTCAGTTCTAGGTAAGGAAGCTACGTTATTGCTACTGTTTGCTACAGCAGATCCACGGATCCCTTTCTGTACACTAGCCGGTTCCCTTTTTAGGGGATCCGTGGGATCCGCCACAACAGTGGCTGGTTTTTCAAGTTCCTTAACGAATTTTGTTTCTTTATTTTCACTAGTTGTTGGATCAAGTTGTTGACTACCTAGACCTTTTAGATTATTACCGGTTTTAACACCTTCGAGTATTGTATCTAAAGTCTTCGTACTCATTCTAGCAATTTTAGAATCTAAGTTATCCACTAGTGTTTGAAGTTGAACACAAAGTTCACATTCACCACTTGCTATTTTACCTTTTTCTAAACGTTTTAGTTTTGCTTTTAATTCTATGACTTCTTTATCCAAACGTTGATTTTGACTCTTTAAAAGCTTATTTTTGTTAACTAGTTTTAAGCTAATATTGCATAGTTTATCATATTCATTATGCAATGAGTCGTCATCAAGTGATGAGCTACTATAGTATTCGTGACATACCTCGTTGTTTGCCATGAGGCAAATTTCTTCGTCTTCCTCGTCGCTCATTCCCCATGTTCCGCTCACGAACGCCTTTTGATCATCCCGTTTGGGACACTTACTAATAAAGTGGTTTGGGTCCCCACATTTAAAGCAAGTAAGATCATCCTTTGGCTTCTCGTCCTCTTTGCTTTTCCGAAAGCCTTTCTTATCGTCATACGGTTGTTTGACGTATCTACCCTTTCTTCTAAAGAACTTTTTAAAGTCCCTTACCGCCATAGCGTACTCTTCGTCGTCACTACTCGAAGATGAGTTCTCCTCATCGCTCGAAGCCTTTTTGGCTTTAAGGTCAAGAGATTTGTGTTTCTCTTTCACCTTTGAGGCTTCGGAATCTTTAGCAAGGACAAGCTCGTAGACTTTTAGGTTGCCTATGAGTTCATCGAGGGTGAGGATTGTCAAATCTTTTGACTCTTCGATTGCCGTCACCTTGGATCTCCACTTCGATGGAAGTGCCCTTAGATATCTCCTAATATGGTTACGGCTAGAAAAGGATTCATCAAGTGCTTGTAAAGATGTAATAATAGTATTAAAGTTAGCAAATGAATGATCTATAGTTTCATCATCCGATATTGAAAATTGTTCATATTGTTGAACAAATAAATCAATTTTATTATTTTTAACTTGTTGGTTGCCTTGATGAGTTACAACTAAAGAATTCCAAATTTCTTTAGAGGTTGGAGATTTCTTTAAACCTTAAGAAATCAACATTGAGTAGTTCCGTTGGTTGTTCAATTTTTATTATTTTAACTAAATAAACAAGTTGTTATACTTGTTAAAAGTTATAGCCTACTACTTTGATATCTAGTAAGTAAACGATTGAAATTATGATAATAATGTAGAAATGTTCGTGAACTACTTAGGAAAAGATCGGCATTGGTATAATCCTCTATAGATTCCCGTGAAGGTAGCTTCACCTCTAGGTTCCACTGCCGTTAGCTTCTCAGTTTTCTAAACTGTTAGGAGTGGGAGCTACTTGAGTATCCGTTGGATTTTCAGATGCTCGAACAGGAACGATTTCTAAGGCTTCGGAGTTTCCACTTTCTCTTTGTGTTTAGAGAACTGGAATTTCGGTTTTTCCGAAGCTCGCTACTCCTCTTGAGTAGAAGCTCATCACTGCTGCTTCTCATG
>BPTQ01000005.1:324539151-324559022 GCA_019973895.1 Chrysanthemum seticuspe
TGTTAGTCCTTGACGTCTTGAAGCCATTTTGTCAGGATTTCCGTTTTCTATAGCTCGATAAGTGTAATGGTATTTAGGTCTTCTAAAGCTCTAAGGTTATCCCCGTCACTACATCCCAAGTTGATCAATCTTGTGCCCCTCTCTTTTTACTAAAGATTTTTCAAGTTTAAAAACAAATATCTCGTCACTAGTCTTGAATATGAGTGGAAGTAAATAAGGATCATTCGTTGTAAAAAGGCAGATAGTTACATGAATTTATATGTTTTCTAGATAAAATATTGTTTTTATCCCACATAGATAACAAAAGGAAAATGTTGATAGCTTATATACTAAAGATATGTTACTTGATCAAGTTTTGATTAATATTATGTTATCTTACAGGTGACAAATGTATATGGGGCTTTTGAGATAACTTGTATATATAATTCATTTACTCTTTTAGTTTTTGACAAAATGTTTTATTCTTGATATTCAAAATATTCATTACAAGTTACTTTAATCATGAAATTACTTCATGATTGAAAAGCTTTTTATTTGTTGAATTTAAAACATCAAACTTTTATATGTATATCTTTTAACATAGTGAGATTTAAAGCATATATGTACGATTTGTACGATTTTAAGTCAACATTGACTCTTCACATCAGTTTTTTCAAACCTCTATTTTTCATCAACATATAGTCACATAGAAGTTACAAAACTTAGGAATTCACAAAAATAATTAGTAGTTGTAGAGCAAATATATATCGTCCGAGTATAAAACATATACAACTGATTATAGCTTAGGATGTGAAGATTTCATTTATCTTTGATTTCTTTGCTTCCTTTGTATGAATTAATTGTAGAATGGATGCATCAGAGTGTGCAGTTATTGAGGAACGGTCATCGAATCTTTATAGGCAATGTAAAGACTCTTACCAGTACGGCATGGTATGTTTTCATAATACGATGTATTTGTTCTTTGATTATCTTTATGCCTACGATATTTATTTTTGTGCATATGGAGCTTTATAATTTAACATATAAGTGATTTTAACCCGTTGTACAGTAAGGGGTCAATTTGTGTTTCAGTTTATTGATAATACGTCAAATTCATATATAGAAAAATTTAGCTCGAAAGAAACTTTTAAATTGGGGCTTATGTGCGTATTCTAATGTTAAAACGGAATTTACGGTTCAGTTTTTTCTTTTAGCATAACCCCCCGCCTCATGCTCACCCCTAAAACTTGGGATGTTTTTCATTTATAGTAGAAAGTATGTTGGTGGTGACGAAAACACATAAAATTTGAGAGCATACACAATTTCTTATAGATTAGCTATTGGGTAATCACTTCACCAAACTATGTATGTAGGAGTGTGAGAATGTGTATGACAACACACTGAGAGTACTTTTAGCAGCTTTAACTGATCCTTCTCATACATGGGCATTTCGTGCACATGCTTACATCGTGTAAGCTTCTTTGCAACTTTATTACATCTATGAACCAACTTGTGCCATAATGCGCGGGCTGGGTCTTGAGTACGTCTAAGTGAGCTTGGGTTAAAACGGGTAACTTTTTTTGTATCACCTATTTAGTTATGTTTATTATGGTGGCAGTGAATAATTTAAAGGTGAAAGTAAGAGTAGGAAGTTAGAAAAGAATATTCACCTCGCTATCGAAAAGAAACTCATGGGAAGGGAGGTGATATTGATGTGAACACACCAATTAGTGGTTTTAAAGCTGCAAGTATTTTTGATCGAGCAAAGAACGAAATTATTATGATCATTTTAATTTGTTTCGCCACGAATGAAGGAACTTAAGGTAGGTGGATTCCGAGCTTCTATTGGAATAAGACTAGAAAAGATTTCATCTTCTAGAAGTCCAATCATCGAGATTGAGGTTAATACTTCTACCGAGATCGTGTCCTTTTTCAAACGGATGGTGATGCTGTATAAATCCAAAGTGGCGACTTGCTCATTTCGTTGGCATCGTCTTTCCAAAACTCTAAAAAGTTATCTTGTCACTACATCAAGTTCCGAACACCTAAATTTGTTAAACTATATATGAGCAACCTTGTTCCCCTCAATCTTTTAACAACATATTTTCAAGTTTCAAAACAAAAAGGTAGCTATGCTTGAGTATGAGTACTAGAGGTAAATAAACAACCCTCATTATAAAAAAGCAGATGCCTCACATGTGTTCGATACATTTTCACTAAAGTTATGTTGGTTAGGTAAGTTGAGTTTAGTATTATGTTATTGTTCAACGATTTCATGCACCGGTTATAAAAGCATAAATTATTAAATCTGTGCATGGAATCTCGTGGACTATAACTTATATGATTAATCAATTTTTTGTGTTTTTCCTGATATTCAAAGCTAGATCACACTTTTTAATGATATTGAAAGCTAGAACACTCATGTTTAAAAAGCCTCTTTCTCGATTAGATTTTGCATGAATATTTTGAACGTTAGATCAGCTCTTGAATATAACTTGGTGCTAGTTTAACTTAACATCACCACTTCACGTCATTTTTTCAAACCTTTATTTTTTCATCTACACGTATAGTTACATAGAAGTTTAAAAAATTGAAAATTTTCACAAGAGTAATTAGTTGTTGTAGTGCAAATATATTGCCGAAGTATAAAACGTACAACTGATTATAGCTAACAATGTGAAGATTCCATTTGTCTTTGATTTCTTATATAACTGACAATGTAGCCCAACTCAATTTCTTGCTTCTCACGTGGCATATTGGTACATAGAATGTTCCATGACGATGGTTTAAAGTCTTCTAGATGTTAATAATGCTTGTGTCTATTTGCAAAACAAATCAAACCACCTCTCAATGCCATTTAAAAAAAATGCATTTTGTTTAATACATTCGACGAGGTTCACTGCTGGTTTGAATCAAGCAATAAAGGCTTTATTTAGTTAAAATTTTATTACCTAGAATAATATTTATGTAATTTTATAATAACAAAGTAGTTAAGCTTGAATTTTTGTAGAGATAAATAAAGAACCTTAAAAGAAAAAAAAGAAAAAAAAATGCTTACATGTGTTGGAAGCTTAAACATCTTTTACAAAAAATTGTTTTGATCCCACATAGATAGCGAAAAGAAGAAGTTAGTAAGGTATATACTAAAGTCATGTTAGTTGGGCAAGTTATTATTAGTATGATGTTATTGGTGGGATAATGAGTGACTAGATTAAATATCTACCCTGTCAATGTTTCGCCGATAACTTGTGTGACTTATTAACTTTTTTGTAAATTTAGCAAAAGGTTGTATTCATGATTTTCCAAGCACTTATTATATGTTAGATTATTTCAAGGTTACAAAGTTCCTTATTTGTTGAAACCTCTATTCATCGTCTACATATTATTTGCGGTAGAACAAATATATCTTCAAAGGATAAAATGTATACAAGTGATTATAGCTAATGTACATCTCTATTTGATATTTTGTATTGGTTAACAAATGACGAGTACTATATTTTATGATTCAAGTATATCTTATAAATGTGATTTTTGGGTGTCATTAACTTGATGGCTATGTTTGCCACACAAGATTATGGAGAGATTATGCTTATTTTTTCAAAAAATAAGCTACTTAAAAAATAATCTTTGTTTGGCAACATAACTTATAAAAGATTATAAGAAAAATAATCTTCCATAATCTCTGAAAAAAAAAGTTACTTCATGTAGCTTATAAAAATAATCTCTTTTTATAATCTTTTTCAGCAACAGCACCCGCACCAGCATCAGCATCAGCACCAGCACCAGCACCAGCACCAGCACCAGCACCAGCACCAGCACAATCTATTTTTGCCAAACATACCCGATATCGTGTACTTTCAAGCATAAGGTACCCTTACTTTAGTATTTCTTCTATTTGACAAACACATGAATCTTCGAAATCTTTTGATACTATCTTTGGTCGAAGATTTCCTCCCAAGTTGATGATAACAGTGATAATTAAGGACACAAACCCATAAGAGTTAAAGATTCTTGCACAAAAAGTTTATAAAAGATTAAGTAAATACATAGATAACCTCATCACCATCTGATGACTTATTCTTTATCATCAAATATCTTAACAACACCCTTAGTCCCTGACGTGTTGAAGCCATTTCTTCTGGATTTTAGTTTTCTATAGCTCGTTAAGTGTAATGGTATTTAGTTGAATCTAAACAAGTTTGAGTAGGGGAACCATCGAATTGGAAGAAGATTGTTTTTGATCCCACATACGTAAAAGAAAGAAAAACTTGGTAGCCTATATGCTAAAGTTAAGTTAGTTTGGTAAGTTGATGTTACTACATAATTTCATGTGTATAATATTGTCGTAAAAACGTCTTCTTTGGTAGTAAATACTCGGATAAATCATCATCTGGAGACTTATTCTTTTACATCAGGCATCAGGTATCCAAACAGTACCGTTAGTCCTTGACGTCTTGAAGCCATTTCATTCATATTTTAATTTTCTATAGCTCGTTAAGCTCTAAGTTATCACGTCACTACATACCAAGTTGAGCAACCTTGTTCCCCTCTTTTTTCACATTTTCTTCAAGTTTCAAAACAAAAAGGTAGCTAAGCTTAAGTATGAGTGGAGGTAAATAAAGAACATTCATTGTAAAAAAGCAAATAGCTTGCATGTATGTAATTTCTAGATAAAAGTTTGTTTTTGATCCCACATAGTTAATAGATAGAAATAGATGGTGGCTTATTTACTAAAGTTACATCAATTGACTAAGTTAAGATTAGTACTATGTTATTGTCATGGTATGCTGCTGGTACCGATTAATAAATATGTGCTTGTAATATCATGACGATAACTTGTATGATTAATTAACTTTTTATTTTTCATTGATATTCAGAGTTGGTTCACTTATGGCAAAAACTTATTATATATCAGATTTAAAGCATCAAACTTTTATATGCATATAT
The DNA here is from genome assembly GCA_019973895.1 of Chrysanthemum seticuspe. Classification (NCBI taxonomy): domain Eukaryota; kingdom Viridiplantae; phylum Streptophyta; class Magnoliopsida; order Asterales; family Asteraceae; genus Chrysanthemum; species Chrysanthemum seticuspe. The sequence goes on from BPTQ01000005.1 coordinate 324,544,078, forward strand.
TGATCGTAATGGAATTTAAAGTTTCTGACTTTATAAAATTTTGAACGTTAGATTATCACAAATTGTTTCAAACCTCTATTTTTTATCTACACAAAGTTATACCAAAGTTACAAAAGTTAAGAATTTTCACAAGGAATTTAGTGCTCTTATTGACACGATTCACCTGAAAAATGAATATGTTCATCTTGTTTCGCCACCAAAGAAGGAACTCAGGGATGGTCAGGGACGGAACATAGAAGAGACGGAGAGGGTTGTGGCCCCCCAAAAATTTTGAAGCTATGTACATTATATATGGTTTTAGTCAATTTTAGTTTAAAAATTTCAGCGTAGTGTATATCGATCCCTTTAAAAAAACTTTATAAGTTGGCCCCTCTACCAACGATGTTCAAGTTCCGTCCCTGAGGATGGTGGATTCCAAGGTTCTAATGGAAAAATACTAGAAAAGATTTCATCTTCAAGAAGTCAAATCATCAAGATTGATCAGGTCAATATATCTACCGAGATCATCTCCTTTTTTTTTTTCCAAAGTGGCGACTTGCTCATTGCCAACAATCCTAGAGACAATATTGCACTCTAGAGTCAACTTTGACATAAAGTATGACGACTTTGCATCCAATGCAACAAATTAAAATAGCTTGGTCGGCAAAGAAGAATTGTGATTACGGTGAGTGATGAACTAAAATTCTTTCAGATTTATTTGGTTTGTTTCATAAGTTAGATTGAAACTAACCATAACTCATTAAACAACAACACAATTAGTTAAAATTATTCTTGTTATATGACATTTGTTTATTTTCGGAACTACAGGTAGTAGCAGCAACAATGAGCTCACTAACGGGGAGGCGAAAAGAAGACTGTTAATCCAGGAGAAGTCAAACCTATTGTCTTATACGGAGTAATTTGGATTTTTGATCGTCGTTAACTTGATATCCTGTACTAGATTCTATGTTTCAAGCATAAACCTTACTTTAGAAATTCTTCTATTTAACCAACACATGAATCTTCGGGATCTTTTGATACCAACTATGGTCCAAGATTTCCTCCCAAGCTGATGATAACAATGATAATTAAGGACACATACCCATAAGAGTGTTAAAGCTTGGCCTGCACAAAAATTTTATAAAAAATTAGTAAATACCCGGATAACATCATCATCAGAAGACTTATTCTTTTTCATCAAGTATCTAGACAACACCGTGAGTCCTTGACATCTTGAATCCATTTCGTCCGGATTTTAGTTTTCTATAGCTCGTTACATAAGGGTGTTTAGGTCTTTCTAAAGCTCTAAAGTTATGTGGTCACAACGTCACGTTCCCAACACCCAAATAGCTATACTCTATATGCGCAACCTTGTTCCTTTCTTTTAACAAAAGATTTTCAAGTTTAAAACAAAAAGGCAGCTAAGCTTGAGTATGAGTAGTAGAGGTCACAACCCTCATTATACAAAAGCAGACACCTTACATGTGAAAAGATACATTTTCTTAATAAAAAATTATTTTTATCCCACATAGGTAATAGAAAGAAAAGGACGGTAGTTTATATAATAAAGTTATGTTGATTGGGTAAATTGAGTTTAGTACTATGTTATTATACATGGATTCCGTTTGCTGGTTATTAAATCTGTACATGTGATCTTGTGGATGATAACTTGTGTGATTGAACAACTTTCTGTGTTTTCATTATATTTAAAGCTAGATCACTCATTGTTAAAAAGCTTTTTATTTTTTGTACTTAAAGCATCAAGCATTTTATATGCATTTATTGATCGTAATGAGATCTAAATTATCCGACCTTGCATGAATTTTTTGAGCGTTAGACACCTCCGAGCCAAAAAATTTGCTATTTTAAGTAAACAACACCTGATCTTCACATCAATTGTTTGAAACCTCAATTCCTTCATCTACATAATTAGTTGTTGTAGAGCAAATATATTGCCCAAGTATAAAATGTATACAACTGATTATAGCTAAGGATGTGAAGATTCTATTTGTCTTTGATTTCTTATACAATTGATTATACTATGGTTATGACCGGATTTGGAGATTATAGCACACGTGTCAATAACACCATTAGTCCCTAACGTCTTGAAGTCATTTCGTCCGGATTTGAAATTCCTATAGCTCATTGAGTGTAATGGTATTTTAGTATTTAGGTGTTTCTAAAGCTCTAAGTTATTTCGTCGCTATATACCAAGTTGAGAATCCTTGTTCCCCTCTTTCTTAACAATTTTTTTCTACAAGTTTCAAAACAAAAAGGTAGCCAAGATTGAGTATGAGTGGAGGTAAATAAAGAATCCTTATTGTAAAAACTAAAAAGGCAGATAGATTGCATGTGTTTATATATTTTCTAGATAAAAGTTTATTTTTATCCCCTATAGGTAATAGAAAGAAAAGGATGGTGGCTTATATAATAAACTTTTGTTGGTTGGGTAAGTTGAGATTTGTATTATGTTTACTTCTCGGTAACAAACGTACGGGTTAATAAATGCGTGCGTGCATTATCTGAATGATAACTTGTAGTATACTATTAATTAACTTTTTATTTTCCAAGATTATGAGAGCCTGAATGATAACTTGTATAATTAATTAACTTTTTTAATTTTCCAAGATTATGAGAGCTAGGTCACTCATAGTTAAAAAGCTTTTTTAGTTGTTGGATTTAAAACATCAAACTTGTATATGCATATATTGATCGTATTGGAATTTGAAGTATACGATTTCATAATTATTTGAATGTTAGATTTGATCTAGGCTAACATTTGTGATATTTTTAGTCAACATACCTTCTTCACAGCAATTGTTCCAAACCTTTACTCTTGATCTACATATAGTTACATAGAAGTTACAAAAGTTAAGAAATTGCACAAGGATGATATTTAATATTATGTGGAGTAAATATATGATCCAAGGATTAAGTCAAAATCGAATACCCGCTAATTTCTATTTCATCAGTTATCTAAGGTCCTGAGACTCACGCACTGCAACACGGTTAGTCGTTGACTCTTATTGCCATTTCGTTGGGCTCTTTCCAAAACTCTAAAAAGTTATCTTGTTACTTCATCAAGTTCCCAACACCTAAATAGTTAAACTATATATGAGCAACCTTATTCCCCTCGATCTTTTAACAACATATTTTCAAGTTTCAAAACAAAAAGGTAGTTACGTTTGAGTATGAGTACTAGAGGTAAATAAACAACCCTTGTTATAAAAAAGCAAACGCCTCACATGTGTTAGACACATTTTCTTAAAAGAAAAATTGTTATTGATCCCACATAGGTAATACAAAAAAAAGGATGGTTGCTTATATACTAAAGTTATGTTGGTTAGGTAAGTTGAGTTTAGTGTAATGTTATTGTTCATGGATTTCAAATTCTGGTTATAAAAGAAAAAAATATTAAATCTGTGCTTGGAATCTCGTGCACGATAACTTGTATGATTAATCAACTCTTTGTGTTTAAAAAGCCTCTTTACCTTTGGATTTTGCATGAATATTTTGAACGTTACATCAGCTCTTCAATATAACTTGGTGCTAGTTTAACTTAACATCACCACTTCACATCATTTTTTCAAACCTTTATTTTTTCATCTACACGTATAGTGACATAGAAGTTACAAAAATTTAAAAAATTTCGCAACATATATAGTTGTTATAGAGCAAATATATCGCCCAAGTATAAAACGTATACAACTGATTATAGATGTGATGATTTCATTTGTCTTTGATTTCTTATACAACTGACTATACTATGGTTATGACCGGATTTGGAGATTTGAGAGCACACATATGTCAATTTAAACTCTCACAAAATAGTTTTATAACTATCTAAGTTTCTCATAACTAGTCTTCAATATTGCATGGAAAGGATAATGCAATCAACTAAAAGTAAAAGTTGAATCAAGAAAAACAATGGATTAAATACAAATCACACGTTGGTAAGAATATTATCTTACAAGTTGGTATTTGCAAATAATGAATATAGTAGACATAAATAAAGAACCTTCGTTAAGATTGAAAAAGAAGATAGCTTACATGTGTTGATACATTTTTCTGGTAAAGTATTGTTTTTTATCCCACATAGGTAGTGAAAAGAAGAAGTTGGTAGGATATATACTAAAGTCATGTTTTATAGGTAAGCCGATATTAATATTATGTTGTTGGCGGATGATGATTGGTTAGGTTAAAAATCTATTAACTTGTGTGATTTATTAACTTTTTCCAAATTTTGGAAAAGGTTTCGTTCATAATCTTTGAAAGTACTTATTATATCTTATCTTAAATATTAGACTATTCAAGGTTAAAAAGCTTCTATTTGTTGGATTTAAGCATCCAACTTGTATATCTACACTTTGAACGTGGTGAGATTAAAGCAGCTGAGTTTACATGAATATTTTGAATGAAAGATCACAACATATACAATTTGTGCAATTTTTAGTTAAGACAATCTTTTCGCTTAAATTGTTTGAAACCTCTATTCTTCGGCTACATTTAATTTGTCGTAGAACTAATATATCTTCCAAGGATAAAATGTATACAATTGATTATAGCTAAGGATGTGATGATTCCATCTCTATTTGATTTTTTGTATTCGTTAACAAATGATGAAACCTATATGATTCAAGTATATTTTAAACTTAAATAGGTTACACCTTAATACTTATTAATAATTATATTAACTAATTACGAGTTTATGACAAGATGAATACGTGAGTTTAAATGAGTTTTGGAGACGATAGCGAGGCATACGTTTACAAAATAGACTCCGCTGGATATAGGTAGGTCAACTTTTTATGCTTAGCTATTTTATAAAGGCAAAGACTCGCACACCTGCTGTGTAAAACAATTTGTGTTTATGATGTTGGGATCTATGATACATGTTCAATATTGCTACAAAAACGTAACAAACTATGATTCACGTTTTTGTAGCAGGAATCACATGTAGATGATTTGGTTTTATAGTGTGTTGCACAATGTTGCAATATGTGCAGTATCTTATTAAGAAAGCCAAGTTTTCTTTGCTTCCTTTGTTTGCTGCTTAAGTGCGTTCTTTGACCTGCTTTCTGTTTATGAAATGATCAATTGTAGAATGGATGCATTTCGGTTATTGGGGCACGATCACATGATCTTTACTAGCTAGAAAAAAAATGTTTTTATCCCACATAGGTACTAGAAGGAAAGAATGGTTGCTTATATAATAAAGTTATATTGGTTCGCTAAGTTGAGTTTAGTATTTTGTTATCTTCTCAGTAACGAGGTGCAATTGTTTAAAAAGGGAAACAAAATAAAAAATCTAGAAAGTCAATAAGGTAGTGTCATGTGTCCTCCACCCGTTTTTTTCTTTAATATTTTTGGTTAGAGGGTATATTGGTCATTTGACCCGTTTTTTCAATTTCACCCTAAATTTCAAACGTAAATAACTTTTAAACTACAAACTTTTACAAAAAACCGATTTCACCATAATTTTTAAAATTTAATTATCTTTAATTTGGTATGCATTTTGATATATGAATTGGAAACTTTGTTTTTCAACTTTTTAAGTAGGTGTTGATATTCTTGAAATTTTCGGCATTTTCGGCTCTAATTTTGTCTAGTTTAAAAACCGAATTATGCAAAACTTACAACATGAAAGTTGTAGCTTTTTGGCCATTCTTTACTCAGGATTTCGAAACACTCAAATCCGATACGATATTAGTGAGATATCGCATGTTAAAAATGACGTATTAGTCATATTTAGTGCACACAAAGTGTTTGATAAAATGCCTAAAATCGATTTTTCGTATAAAAGTACATTTAAATGCACTAATTGGTGTACCACAATACATCTTTTGTTATTTTTAGCTTTTTATTAACTGATGAACAATAACCAACTGATGAACAATGTGATCATAACTGATAAACATTTCGTTGAACAAGATTAACTGATGAACAACACTAACTGATGAACAATACTATACATCAGCTTGTATTGTTCATCAGTTTGTATTGTTCATCAGTGATAAACTGATGAATAATGTGACCATAACTGATGAACATTTCGATGAACAAGATTAACTGATGAACAATATTGTTCATCAGTTATTATTGTTTATCAGTTAGTGTTTTTCATCAGTTAGTGTTGTTGATCGGTGACAAATTGATGAACAACACTAACTGATGAACAATACTAACTGATGAACAAAGCGTACAATTTTTTTTTAATAACGATTAAAAAAAATATCACGTTTAGAATCTTACATTAATAAAATGATTAATGATGCGTTGTGGCACAAAAATTAGAGCACTTAATGCAATTTAACAAAAAAATCTAAGTTATGCATTTCATCAAACACCTTGTGTGTACTAAATATGACTAAAACGCCATCTTTAACGTATGATATCTCACTCATTTCATATCAGGTTTGAGTCATTCAAAACCTGTGTAAAGAGTGAACGGAAATCTATAACTTTCAAGTTTTACGTTTTTCACGATTCGACATTTTCGAGGGTAAAAAATAGAGCCCAAAATGCTCAAAAACTCAACAAAATCAAGACTAATTGAATATGTAAAAAAAACGTTTTGAAATATTTAACAAGATTTATACCAAATTAAAGAGGATTAAATTTTAGAAATTTTGGTGAAATCGGATTTTTTTTTAAATTTGTCGCTTAAAAGTTATGTGCATTTGAATTTTGAGGGTGAAATGTAAAAAACATGAAAAAGGACTAATTTACCCTTGACTAGATTTCTTTTATAATTTGAAGTGGTGGGCACACGTCACTTTAAGAATGGCTTTTTACACTTTTTAAAAAAGATGGCTTTTTATTAGATCCCCTACCTCTCAGTAACACATGCACGAGTCAATAAATTTGCACGTGCACTATATGATTGATAACTTGTATAATTAATTAACTTTTACTTTTTTTTTATGATATTGAGATTTGAGAGTTATATAACCCATGGTTAAAAAACTTTTTTATTTTGATGAATATTTTGAACGTTAGATCACCTCCTGCCTAACATTTGTGCTAATTTAAGTCAACATACCCTCTTCACAACAACTGTTTTAAACCTCTATTCTGGATCTACATATAGTTACATAGAAGTTACAAAGTAAAGAAATTTCACAAGGATATATCGTACAAGGATCAAATCATATACAACTGATGATTTCATCTAAATCTGATTTCTTGTGTTGGTTAACAAATGATGAAACTATCGACCAAAAAAGATCTTGTCTTTTTCGCTTGGTTCTTGAATGTTGGTTTACGATCATTGGTCAGATCATATCGATGAAACACTCTAAGGACATTAGATTATAGTGGAGAAGCTGTGTTAATGTCCAATTATTTCAAGTGGTGCCAAGTTTTTGCCAGGCATTTGTTTTGTGGGATACGGATTCTCTTGCGACCTTAACGATTTTTTTATTTTGTATTTTGTGTAATTTAGATTCTTGGTTTATTTGTGATAAAGGTGGCATGAATCACCAATGCTAGTTAGAAAACATAGAAACTAAATCCGAATATGCCAATTACCTTATCACCTATTTAGTTTTGTTTATTATGGTGGCAATGAATAATTTAAAGATGGAAGTAAGAGTAGGAAGTAAGAAAAGAACATTCACCTTGCTATCGAAAAGAAACTCATAGGAGGGGAGATGATATTAACGTGAACAAACCGATTAGCGATTTTAAAGGTGCAAGACAATTCACTCGAAAAAATGAATATGATCATTTTGTTTCACCATCAAAGAAGGACTCAAGGAAGGTGGATTCCCATAATTGGAAAAAGTGTAGAAAAGATTTCAACTTCAAGAAGTCTAATTATTGAGATTGAGGTCAATACCTCTACCGAGATCATTTTTTTAAACTGATAGTGATGATGTACATATCCAAAGTGGTGACTTGCTCATTGCCAACAATCTAAGAGAGACATAAAGTATGACGACTATGCATCTAACTCAAAAAAATAGACTGTTAACAGAGACAACATTGCACTCGAGGCACATTTGCCATCATATTATTATTGTAATGATTGTATGTGGTTCGGTTGAAAAACCGCACCCGATATGATCTTTACGATAAGAAAAATGATTTTCATGCCTAATTTATATGACTAAAAATATGACTAAACAATTCATTGTGTGACATATGGATTTCACTAATTCTTTTTTTCATATCTACCATTGATCTAGCCAAGTGTTTCAATCTCTTTATTAGGCATACAATTAGTCTTATAAGTTAGTCATGTCAATCAACACTCTTACGATAATTTGTAAGATTAATTAACTTTTTTTTTCTCTCATGATATTTAAAACTAGATCACTCATGGTTAAAAAAAAATTATTTGTTGGATTTAAAGCATCAAACTTATATTTGCATATATTGATCGTAATGGAATTTAAAGTATCCAACTTCATTAATATTTTGAATGGTAGATCACCTCTGGCTAACATTTGTGCTATTTGAGGTCAACATACCCTCTTTGCTTCACATCAATTGTTTGAAACCTCTATTCCTTCACCTACATATATGGTTACATTAAGTTACAAAAGTTAAGAAATTTCAAGTATAAAATGGGATGTGAAGATTTCATTTGTCTTTGATTTCAAGTATACAACTGATTATTCTATGACTATGACTGGATTTGGAGATTATAGCACACATGTGACAGTTTCTCATAACTAGTAATGTTGCTTGGAAAGGATATCACAATCAATTGATAAGTAAAAAAGTTGAATCAATAAAACAATACTGATTTTACAAGTATTGACAAATAATGGAAATAGTAGCCTAACTCAATCTCTTGCTTCTCACTTGGCATATTGCTACATAGAATGTTCCATGACCATAGTTCAAAGTCTTCTAGATATAAATAATGATTGAGTCTATTGGCGAAACAAACCAACCCCGTCCCAGTGTCATTCAAAAATGCATTTTTCATATGCTAACAAATATATGAAAGTTGTGTCAAATTAAAATTGGAAAATTTGTAATAATAGAAACTACTACATTTGAAGAGGTCGAAAGCTGGTTTGAACCAAACAATAAGCCATGAAACCTTTTTTCTTTAGATAGAAATTATCATCTGAAAGAATGATTTTTTAGTTTCATAAAGAAAAGATAGTTAGGCTTGAAGAAGATTGTTTTTCTCCCACATACGTAATAGAAATAAACACTTGGTAGGTTATATGCTAAAGTTAAGTTAGTTTGGTAAGTTGATGTTACTATTATGTTATTGTTGGTCAGAGATCATGACACATGAATAATTTGTCTGTGGTGTTTGTCTCAACGATAACTTGTATGACTCATTAGTTTTTTGGTCCTTTGATAAAGTTTTTATTCATCGTTACTGAAAAGTATTTATTTATCTTTAACTTTTTTTAGTTATCTAAAAACAATTTTATTTATGATATTCAAAGCAATAACTATTACACTTTTAATTTTATACGTTAAAACACTTTATAGTTAAAAAAAACTTTAGCTCTTTGTGGTTAAAAGGCATCTAACTCTTGCAATTAGCTAATTAAATGCTTCTTGTATAACTTAGCTTGTTTCTTACTTAGTTGTTACAAAACGATGTCTTTTCCACTTGGGTAAACTATGCACAACCAAAAGGTTTGTATCCCGATGATACCTCTTGTTATGTGATAAGCTCTTCAACTAAATGGTTACAAGTTCAAGTAGTGCTTAGGACATGTAAGATAGTTTGTGGTTATATGATGTGAGATATTTAGTTGATGTTTAAAATATATATATATATGAAATTATGCACAAAAAGCATATTCTTTCTAAATCATCCCAATTTGAAAAGAAGGTTAGGAGTGAAAATTTGGCATAATGTTCTTCCCCATTCTCTTATCTGTTTCTCCAAAAAAAAAACAAAATAAATAAATAAATAAATAAAAGCAGTGGAATATAAATATTTTGACATTTCTTCTCCTCTTCTGTTATCTTCTCTCCACATAAAAACTGGGTGTCAATTAGCTTGTTTGTTAATTACTTGTTACAAAATGATGTTTTATCCACTTGGGTTATTCATCTCGTTAATTCGTACCAAATCAAAACTACAAATTTTTGTAAACAAAAGTGTTTTTTTGTTACAATTTATCAAAAAGATAACTCGTTTGTGTCATTGTGTACCGTATTATTTCATTGTAAAAATTCCTATTATCCCTGGTGAGTGATAGAAAGAAAAAATTGCTACCTTCTATAATAGGTTTATTATGCTAGTAGTTGAAGTACCAAAAACAACTAGACAAGACTATCGTCTAAAAAGGCCTAGTCTCTTTGGCTTGGTATTTGGTGCATTATTTGGTTTATCTCATAAGTTAGATTGAAACTAACCATAACTCATCAAACAACAACACGATTAGCTAAATTTGTTCGTGTTAAATAAGGTTTGTATATTTTCTACAGTGGCAACAACACTGAGCTCACTAACAGGGTGGTAAAAAAAGACAACTGACCCAAGAGAAGTGAAACCTCCTGTCTTATAAATCGGATTTTCGGGTGTCGTTAACTTTATATGCCGTACTATATTCTTTGTTTTAAGCATAACCCTTAGAATTTATTTTATTTGACCAACACATGAATCTTCGGGATCTTTTGATACTAACTACGGTCCAAGAATTCCCCCCAAGCTTAAGGACACAAACCCATAAAAGAGTTAAAGATTCCTGCACAAAAAGTTTATAAAACACTAATTAAATACACGGATAACATCATCATCAGATGCTTTTTCTTTTTCATCAAATATCTGAACAACACCATTAGTCCCTAAAGTCTTGAACTTATTTCTTCCGGATTTCAATTTTTCTATAGCTAGTTAAGTGCAATGGTATATAGGTCTTTCTAAAGCTCTAAGGTTATCAGGTCACTACATACATGAGCAACCTTATTCCCCTCTTTTTTAACATTTGTTTCTGTTTTCAAGTTTTAAAACAAAAAAGGTAGCTAAGATTGAGTATAATTGGAGGTAAATAAAAAACCCTCATTCTATAAAGGCAGATAGGTTGCATGTGTTTATATGTTTTCAAGATAAAAGTTTGTTTTTATCCCACATAGGTAATAGAAGGAAAAGGATGGTGGCTTATATGCAATAAGTCACGTTATGTGACTAAGTTAAGATTAATATTATGTTATTGTCATAGAGCTTGTACAAGCACCGATTAATAAATTTGTGCTTGTAATAATATCATGACGATAACTTGTATGATTAATTAACTTTTTATTTTTATTTTTCTATGATATTCAGAGGTACTAGGTAGATCACTCATGGTTAAAAAGATTTTTTAATTGTTGGATTTAGAGCATCAAAATTTTATATGCAAATATCTTTTGATTGTAATGAAATTTAAAGTTTCCAACTTCATGAATATTTTGAACGTTAGATCACATCCTGGCTAATTAGTTCATGGTTAACATTTGTGCTATTTTTAAGTCAACGTACCCTCTCCACAACAATTGTTTCAAACCTATATTCTTGATCTACATATAGTTACATAGAAGTTACAAAAGTCAAGAAATTTCATCAACGGATAATATATTGTAGAGTAAATAATATCGTCCAAGGATAGAATCACATACAACAACTGATTGTAGCTAAGGATGTGATGATTTCATCTAAATTTGATTTCTTGTGTTGGTTAACAAATGGTGAAACTATCGACCAAAAAAGTTAAATCATATCGATGAAACATTCTACAAATATTTGATCATTGTGAAGAAGCCGTGTTAGTATCCAATTATTTCAACTGGTGCCAAGTTTTTGCCAGGTCTTTGTTTTGTCGGATAAGGATTCTCTTGCGACTTTAACAGTTTTTTATTTTGTATTTTGTGTAATTTAGCTTCTTGGTTTATTTGTGATAAAGGTGGCATGAATCACCAATGCTAGTTAGAAACATAAAAAATCCGAATATGCATGCTAATTATGGTATTACCTATTTAGTTTTGTTTATTGTGGTGGCACTGAATAATTTTAAGGGTGTAAGTAAGAAAGAACATCCACCTCACTATCGAGAAAGAACATTCTACGATTTTAAAGGTGCTAGTATATTTAACCGAGTAAAGGACGAACTTGGTACTCTTATTCACACAATTCACTCGAAAAAATGAATATGGTCATTTTAATTTTTTTTTTTTGCCACGAATGAAGGAACTCAGGGAAGGTGGATTTCGAGCTTCTATTGGAAAAATACTAGAAAATATATCATATTCAAGAAGTCTGATCATCAAGATTGAGGTCAATACCTTTACCAAATCATGTCCTTTTTTAAACTGATGGTGATGACGTATAAATCCAAAGTGGCGACTTGCTCATTTCGTTGGCATGCTCTTTCCAAAACTCTAAAAAGTTATCTTGTCACTACATCAAGTTCCCAACACCTAAATCTGTTAAACTATATATGAGCAACCTTGTTCCCCTCAATCTTTTAACAACATATTTTCAAGTTTCAAAACAAAAAAATAGCTATGCTTGAGTATGAGTACTAGGGGTAAATAAAGAACCCTCGTTATAAAAAAGCAGACGCCTCACATGTGTTAGATACATTTTCTTAATAGAAAAATTGTTTTTGATCCCACATAGATAATAGAAAGAAAAGGAAGGTAACTTATATGCTAAAGTTATCTTGGTTGGCTGAGTTCGGTTTAGTATTATGTTATTGTACTGGGATTCCAAGTCCGGATTATAAAATCATAAATTATTAAATATGTGCATGGAATCTTGTGAACGATAACTTGTATATTTAATCGAACTTTTTGTGTTTTTCATAATATTAAATGCTATATCACTCTTTTTGATGATATTAAAAGCTAGAACACTCATGTTTAAAAAGCCTCTTTACCTGTTGGATTTTGCTTATGAATATTTTGAACTTTACATCAGCTCTTGAATATAACTTGGTGCTAGTTTAACTCAACACCACCACTTCACATCATTTTTTCAAACCTTTATTTTTTCATCTACACGTATAGTGACATAGAAGTTACAAAAATTAAAAAAATTTCGCAACATAATTAGTTATTGTAGAGAAAATATATCGCGCAAGTATAAAACGTATACAACTGATTATAGATGTGATGATTTCATTTGTCTTTGATTTCTTATACAACTGACTATACTATGGTTATGACTGGATTTGAAGATTTGAGAGCACACACATGTCAATCTAAACTCTCACAAAATAGTTTTATAACTATCTAAGTTTCTCATAACTAGTCTTCAATATTACTTGGAAAGGATAATGCAATCAACTAGAAGTAAAAGTTGAATCAAGAAAAACAATGGATTAAATACAAATCACACGTTGGTAAGAATATTATCTTACAAGTTGGTATTTGCAAATAATGAATATAGTAGACATAAATAAAGAACCTTCGTTAAGATTGAAAAAGAAGATAGCTTACAAGTGTTGATACATTTTTCTGGTAAATTATTGTTTTTTATCCCACATAGGTAGTGAAAAGAAGAAGTTGGTAGGATATATACTAAAGTCATGTTTTATAGGTAAGTTGATATTAATATTATGTTGTTGGCTGATGATGATTGGTTAGGTTAAAAATCTATTAACTTGTCTGATTTATTAACTTGTCTGATTTATTAAGATAGTTTGTGGTTATATGATGTGAGATATTTAGTTGATGTTTAAAAAAATATATATGAAATTATACACAAAAAGCATATTCTTTCTAAATCATCCCAATTTGGGAAGAAGATTAGGAGTGAAAATTTGGCATAATGTTCTTCCCCATTCTCATATCTGTATCTCCAAATAAATAAATAAATAAATAAAAGTTGTGTGATAAAGTTTTAAAATGTACCATTTTGAGAGGTCGTTTAAGTCCTTATTTGATCACTTTTGTATCCGTTATTGCTTAATATCGTTTCTTTTCACTTTTTAGGTCTCTTGAAGGCAAAATGCTGGAATGACACTTATTTGGACGAAAAGGCGCGAATATATGAAGAAAATGGCCAAAGTCAAAATCGAGACACTCACAGCTGATGAAAATAGAAGGCGACGGCATCAGGTGCTAATTGCGACGCCGTCCGAGGATTTTTGTGACGGTTCAGAACCCAAAACTCGTATTTTCAAGTGACGGCGTCCAGTTGTAAAAGAGTAGGTCGTCGCTACTCAGACGGCCTAGATGCAATCCAGACGACGTCAGAAGCTGAAGAGGACGGCGTCACGGACATAAGGTGACGCCGTCGCAAGGTTAACGTGGCCAAGACGAAACCCTAATGACGGCGTCACGAAACATAAGGTGACGCCGTCGCATATGTAATCTTATATATAGAATCCGAATTTTTCAGTTTTAGGGAGAGTCTTTTTGGAGTGAAAACCTAAAACCGAACCTAAGGTGTCTTGTACAGTATTTTAGGGTTTTAAACCCTATCTTACATCAAGATAAGTATTTACTTCATTAATTCAATTATGTCTTTGATTATTCAAAGTATCAAGGATTCGTTTGTGTGTTTATTTAATCGGCCTGTACCTCTTGTACGTTCGTATGTGTGTTTATTAGTTTCTGTATTAACTTAATTACTTCATTTATGAATAGAACTACATTCTATCCCAAATTTTGGGATTTTATGACATGTTCTGTGGAATCCAAGCCAAAATCCAAAAGTGAGGTTTTTCTGAGAGGGATTTTGACTTTTTAAGCCTAAGATATATATTCTAATGTATACGCTGCCGCAGTGGAATACAAAGCACTGCGGCAGTAATCCCAAAGCAGAACCGGTGCAATTGGAACGCTGCCGCAGTGGAATACAGGCACTGCGGCAGGAGAAGTCGAAGACTGCAGCAGACCTAACGTAGATCCGGCAGACTCATCGCTGCTGGATGAGAAAATGTTGACCTGCGGCAGTGAACTTTTATGCTCAAAACCCAAGACTTGGCAGTGTTTTTAGGAGCCTGCCGCAGCGTTAATCGTGGACTACGGCAGCGGAAGATAAAAGTAGTCGACAC
>BPTQ01000005.1:324562381-324579780 GCA_019973895.1 Chrysanthemum seticuspe
ATTGCAACCTGACGGCGTCAGGAAGGAGTAAAAACATCAGATTACCTTTTTCTCGTTTTCTGAGCTACTTATAAATTTTTGGAATTTTCCAAGTCTTAATTTTCTTAGAAATTATGTAAACATCCATTCCACAAGTATTATATCCTAGTTTAAATCGAGTCTTATATATATTATTACCGCCGATTTTACGCGAAGGTTTCGTTTGTTTTCTTCAAGTGTGCAGGTTTAGTTTGTCAAGAAGAAGTTACATAAGATTGGAAGGAGCTTTTCACGCAATAATTCTTCTTGAAAAGGATTTAACCACCACTTTACACGGATCCTACCGAGCTAATCAGGGGAGTACTAGTTTCTTTCGTTTTTGATTACCTTCTTTTATCATAACTTTGATACTTTCGGGGAACATTGGGGACAATGTTCAGTTTAAGTGTAGGGAGGGAAAATAAAACGGGAACTTTGAAACTATGCTTATCCTTGACTATTTGCTTTGTCCAATTGTGATTGTGTAATAAACCATGAGGAAATGTCGGTTAGGGTAATTTTGGCACCAAATTTAAAATTTTTTATGACATATAGGAGTGGGCCATTAGTCTTAACAAAAGCGTCTCATGGATAGGAAGTTGCATGACTAGCACAAAAACCCTTTACCACCCAAATTCCACCAAAATGTGAGGATCGCCCTTAGATTAGTAGGAATTAAAGCATTCATCTTCAATGCTTAGAGTGTGAACCGGTAGTATATTAGATTCTAGAACTTGTTTTGTGATGCATTCCGAGATCGCAAGTGAGGCTACACTTGTGTAGTTAGGAATAACTAAATGATAAGAGGCATTAGGATAACCCTTGTTTGATACCCGTAATATAATTACTTCTTCCATATCGCTTGAGTAATTCCCCCACACCTTTTGCGTTGTACTCATCTTTAGTACACGATACCCCTAGTTAACCCCTCAGAGCCTATCCTTTTTGCGGTTCTCGTGATGTTTCGGTTTTTCCGGAATATCAATGAAGAGCATTGTTTACACCCCACCCCCAAATATACACCCAAATCGCCTTAGCCTACCCCTTATGCACTCACTTTTAGTGCAAATGTTTGTTATCACCCTAAACCCTTAGTTCAATTATCTAGTTGCTTGCATAAGTTTCTAAGTCGAGTCATATCCTTTGTATACAGTTTTGGGACGATTGGGATTCATGGAAAAAGTTAAAGTTTATGAAATTACGGGAAGGGAACGTTAAATTCAAATTCCCTTTGTTTGCATAATAATGTACCCCAAGTGTTTTGATCTTTTCAAATCGGGTCAAATTAGTGTTAGAGTAATAAAAACTCAAGTGTAGGGATATGCCTATAAATCCCTAGTATTTTGATGTTATCGTAGAGGATGGTAGAGTAAAAGTGTATGAAAAAAAAAAAAAAATCGAAAAAAAATAGAAAAAGAGAAAAAGAAAAAAAAAATATAGAGTGTAAAAAAAAAACATACGGGCTACCATCCTACATCTATCTTTAAAGTTATGTTTGTTTATTTCCGTTACCTAGAGTTTTAGAGTGTCGAGTCTTGGCTTAGCAACGCCATTCTTCATATACATTTAACATAGAGATTTTTGACTTGCCACCACTAAATAGCCTATCCCACCAAACCCTTTGTTTCCCTACCGTAAGCCTAACATTACAACCCTTTAAAAGACCTCTTTGATAGTCTTTCCTAGGTGCTTACGCCAAAGCGATGGAGGTTTGATCTATTCTCAAGCTTATGGTAATCTATGTACTAGGACAGGTTAATGAGTGTTTACCTTCCATTTCCTATTTGTTATATTTCATATATACACCCGAGAGAGATGTGAGTATCCAAACACCGCATGTGAGGTGCTAGTATGTAATTTCCGTGCTTGTTATGACTTTTGCGGGGCTTATATGTGTTGTTGACCGTTTTGAATTAATGCTTCATGACCCATAACTTATAAATTAATTGGTTAAAAGCACATTTGCTTGAGGACAAGCAAATAACAAGTGTAGGGATATTTGATAAGGTTTTAAAAGGTACCATCTTGAGGGGTCGTTTAAGTCCTTATTTGATCACTTTTGTATCCGTTATTGCTTAATATCGTTCCTTTTCACTTTTTAGGTCTCTTGAAGGCAAAATGCTGGAATGGCACTTATTTGGACGAAAAGGCGCGAATATATGAAGAAAATGGCCAAAGTCAAAATCGAGACACTCACAGCTGATGAAAATAGAAGGCGACGGCGTCAGGTGCTAATTGCGACGCCGTCCGAGGATTTTTGTGACGGTTCAGAACCCAAAACTCGTATTTTCAAGTGACGACGTCCAGTTGTAAAAGAGTAGGCCTTCGCTACTCAGACGGCCTAGATGCAATCCAGACGACGTCAGAAGCTGAAGAGGACGGCGTCACAGACATAAGGTGACGCCGTCGCAAGGTTAACGTGGCCAAGACGAAACCCTAATGACGGCGACACGACGGCGTCACGAAACATAAGGTGACGCCGTCGCATATGTAATCTTATATATAGAATCCGAATTTTTCAGTTTTAGGGAGAGTCTTTTTGGAGTGAAAACCTAAAACCGAACCTAAGGTGTCTTGTACAGTATTTTAGGGTTTTAAACCCTATCTTACATCAAGATAAGTATTTACTTCATTAATTCAATTATGTCTTTGATTATTTGTGTGTATGCTTGCATGTTCTCCATGTCCGGCTAATTTATTTGTGTGTTTGCTTAGGAAGTATGAAACTTAATTATTGAATATTGATTGGTTGTTTCTTATCTTAGTTGATTAATGATCTAGTAATGCGATAGGTCATTCGTTGTGTACTTAATGCTTGATTCATCTTTGTGAACCTTAGAATATAATTACCTGAGTAGTTGTAAGCTAAACCATCCAAAGAGTGCCTTAGAGTAAAAGTTTAGTATCCCTAGTGGGTTTTGTAGACGAGACCCTTTGGTAAGTTCAAAGAGTTATGGAGAAACGCATACCCTACAACTTTAGACACACAACGCTACTAAGAATAAGGACGTGACAACTCAACCATCAATAGGAGATAATTAAGGAGTAGTACAACCTAAGTAAACACATCTTTAAACTATCATACGAGCACACATTAATTATACATAGACTCCCACAACCTTAGTTTAGATAATTAGATAATAGTAGAGTAATGGGTAGAAATACCAACCCCCCCAATCCAATACCCAAGATTCGTACCTTTCCATTTCATAAAATATAAAAATACAAAAATAATCTTCCTCAACCTTAACCTTAGCGTAGTATCTTCTTACTAGCATTCCTATTCCCCTAGAGAACGATATCAATACCCGTGGCTTACCCTAATTACTACACTACAACGATTAGGTTCACTGCCTAGGGTGTTATAAAACTTGCTCGAAGAAAAGGAAGTTTCCTTGACCCCGAACGACGCGTGTAGCGTTATCACTGTGGAATATAAATATTTTGACATTTCTTCTCCTCTTCTGTTATCTTCTCTCCACATAAAAACTGGGTGTCAATTAGCTTGTTTGTTAATTACTTGTTACAAAATGACGTTTTATCCACTTGGGTTATTCATCTCGTTAATTCGTACCAAATCAAAACTACAAATTTTTGTAAACAAAAGTGTTTTTTTGTTACAATTTATCAAAAAGATAACTCGTTTGTGTCATTGTGTACCGTATTGTTTCATTGTAAAAATTCCTATTAATCTATTATCCCTGGTGAGTGATAGAAAGAAAAAATTGCTACCTTCTATAATAGGTTTATTATGCTAGTAGTTGAAGTACCAAAAACAACTAGACAAGACTATCGTCTAAAAAGGCCTAGTCTCTTTGGCTTGGTATTTGGTGCATTATTTGGTTTATTTCATAAGTTAGATTGAAACTAACCATAACTCATCAAACAACAACACGATTAGCTAAATTTGTTCGTGTTAAATAAGGTTTGTATATTTTCTACAGTGGCAACAACACTGAGCTCACTAACAGGGTGGTAAAAAGAAGACAACTGACCCAAGAGAAGTGAAACCTCCTGTCTTATAAATCGGATTTTCGGGTGTCGTTAACTTTATATGACGTACTATATTCTTTGTTTTAAGCATAACCCTTAGAATTTATTTTATTTGACCAACACATGAATCTTCGGGATCTTTTGATACTAACTACGGTCCAAGAATTCCTCCCAAGCTTAAGGACACAAACCCATAAAAGAGTTAAAGATTCCTACACAAAAAGTTTATAAAACACTAATTAAATACACGGATAACATCATCATCAGATGACTTATTCTTTTTCATCAAATATCAACAACACCATTAGTCCCTAAAGTCTTGAACTTATTTCTTCCGGATTTCAATTTTTCTATAGCTAGTTAAGTGCAATGGTATATAGGTCTTTCTAAAGCTCTAAGGTTATCAGGTCACTACATACATGAGCAACCTTATTCCCCTCTTTTTTAACATTTGTTTCTGTTTTCAAGTTTTAAAACAAAAAAGGTAGCTAAGATTGAGTATAATTGGAGGTAAATAAAAAACCCTCATTCTAAAAAGGCAGATAGGTTGCATGTGTTTATATGTTTTCAAGATAAAAGTTTGTTTTTATCCCACATAGGTAATAGAAGGAAAAGGATGGTGGCTTATATGCAATAAGTCACGTTATGTGACTAAGTTAAGATTAATATTATGTTATTGTCATAGAGCTTGTACAAGCACCGATTAATAAATTTGTGCTTGTAATAATATCATGACGATAACTTGTATGATTAATTAACTTTTTATTTTTATTTTTCTATGATATTCAGAGGTACTAGGTAGATCACTCATGGTTAAAAAGATTTTTTAATTGTTGGATTTAGAGCATCAAAATTTAATATGCAAATATCTTTTGATTGTAATGAAATTTAAAGTTTCCAACTTCATGAATATTTTGAACGTTAGATCACATCCTGGCTAATTAGTTCATGGTTAACATTTGTGCTATTTTTAAGTCAACGTACCCTCTCCACAACAATTGTTTCAAACCTATATTCTTGATCTACATATAGTTACATAGAAGTTACAAAAGTCAAGAAATTTCATCAACGGATAATATATATAATATATTGTAGAGTAAATAATATCGTCCAAGGATAGAATCACATACAACAACTGATTGTAGCTAAGGATGTGATGATTTCATCTAAATTTGATTTCTTGTGTTGGTTAACAAATGGTGAAACTATCGACCAAAAAAGTTAAATCATATCGATGAAACATTCTACAAATATTTGATCATTGTGAAGAAGCCGTGTTAGTATCCAATTATTTCAACTGGTGCCAAGTTTTTGCCAGGTCTTTGTTTTGTCGGATAAGGATTCTCTTGCGACTTTAACAGTTTTTTATTTTGTATTTTGTGTAATTTAGCTTCTTGGTTTATTTGTGATAAAGGTGGCATGAATCACCAATGCTAGTTAGAAACATAAAAAATCCGAATATGCATGCTAATTATGGTATTACCTATTTAGTTTTGTTTATTGTGGTGGCACTGAATAATTTTAAGGGTGTAAGTAAGAAAGAACATCCACCTCACTATCGAGAAAGAACATTCTACGATTTTAAAGGTGCTAGTATATTTAACCGAGTAAAGGACGAACTTGGTACTCTTATTCACACAATTCACTCGAAAAAATGAATATGGTCATTTTAATTTTTTTTTTTTTGCCACGAATGAAGGAACTCAGGGAAGGTGGATTTCGAGCTTCTATTGGAAAAATACTAGAAAATATATCATATTCAAGAAGTCTGATCATCAAGATTGAGGTCAATACCTTTACCAAATCATGTCCTTTTTCAAACTGATGGTGATGACGTATAAATCCAAAGTGGCGACTTGCTCATTTCGTTGGCATGCTCTTTCCAAAACTCTAAAAAGTTATCTTGTCACTACATCAAGTTCCCAACACCTAAATTTGTTAAACTATATATGAGCAACCTTGTTCCCCTCAATATTTTAACAACATATTTTCAAGTTTCAAAAAAAAAAAAAAATAGCTATGCTTGAGTATGAGTACTAGGGGTAAATAAAGAACCCTCGTAATAAAAAAGCAGACGCCTCACATGTGTTAGATACATTTTCTTAATAGAAAAATTGTTTTTGATCCCACATATATAATAGAAAGAAAAGGAAGGTAGCTTATATGCTAAAGTTATCTTGGTTGGCTAAGTTGGGTTTAGTATTATGTTATTGTACTGGGATTCCAAGTCCGGATTATAAAATCATAAATTAATTATTAAATCTGTGCATGGAATCTTGTGAACGATTGGAGTCTTAGGGTCTCTTGGGGGAGGGAGGTCTTGAGTTCAAATCCTGCAAGGGGTTTGAATGAGGGATTTTCCTTCAAGGTAGTCCTTTAATGAAGGGGTTTGGGTTCGAATCTTGGAAGAGGCAAGGGTTTACCACTATTAATTGTCGTGCCTTCGGGCGGATTAGTAAGGGGTTTCCCCCCATCGGGTATTTGAAATAGGCGTTTCCGCTTCGAGGGAGCTCTCTAGCGCGGACCCGGTTTAAACAACGTAGTCTAGACCTCCCGTTGTCGAACCACGACACGAAACACTTTATAAGAAATTCATCTTTCAAAAAAAAAAAAAAAAAAAAAGTCAACTTTTTGTGTTTTTCATGATATTAAATGCTAGATCACTCTTTTTGATGATATTAAAAGCTAGAACACTCATGTTTAAAAAGCCTCTTTACCTGTTGGATTTTGCTTATGAATATTTTGAACTTTACATCAGCTCTTGAATATAACTTGGTGCTAGTTTAACTCAACACCACCACTTCACATCATTTTTTCAAACCTTTATTTTTTCATCTACACGTATACTGATATAGAAGTTATGAAAATTAAAAAAAAATCGCAAGATAATTAGTTGTTGTAGAGCAAATATATCGCCAAAGTATAAAACGTATACAACTGATTATAGCTAAGGACGTGAAGATTTCATTCGTCTTTTATTTCTTATACAACTAATTATTTTATGGTTAATCTGGATTTGGAGATTAGAGCACGCATATGTCAATTTAAGCTCTCACAAAATAGTTTTATAGCTATCCAAGTTTCTCACTATACAATAATACAAATATTTTAAGAAAGTGTTTTTGAGTGTACCTTATCTAATTCTAGAAAAATATCTTAGTTTGTTTATATTGTGTAACTTGTTTGTTACTGATATGTCTGATCCACTTTAGTTATTCATCATTAAATTTGTACCAAAACAAATTTAGAAATATTAAGAGGTTCAATACTGTCTTGGTTCGAAATCAAATCGCAAGGCGGAAGTGGATTTCTCGTTACAAATTATCTTATAGCAAAAAGATTTTCATCTATTACATAAAACAAGGTAGTTAAGTTTCGATAGAGTAAAACAAAAACTAGCATTATCATGATAACTCGTATGTGTGCCGATACTTTTCTATTACGATTTTTTTAATCCAAGATGGGTAAATAGAAAGAAAAAGTGGTGGACGCGGGTGCCACCGACTTAATGAAAGCTAACGAGGTTGGTCTTACCCATATTGTTAAGAAAATTGGAGAGTTTGAAAAGCTTTTTATTAATGGAAAAGCTACTCTTGTGAATGACGATTGTAATCCTATTAAAAAGGTTGATTATCCGGGTAACAAAAAAGATTTTCCATCTATTTCGTCTACTTCTTCTACTAAGAGGGTTAACCCATTCTCTAAGGTGGGAGAGATTGCTGATTCCGAAAGTGATGAAGAGGAGGTTGTGAACACTTTGGATGAGTCAATAAACCTATTTAGTGGTGGTCATGATCGCGAAGATGATTATGATGACTATGATTATGATGACTATGCGGATCACGTATACGATCTTCCAAGGAATTTGGATGCTCCGTATGGTATCAAGCTCCAAGGCCTTGGTAGGAAATAATTTTATTTTCATAGGAGTCTAATGTCATCTTTTGAGTAGTGTTTTATTTCATTGTTTAGAGAATAGGAAGTATCTTGTTATGTAATCTTTTCCACCTATGTAACGAGCTGAGATATGGGATTCACTCATATCTTTTGTACTTAAACGTTTTTTGGAGTAATATATTTACCGAGTCTTTGACCTTTTAACAAAAAAAATAAGTTCCCCTATTTTCTACATTAGCTTTATGCTAGTTGAAATAAATACATTGATTCAGAACTAAATCACTCATGGTTCGAAAGCTTTATTAATTTGTTGCACTTAAAGCATCAAACTTTTGAGTTAACTACATTCTCTATTTCAAGCATGACCCTTAGGCTGCCCCAGTAAGGCAAGCCAATCTCTCTCATTTTTTCTGTCACGGATTTCTCTCTCCAGCGACCTTCAGGCGATTGGGTGCCCCAGTAAAAGTGGTCAAAATTTTGTGATAATTTGTGAAATGTATCTCGATCGCTTGGACGACCATGTTGTGTAAAAGTGAGGGGACGGTCGAGTGGCCATAGTAAAGAGACCGTTTGGGAATCGATCGCTACACTCGATCGTGTAGTGTTACCGAGGCAGCCTTACTTTGGAATTCCTTCTATTGATCAACTCGTGAATCTTAAGTTCTTTTAATACTAACTATGGTCCAAGATTTCTTCCCTAGCAGTGATAAGACACAAACCCATAAGAGACTTATTCTTTTTCATCAAATATTTCAACAACACCATTAGTCTTTGACGTCTTTAAGCCAGTTCGTTCGCATTTCAATTTTTTATAGCTCGTTACGTGCAATGGTATTTTGGTCTCTCTAAAGCTCTAAAGTTATCTCGTCACTACATACCAAGTTGAGCAACTTTGTTCCCTTTTTATTAACAAAAGATTTTCAAGTTTCAAAAACAAAAAGTAGCCATGATTGAGTATGAATGGGGTAAATAAACAACCCTTGTTATAAAAAAAAAAAAAAAAAAAACCCAGACACCTCACATGTGTTTGGATGCATTTTCTTGTTAGAAATTGCTTTTGATCCCACGTGGGTAATAAAAAGAAAACATTGGCGGCTTATATACTAAAGTTACGTTGGTTAACTAAGTTAAGTTTAATATTATGTTATTGTCCTTGCATTATCATTGACGAATCAATTAAATGCGTCCATATAATGTCATGCACGATAACTTGTATCATTAATTAACTTTTTGTTTTATTTATGATATTCAAAGTTAGATGATCTAGCCTAGATCACTCACGGTTAAAAAGTTTTATATTTATGAGATTAGTTTTTGTTTTATTTATGATATTCAAAGTTACATGATATGGTTGGGATCACTCTTGGTTAAAAAGCTTTGAGTTAATTACATGAATCGTCCTTGTGGTTTGCCGGATTTAACGAATCTTGTCCATGTGCTTTTTTTAGCGGGCCATGTCCTTATGGTATACCGAACTTGTGGTGGACTACAAAGCTGTTGGATCTCGACAGAGCTTCACCAGAAGCCGAAATAGATATCGTTTAGTTTTCGTAGTTTGAACCAATCTTTTATTTTGCGTGGTATTGTATGAATTTGGTTAAGTTTAATATTATGTTATTGTCCTTGCATTATCATTGACGAATCAATTAAATGCGTCCATATAATGTCATGTACGATAACTTGTATCATTAATTAACTTTTTGTTTTATTTATGATATTCAAAGTTAGATGATCTAGCCTAGATCACTCACGGTTAAAAAGTTTTATATTTATGAGATTAATTTTTGTTTTATTTATGATATTCAAAGTTACATGATATGGTTGGGATCACTCTTGGTTAAAAAGCTTTGAGTTAATTACATGAATCGTCCTCGTGGTTTGCCGGATTTAACGAGTCTTGTCCATGTGTTTTTTTAGCGGGTCATGTCCTTATGGTATACCGAACTTGTGGTTGACTACAAAGCTGTTGGATCTCGACAGAGCTTCACCAGAAGCCGAAATAGATATCGTTTAGTTTTCGTAGTTTGAACCAATCTTTTATTTTGTGTGGTATTGTATGAATTTGGTTAATCTTATGGCTTCAAAACGCTCTTACTTATCTACTTCAAGTTCCGTTACTGTCCGTAGCAATTTTTTGACGTTTAAACGCTCGTAAGAAATCAACCATTTTCTGATTTAAAAACAATGTTAATGCAATGATTGTGTAGTTAAGGTCATTGTAGAAATATTGCAGTCATTCACCCAGAACGGTTTAAAGGTTAGTTTGGGTTTTGTCTCATTTTTTTTATTAGAAATTTTGCTTTAGTGTTGCTACTTGCTAATTAGTGATCATTTTTTTAAGTTAAGTTTAATATTATGTTATTGTCCTTGCATTATCATTGACGAATTAATTAAATGCGTCCATATAATGTCATGCACGATAACTTGTATCATTAATTAACTTTTTGTTTTATTTATGATATTCAAAGTTAGATGATCTAGCCTAGATCACTCATGGTTAAAAAGTTTTATATTTATGAGATTAAATTGTTGTTTTATTTATGATATTCAAAGTCACATGATCTAGTGGGATCACTCTTGGTTAAAAAGCTTTGAGTTAATTACATGAATCGACCTCGTGGTTTGCCGGATTTAACGAATCTTGTCCATGTGCTTTTTTTAGCGGGCCATGTCCTTATGGTATACCGAACTTGTGGTGGACTACAAAGCTGTTGGATCTCGACAGAGCTTCACCAGAAGCTGAAATAGATATCGTTTAGTTTTCGTAGTTTGAACCAATCTTTTATTTTGTGTGGTATTGTATGAATTTGGTTAATCTTATGGCTTCAAAACGCTCTTACTTATCTACTTCAAGTTCCGTTACTGTCCGTAGCAATTTTTTTGACGTTTAAACACTCGTAAGAAATCAACCATTTTCTGATTTAAAAACAATGTTAATGCAATGATTGTGTAGTTAAGGTCATTGTAGAAATATTGCAGTCATTCACCCAGAACGGTTTAAAGGTTAGTTTGGGTTTTGTCTCATTTTTTTTATTAGAAATTTTGCTTTAGTGTTGCTACTTGCTAATTAGTGATCATTTTTTAAAGTTAAGTTTAACATTATGTTATTGTCCTTGCATTATCATTGACGAATTAATTAAATGCGTCCATATAATGTCATGCACGATAACTTGTATCATTAATTAACTTTTTGTTTTATTTATGATATTCAAAGTTAGATGATCTATCCTAGATCACTCATGGTTAAAAAGTTTTATATTTATGAGATTAAATTTTTGTTTTATTTATGATATTCAAAGTCACATGATCTAGTGGGATCACTCTTGGTTAAAAAGCTTTGAGTTAATTACATGAATCGTCCTTGTGGTTTGCCGGATTTAACGAATCTTGTCCATGTGCTTTTTTTGCGGGCCATGTCCTTATGGTATACCGAACTTGTGGTGGACTACAAAGCTGTTGGATCTCGACAGAGCTTCACCAGAAGCCGAATAGATATCGTTTAGTTTTCGTAGTTTGAACCAATCTTTTATTTTGTGTGGTATTGTATGAATTTGGTTAATCTTATGGCTTCAAAACGCTCTTACTTATCTACTTCAAGTTCCGTTACTGTCCATAGCAATTTTTTTGACGTTTAAAGGCTCGTAAGAAATCAACCATTTTCTGATTTAAAAATAATGTTAATGCAATGATTGTGTAGTTAAGGTCATTGTAGAAATATTGCAGTCATTCACCCAGAACGGTTTAAAGGTTAGTTTGGGTTTTGTCTCATTTTTTTATTAGATATTTTGCTTTAGTGTTGCTACTTGCAAATTAATGATTATGTTTTCATACGCTAATTGCTTGTAAAAATTATGGTAAACAAATAGTAATGCCTTGTAGCCCTTTTTTGATTTTTGCATTTGATATCACTTTTCTTACCATCACGGGGCATTTGGGATTGCTTATTGAGAATAGATTATGCGTCCTGAAAATGGATAATCAGAAACTTGATTTTAAAACATAGTGTTTGGATTTGGATTATTCTATTAGATATTGCAAAAATCAGATAAAGTGTTTGAGAAATCAGATTATTCAACAATTTAATAAGTAAAATAATCAGAAAGTAGTTTATACTTGCTTGTTCACCCGCGCTAAAGAAGACAACTATATGGCTCTACTTCGACCGTTCCTTTACAATGTGCCGTGTTTATCAAGACTTAAAGATTGCAGAATTAATTATTTCTTGGGAGTTGGCTAAGAAGTTGTTGAAGCTCCACCAAACTTCCCCCATTGCTAAAATAGTCTTCTTTTAATTTTATTATATTTGAAACTATATCCTTCTATTAAGTGTAAACTTGGTTAATCTTTTGTACTTAATCTATCTAAAGTGATTTGCTTCTGTTTCTTTTGTACTTAATCTATCTAAAGTGATTTGCTTCTGTTTTGGTATATTGATAACCTGTAAAAGTAAATTGGGCATGTGGTATGTCATATGGAGAAAACGCGAGGCTGTGAATAATACAAATTTAAGCCATAGTTTGAGTCGTGATGAGTTTGTGTTGTGTTTGGATTGGAGTAAAAATGGTAGCTAAGATTGAGTATGAGTGGAGGTAAATAAGGAAACCTCATTGTAAAAAAGGCAGATAGCTTGCTTGTGTTTATATATTTTGTAGATAAAAGTTTTTTTTGTTGATCCCACATAGGTTATATAAAGAAATAGATGATGGCTTATATACTAAAGTTATGTTAGTTAGCTAAGTTTTTATTAGTATTTGCATTATCTATATGATAACTTGTATAATTAATTAAATTTTTTACTTTTTATCATATTTGGAGCTAGGATCACTCATGGTAAAAGCTTTTTATATGTGGGATTTAAAGCATGCATAAAACTTTTTTACGCTGGTATGAATCAAACATTAAGCCTTAATTCAAGGCTTGTTGAACCTAAGACCTTGATAGATCTTTGAGCGCTCGTGGATCGATAGTAATGCTTATGTAATCACAAACACACTAAAAGAAAGTCTCTAATACTTGTATTCTAAAGCGGAAATCAAACACAAGTAAGAACAATTGTAACTAAGAATACTTTGATCCTCTATGAATCTTTTAATAAAACTAAAACTTGTTTTTCAACACCTACATCATACATACTAATGTGTTCTTTTTATAAACAAGGAACCCTAAACCGTTTCACAAGAAACGTATAATCATAAAACTAAGGAAGATATACATTATCAATTCCTAATAAAGCTCATGCATATCCTAACTAACTATAGAATACGCGGACTATCTATATCCGCAAAAACAAACTACGCGGTTTTACTACTTCCGCAGAATCACTTAATCAGCAGAATCCAACACTTCAGCAGAATCCGTCAGCAGTAACTTCAGCAGAATTCTTATTTAGTAGAATTCCCAACAAGGCTTATTTTAGTTCAGACTTATCACCTATAATAATAATTATGTAGTTTTATTAAAAAAAATGTGGTTAAGCTTGAATTTTAGTAGAGTTAAATAAAGAATCTTCCTTATAAATGAAAAAGAGGTTTTAGTCCAATGGTAAGAGCTTACAACCTTGTGTCAATAGACCGGGGTTCGAATCTCTCCATTGGCCTAAAAGCTTTCAATTGGTACCATCCCCACCGCAAATGCTTAGATTGACTGGTCAACGAAAGGCCTATTGGAGAAAATGGCCAGGGTTTATAGCCCAACCTTTTGATAAGTACAGTCACTGGGACAGGTGCTCATTGCCTGAGGCCGGGTCCTTGAGAGAGAGTCCGGTTGGCATCCTTAAGATGCATGAGACCAGGGTGATCCCACCATTCTTCACCTTTTGGAGATAGCTATGTGTTGAAACATCTTTAAAAAAATGTTTGATCCCACATAGGTAGTGAAAAGAAGAAGTTGGTAGGATATATACTAAAGTCATGTTGGATGTAAGTTAATATTAGTATATGATGTTATTGACGGGATAATGATTCAATAGGTTAGAAATGAAAAAGTACAGTCAAAACTTCAGTTTAACAGGTTTAGTATATTGTATAATGATTATGTAGTTTTATAATAAAAAAGTACAGTCAAGCTTCAGTTTAATAAAGAATATTCGTTAGAAATGAAAAAGAGGTAGATATATAGATTACATGTGTTGAAACATCTTATAAAAAAAAAATGTTTGATCCCACATATTAACTTTTGCATTGGTATATACTAAAGTCATGTTGCATGGGTAAGTTGATATTAGTTTGATGTTATTGACCGGATAATGATTGACTAGATTACAAATCTAGTTAGTCGCTGTCTGAAATAGTGAAATCAAATTGTAAGGCAAAAGTTGTTTTTTCGTTACAAATTATCTTACAGAAAAAAGATTTTCATGTTTCACATAAAACAAGGTAGATTACAAATGTTTCACATAAAACAAGGTAGATTACAAATTATCTTACGGATAATGATTGACTAGATTACAAATGTTACTAACCACAACAAAACCCCTCACTCATAACAAACCTCAACTTCTTCATTTGGGACCCACCACTACAACTAAAACTCAACAAATATAAAGAAAAAAGAGAGAGAAAAAAAGTACAACTTCTACCTTGTCGTGCAGACGACGAAGCACCCCACGACGAGCCACGACGAAGAGGACGGTGTCGTGGCGAGCAACGGCGAGGTGCCACGTAAGCCCACGGCGAGCCACGATTTTCCCACACCCAGCCCTCTTAAGTATCGATTAGATTAAACCAACAACTAGCATTAAATGATAACTCGTATGTGTGCCGGTAATTATTTAAAAATTGTTATCTGTTTATTTATTTTTTTAATCCCAGATGGGTAAATAGAAAGAAAAAAATCCCTTATTTTTATGCTAGTTGAGATCCAAAACACTAGACGAGACACCTCTCGTTCCCCTCTTTTAACCAAAGATTTTCAAGTTTCTAAAATAGTATGAGTTGAGGTAGGAGAATTGCTTCTATCCCACATAGGTAATGGAAAGAAAAGGATGGCACGTTGAATCTAGTATTATGCTACTATCACCTGAGGTATAACACGTGCAGCTTATTAACTCTGTCCTCACTACATGTTATGTAGTGGATGATAACTTTTATGATCATTTAACTTTTTTGTGTTTTCATGATACTAGGCGAGTACTCGTGCCTAGCGGCATCGGTTTCTAGCGGCAGACAATGTCTAGTTTTCGACAATAGTTTTAAGATGCTACTAATTTTACTTCGACAAACGGTATTTGTAGGGTTACATAATCTTGCTCGGAAAATGTTTTTTCGTGATCACGTAGTAGCGTTTAGTTATTGACAAAATCCGGTTGCGTTGATATTTGTGTGTGTTTTCTATTGTATCCTCAAGTGAGGTTTACGACATTGTATAGTATGCGCATAACGCTAGCGGCTAATAAATTTTGTTATAATCAATTCAGCAGGTGTCAAATTTTTTCTTGGGCTCAACTTT
Organism: Chrysanthemum seticuspe; assembly: GCA_019973895.1. Classification (NCBI taxonomy): domain Eukaryota; kingdom Viridiplantae; phylum Streptophyta; class Magnoliopsida; order Asterales; family Asteraceae; genus Chrysanthemum; species Chrysanthemum seticuspe. Next base: position 324,577,736 of record BPTQ01000005.1, read on the forward strand.
TGTTTTAATTTAGGAAAGATGGTTAGGTGATTAGGATATTTTGTTTTCGATACATTGTTTCAATGCTTCTTTTATAGTGATACCAAAAAAAGAATAAGATGGATAAGCTTAAAAATGAAGATGTTCAACTTTTGTAAATTTTATTAATAATATGTAAATTAAGAGCCATTTTTTTCCTATATGTAAAAAAAAAAATATTTATAAAAAGTTACATGTCATAATAACAATCATACAATTTTAAGTTCGGGCCATTCAATTAACTTTCAAGTTTAAAATGTATTTAATATATTGGAAACATTTCATTTTTGAGTATTCAAACACTTAAGAATGGGAATTGATAATAAAAAAAAGAAAGATAATTTACACACCATAATATCACAAAATTATTGCACAAGTTACAATATTATATATGTATGATTATAATATGAGAATCATTATTTTTTTTAGTATCAAGCCCCTTAAAAAATCTATAGCATCATATACTACCTAAAATTAAAAATTTAAAAATGATAAAAAAAACTTCGTATTTTCAAACTATAAAATAATAAAAAAAATTCAGATTTTCAAACTTCTCAAAATAAGGTTTCATATTTTTCAAACTTACATTACTTGTAAATTATGCAATTCCTAATGAAATTTAAACATTAAGGTAATGAAAAATTATGCGACTATAATGCAATGACTATAATGAGTAAATAGTCATTACTCAATAAATTCGCAAAAATGAATTCCTTTCCATTTTTTTTAGCATTATCAGTGTTTTTTTTCTCTCATTATTGAGTTTAAACCAAAAACAACTTTATTATGCATCATATCATAAAGATAATGTGCATTTTGGATCCGTTCAATGTCTTTTGTCTTTTGCTTTTTGTTTTGCTTTATCTTTTGCCTAGTGGTAGATGAAGGCTTAATAATTTTCCCAGTCAAGACTATTGTGTTCCTACCAAATTATAAGTTATAGTTTAGATTTTAATTAATGAAGATAAACCAAAGCTAGAGTTTCATGCACATGAATCATAGTTCAAATTTGATAATTAAATGTTGAATATATTTATTGTAGATACGTTAATAAATGTACAATAAAAGTTTTATTAATCGTGATTTTTAAAGAATATTGTTAATGAAAGTATTAAGAATTTTTATTTTTTTGCGATTTTAAAAATAATATTTTTTTGGCATACTATAGTTTTGTCATTTTTCGTTCTGAAAGGACTCATAGCCTTGAATTTGAATTTTGTTTTGCTAGTGGCAAATTTTGTTTTCTTTTGTTCTTTGCAATTGTTATATTACTAGGTAGTTTTGTAGGCCGTGCTAAGCACGGCCCATGAAAGTCGAAGGCCATTGTTAAATGATCATCTATGTAACCGTTAACTGGCAGTTTTCAATTCGATATTGGGTAGCTCATTAGTTGGAGACACGATGTAAAGTTTGTATCGTCTTTACCCTACATCTAAAGGGGTGTTTGTGTTGGTCGGTGTTTAATGGGTGGAATGAGAGTGATAGTGAAATATAATATTTGGTTGGTGGGTTGATAGTGGATATAAGCCATAGAATGAATCCTTTTATTAATTGTTCACCTTTATATTGCACAAAGTTTTAGTAAAGCTCACTAACTAAACTCCACATTAATCAAATATTTAACCACTAAGGTCTATTTTCATTAATTGAAATACAAAATTGACACTTATTATGTGACAATTCAGAATAGTAATTGTTCACACATAATATTGGACGAGGTAAGTAGCTATTTTCTCACTCCTCAATTATCGCATACCGTCTAATGATCAAGATACGACGTAAACTATATGTGTGATATCACCGCTGCTTTCACGAGTACCATGTCATACGGTAAAAAGTAAGAATGGTTATCAATTTAAACTCTAAGGAATAAGTCTTTTAAAAACTTGTTGTGTTGGAAAAGCTATTGTGCACAAGTTCAACTTCTCCAAAAGTAAAGTTTTTTGAAAAACAACTGAGGAATATTTATGTAGTATTAAACTTACTACTTCAATATCAAAGCAATTTGATTTACATTTTATATGTTT
>BPTQ01000005.1:324579880-324617714 GCA_019973895.1 Chrysanthemum seticuspe
TTTTATTTTATTTTTGATATTCAAAGTTAGATGATCTAGCATGGATCAGGCGTTAAAAAGCTTTTTATTTATGAGATTTAAAGCATCAAAATTATTTTGAATATTTTGATCCTAATGAAATTTAAAGCATCTGACTTTGCCAAAATACTTTGAACGTTACCTAGGTAAATTTGTGTTATTTTAAGTCAAGATTGTCTGCTCACGACAATTGTTTCAAAACCCTTTATACTTCATCCAGATATATTTATACTACCTATAAAGATTATAACTCATTTACTTAAAACTTAAAAACTTAAAAAATAGTAATGTTGTAATACTAAACCACATGTATTTATAAAAAGCAATGCAGTCCATTAAATATATAAATATACTTAATTACAATTTTATTTAATAACTTTCTAACTTACTCCATACTCATATACACATAAGAAAAAGTGAACATACAAATTTACGGTATTTTTTTATTTAGATGAACACATAATTTATGGTGGTTCTCTTCTTTATGTATGATCTTATTTATTCTTTTGAAGAACCTGGTAAGTAACTCGTCAGCCTAATTTGGAGAGTATTGTTAAGCGAGCTTCTTGCTAAACGGGAAGTGACTCAATCGGCGTACGAGGTCGCTGAAGAGAAAGACCGTACGATTATGCGTTTGGAAAATATGAAATTTCTCGATTTTAACACGAGGGAGATGGATGAGGACTACGCGTATTGGATCGACATGGAAAAGCAGAAAATCATTGAAAAATATAATTTGAAACGCCGCCCAGTAGTTTTATTTTATTTCCGTATTGTAATTTTATTTCTTATTTTATATTTCCTTATTGTCGTAGTTTTTTTTATTCCGTATTTTTTTCGTATCTTTTTATGTTGTAATTTTTTTTCCGTATTTTAATGTTTAAATTTATTAATGTAATGTTTAAGGTTGTTTAATGAATGCAATATTAGTTTAGGGGTTGAATTTGTAATTTGTATTGTTTTTAAGAAAAATGGGTCCCAAAACGTGATGTTGGGGTAGTGTTATGATAAAATGTGTTTTTTTGTGTTAATGTTTGTTAAAGATGATGTAGAGGCTATTTTTTTATTTATTTTTTTTTAAACTTAAGTTACGATATCTTAGGCTCTTAGATTTTAATACAAGATATAGTGCATTTTATCTTCAAGTTTTGGAATTCTATCTCACAAGACGTTGCATATATTCAAATTAAGAGTAAATTACACGGATGGTCGTGTGATTTGCTTTGATTTTCATTTTTAGTCCTTTAACTTTTTTGTATGTACAAATTGTGTGATACAATAGACGATCTTATGGGAATAACCAATTTATCAACCATCAATGGTCATGTCCTATCACTTCAGTAAGGTAAGTTTTTTTGAGCTTGAGATTGGGAAACCATGATTTTACTTTTGTTTCATTAAGATGTTTTAGGTCTGAATTTGATTACCATATCTTAATGGTAAGAGGTGGCTAGAAAGTTTAAATTTGAACGAAATAATGTTGTTTGTTTTTGTATAATTGTCTGAATGATTTTAAGTGCTCGTTTTTGCAATTTGTTTATTAAACCAACGCAATGCGATAATAAATAACTTATGTAAATATGAAACAAGACTTTTTATCATAAATATAACATAGTTAATAAACAATCAAGTATATTATATAAATTTTACAAAACGAGTAAGAATCAGTAAGACAAGTCCCCCACCTCTTACCGAGTAAGATGTTATATGTCTAACTGGGTCTTACTCAAAAGAAAAAAAAACAAACAAGCAAAACGTCTGCCATCCTCTTACTAGTAAGAATAAAGAGGGCTAGTAAGATTTTTTTTTTTTTTTTTTTTTTTTTTTTTTATTTTTTTAAAACAAAGGCACCCAACACTCAATACTTACACTTGCATATGCTCTTTTGACCATAGGCGGATCTGATCATAGAAAAGAATATCTTCAACGACTTGCAACTTTCTTTCATGTTTCACGAACAATGAAAAATTATTCTTATTTCATAAGAGTTTATATATTTTGGTTTAGCTTGTTATCACTCTTGGATCTACGTACAAATGTTCCATTATTTCTATAGAATCAATATATATTTTAGTAGTCTATTAGGACTCACTTTGCGTTGTATAAAAATACTTTATAGAACCAAATAATCGGTTTCATAAGGACAGCCATTCTAATTAGGTCGCCAAAAAGCATCCTAAACACCTGTTACAACCCTCTTATATATGACACTTTTAAATTGGTCCTATGAAATCAAAAGTCCTATTAAGTATGGTATTAGGACCTTTATTGGCGTCCTAATAGCCCAAATTTGTTGTAGTGATCTTAAAAAGCCATTTCGTTAGCATTGTCTTTCTAAAGCTCTAAAGTTATCTCATCACTACATCAAGTTACCAACACCCAAATTTGGGCTATTAGGACGCCAATAAAAAAGCCATTTCGTTAACACTAGTTTCGTCCTAATAGCCCAAATTCCGTTAACTCTAGAGTCATCTTTTCCATCATATATACAAGCCAGATATTTGTTAACACTAATGCGATATAGACAATTAAAGCCTACATGTTTTCTTGATAAGAAGCCATGGGGTAAACCTGGTCAGGAGTGTAAGAGTTGATGTTCGTGTTGAGTATCTCGAAAATCTCTTGCTCAGAAATCTCTTGTTCGGTCAGGGCATCATAAGTTTTAAGGCAAGGTACACCAGGCAATCGACTGATAGCTCTAGAATCGGCAGCCTGAAACAAAGTAGTGACTTTTAAGATCCTTGCCAGTGTTGCAAACATGCTTCAAACAGTACTTAGACGACTTATTCTTTTTCATCAAGTATCTAAGGCCCGGAGACTTGAGCACTGCAATATCAGAAATATAAGCAAGCATACTTTCCTCATGAGTCTTGGACATGCAAGATCATCTTTTCCTTTTCCAAACAAAGAAACTAACGACTGCTACGTCATCATATTATCAAACCCATTTACACCATTAGTCCATGACGTCTTAAAAAGCCATTTCGTTAGCATGGTCTTTCTAAAGCTCTAAAGTTATCTCGTCACTACATCAAGTTACCAACACCCAAATGGCTATACTATATATAAGCAACCTTGTTCCCCTCTTTTAACAAAAGATTTTCAAGTTTGAAAGACAAAAAAGGTTGATAAGCTTGAGTATGAGTAGAGGTAAATAAACAATCCTTGTTATAAGATACATTTTCTTTACAAAAGAATTGTTCTTGATCCCACATAGGTCATAGAAAGAAAATGATGGTAGGCTATATAGTAAAGTTATGTTGGTTGACTAAGTGAATATTTGTATTATGTTATCCTCTGGCTAATGTAGGCATTTGTTTATAAACTTGTGCCTGCATTATCTGAATGGTAACTTGTATCAATAATTAACTTTTTATTTTTCCATGATATTAAGAGCTAGATCACTCATGGTTAAAAAGCTTTTTAGATGTTAGATTTAAAGCATCAAACCTTCATATGCGTCTATTGATTGTTGATTTAAATTATCCGACTTTGCATGAATATTTTGAACATTAGACACCTCCCGGCTAAAATTTGTGCTATTTTAAGTTAACTACACCTCTTCATATCAACCGGCTAAAATTTGTGCTATTTTTGTAACATATAAGTTACAAAAATTAAGAAATTTCACAAGAATAATGAGTGTATGTAGAACAAATATATCGCCCAAGTATAAAACTTATACAGCTGATTATAGCTAAGGATGTGAAGATTTCATTTGTCTTCGTATTTCTTGGCAACTGATTATACTAGAGTTATGACCGGATTTGGAGATAGCACATATGCGTGATTTTAAACTCTCACAAATAGCTTTATAACTATCCAAGTTCTCATAACTAGTCTTCAATATTGCTTGGAAAGGATAATGCAATCAATTGATAAGTAAAAGTTGAATCGATAAAAACAATGGTTTATATCAAATCACGCGTTGGTAAGAATAATATCTTACAAGTTGGTATTGACAATGTAGCCCAACTCAATTTCATGCTTCTCACTTGGCATATTGGTACATAAAATGTTCCATTATAGTTCAAAATCTTCAAGATGTTAATAATGCTTGTGTCTATTTTGCAAAACAAATCAAACCACATCTCAATGCCATTGAAAAAAATGCATTTTGTTTGATGCATTCGACGAGGTTCAATGCTGGTTTGAGTTAAACAGTAAGCCATACATAAAGGCTTTATTTAGTTAAAATTTATCACATAGAATAATAATTATGTAGTTTAAAAAAAAAAAAAAAAAAAAAAAAAATTAAGCTTGAACTTTAGTAGAGACAGATAAGGAACCTTCATTAAAAATGGATAAAAAAAAGTTAATCTTACATGTGTTGAAACATTTTAAAAATAATAAATAAATAAATAAATTGTTTTGATCCCACATAGATAGTATGATGTTGTTGACGGGATAATAGTTCGTTAGATTTATAATCTAGTGAGTTGCTGTCCCAGGCAATAACTTGTGTGACTTATTAACTTTTTGTGAATTTAGCAAAAAAATTTGTTCATGATTTTCCAAGCACTTATTATCTTACTATCTTATAATAGAGGGATGCACTTCTCTCATATTAATTATTTTAAGATTTCCATATATAGAATTTTAAGCAAATACAAGTTACAAAGCATTAGTTACAAGTATTTAAGCACAATTACAACTAAAAAAAACACTATTCAACCTATACAATTAATACACAATTTAATTCACCCCTTCACCAAAAAATACAACTATTTAAGCACAATGTACAATCTAATTAAGCTAACATAACAAAAATTCGAGATCAAGCATCCCAAAACATGAATGTGACAAAACTTATCGTATTAAACATGACTACTTGTGATTTCGGAATCGCCTTTAATTAAATCTAATCATCCATTCAATCATTAGAGGGGAGGGTATCCTACGCCAACAGAGGCGTTTTCCCGGAAAACACAACACGAACACGCCACAGCCACACCGGGGCTCGTGTTTTCGCGTCCTGAGCCGTCACGACCAGCCCAAATGGTCCCGGAAAACGCGACGGGATGGCGGGAGCAAGATACCAGGCCTCGCGTTTTCACCTTTTCTTTTGCCGTTATCGTGTTTTTTTTCTTCATATATGTGAGAATTTTTTGTTTTTTGCCATTGTGATAGAAAGAAATGAGGAAGAAGATGAGCCACTGTGAGAAAGAGATGCAAGAAGATGAGCGGCTGACATTAGGAAGAAAAATAATATAAAACCCTACTTTTAACCTTTCCCACTTTTTAAGCCCAGTAAGAAATTAGTCATTGAGTCTTCTTTTTTTTAATGCCCGCTATGCCCAAAAGGCCAAAACATATATTTTACATAGTAGTAGTAAAATTGTCTATCAAATTAATAAGTATAAAACATTTTGTCATGTGTATTATTAAAGAGTACTTTTATTTTGGGTTATAGTTTAGTTTATGTATTTTTTTTTTTCTTTTTTTTACTTTTTTTTTAATGATAATTTTAATTTTATTTAAATATGTTGGTTTATTTAAATGTGTTCAAATAAATGAAAAAAATAAAAATATATGTGAGGTTCAAGGGTGCACGACGACACCAAAAAGTGGTGTTATAGGAGGGAAGGAGTTTTTGGTGTTATGATGAATTCTGGTGTTATAGGAAAAAGTTGCTGATGTGGCAGCACTTTTTCTCACGTCACAAACGGGACGGCACGAGGATACCTAATGCTCTTAGAGGCTTCGGTACCCAGCGCCAAGGCTGGTGTTTTCCGGCAAAACGCGACCGAATGGTGTGAGCTCCACACCGTGGCTCGTGTTTTCGCGTTCTGAGCCGTCACGACCAGCCCAAATAGTCCCGGAAAACGCGACTGGGACGGCACGAGCACATTATCGAGTCTCGCGTTTCCCTTTTTTTTTGGCGTTATCCCGTTTTGAACGAGTTGGTGTGTGTTTAATGAGTGTGTTGTTAAAGGATGTTTAAGATTGAAGAGGGGCAAATGGATGTGTGTTTAATGAGTGTGTTGTTAAAGATGATGATGACAAAAAGGAAAAACAATATGCAAATAATGGGAGAGATGGGGGCGTGGTAATAAATGCATATAAATAGAGTTAGGTGGTTTTATTTTGTTTGATTGGATGGGCTTTATATTTCAATTGCGTATAATTCATTTTGGGCTGGGTATATGGATTAAAAACCTTAACCGAATTTTACTTTTGGTTAATGGTTATTATAGCTGAATTTTTGCAATATTTGAATTATGGTTGTATTTTGGTTTCTAATTTATGTGGTTAATGGTACGTGTACTTTTTTAATATTTTTTTTTACTAACGAAAATTTTAAACATCTATGAACACCTATGAACACATTAAAAGAACTAGCAGGGTACCCGCGTAATGCGGTGACGAATACCCGATGACTAATTTTGTGGCGATCTAATATACGTTTTTTTAATAGTAACTTTACCTGGATGAATGACAATTCTAATTAAAAACGGGCTTAAGCACGAACTGGCACGGGCCAAACGGGCTCGAGCCCGAACGGGCACGGGCTACAAAATTCTTGATATCCGTAAATTTATTGTCAAAAAGAACATAATAAAATAAAAAACATGATTCAACGAAAAATTTTATTTCAGGGTACCCGCCGCCGCAACGCGCTGGTACCCTGCTAGTATGTTATCATGAATGTTAGATTATTTCAAGGGTAAAAAGCTTCATATTTGTTGAAATCTCTATTCTTCGTCTACATATAATTTGTCATAGAACAAATATATCTTCCAAGGATAATTGTATACAAGTGAATATACTCGAGATGTGATGATTCCATCTCTATTTGATTTTTTCTATTGGTTAATAAATGATGAGTTGTACTATATTTTATGATTCAAGTATATTTTAAACTTAAATGGGTTACACACTTACACCGTAAAACTTATGAATAATTATATTAACTAATTACGAGTTTATGACAAGATAAATACGTGAGTTTAAATGCGTAACCAACAAATTTGCGGTCCCTAGTGAAGGATTCTAACTATACAATAATACAATATAGACTAAAATACATCGTTGGTTACTAAACTTGTTCTTACGCATTGCGATGGGACAAAGTTGGGCGTTATCATCGCTGGAGGTCCAAAACATGGGGTTTATATGCCAAACTCGTCCCTTGACCATTAACGCCGAGGTCAACGTTCCGTTATACTCCATAAAATCTCGTTATCCTTTTACTATTGAGGGTAGAATAGTCTTATTACCTTGATGTACTATAGCAGATGTCTTGTCCAATTTCCCGCCATAATGTAGAATATAACAAAGCTGTCTATTCATTGCTCAACCCCAAACTTGTTTTGAAAGCCTACCCAAAAAACCCTAATGCAATGTCAATCATCAAATCAAATAATCTAAGTAAGAAAATAACAAACACCAACCTTGGATTTACTCTATGGCGAATTAGAGAATATCCTTTCTTTGATGACCATGTAATTGAGGAAAAAGCTGCAATCAGGAGATATGGTAAGTATTTTTTTGGTTATAGTCTATTACAATCATATGTTAGTACGATTGTTTAAGTTATTCCCCTTTTAGGTAAGTTTATCGTAACATTGTTTTTGTACATTTTTTATACAGCGGATGAACCAGGATCCTTTAGCATGAGGTTCCATTATGAAGGTACATTCAAATGCTTTCCATGTAAAATATATCAAGGAGGCAAGGAATGCCTTGATGATCATGTGGAAATAAAAGAGGTATCCGTTGATGAAATGGATGCTCTCATGACCCAAATCGGTTATGAGAATGGACAAACCAATTATTTCTACTTTCTTAAGCCTGGTTGTACATTGAACGACAGATTGTTTAGTTTGCGTGAAGCTGCTAATGTTGAGTTGTTGAAAGATGTTGTCAAAGACCATAAGTTGATAGATATGTATGTGGAAATAAGTAAGACAAGATTAGAGCTGTCTGAAATGTCCCCACAATCAATTAAGACTGTCTTTTGGGAGATGGATGAAAATAGGAGAAAAGTTGCTACTGCTGCTATTCAATCTTGTTATAGACGATTGGTGTTAGATGATCTTGATAATGATCCTGCACTAGATCCTTTTATGCAACTTACACAAGTGCCTTTGGACCTCAATGATATTGGTGAATCTAGCAATTTGCCAAACATTGAGCATGTATTTTCCACCCTAGACACATCATTTGCTAGCCAACCTGTTCATAACAGTGAGCGTGATTTAGTACTTATTGATGAGAACAATGCTATTAAGGTGCCTGATAATTTTGAGGTTAATCTGTTCCAAGTGACTCAGGGGAAGCACGTAGAGAAATTAGAAAGAGCACTGGTTGATGTCAATAACACGTTTGAGGAGCCTGATGTTGATGTAAATCTATTTCAATTGACTCAGGGGAAGCACTTAGAGAAAGTAGGAAGAGCACTAGATGATGTCAATAACAGGTTTGAGGAGCCTGATGTTGATGTAAATTTGTTTCAATTGACTCAGGATAATCATTTTGTAGGATGCGCATCTGTTTATGCCAATAACATGGAACATGATCCTGTTGTTGATATTACTATGTTACAAGTGAGTGACACTAGTGACTTAGGCAATGCAGTTGATGATTCAATTCAAGCAAATGAAGAGAATACTTGTCAGGTGAATGATGCACAACTTGCTATGGTCCAAGTAGGTCAGAGTAATGAGTTAGGTCAAGCAGGAACAACCAGTAATATAAGTGATGACATGCATTTGGAAAGTGATTTACCTGTGATGGTTGATGATGTCTTTTACAGTGAGTATGTTTCTTACCGACAGGAAGACTTTGCAAATGGAGTCTATACCACATTCTTCTATTCCGGTCAGGAATTTCCTACTGCAATGGATGCCAAAACTAAGGTAAGAGAGCATTCAATAGAAACTAGAAGGGAGTTGTTTTTTGTGAAGAATGACAAAACAAGAATAAGGTTCAGATGTAAGGGTTGTGTTCCACTTTCAGGCCCAAGTGAAGGTCCTGGACTGGATATAGGCCCATCTAGAAGTCCATTAACCAGAAGGGGTATAAATGCATTGCTTTTTGGCAAAAAGGACCATTCACAAATACTCTGCCCATGGCTATTGTTTGTCGGCAGGAATGGTGAGACAAGTACATGGTCAGTCAGAACATATAATGAGCAACACACTTTTTGCAATCAAGGGCACTCAGAGCTTTTGACCTTAATTATATCTCAAAGAAAATTACATCAAAAATTGAAACCAATCCACTGGTTCCTGTCAAGTCTGTGCATAATCAACTTACCAACCAATAAGAGCTTGAAGTGTCCGTGCAGAAGGTTTTAAGGGCCAAAAACTTAGCAATAACAGCCATCAGGGGTCAATTCAATCTACAATTTACCATGTTGAGAGATTATGTTCAAGAGTTGCAGAAGACAAACCCTAATACAACAGTTGTGATGAATGTGGAATGACCTGCAGATGAGGCTCTTCCAACGAGAGAATTCAAGAGAGTGTATGTTTGTTTAGGTGCACTGAAGGAAGGATTTAAAGTGTGTAGGAGATCGTTGTTGAGGCTAGGTGCTTTTCCAATTCGTGGTCCTTTGAATGGTCAACTGATGATAGCTGTTGTCACACCCCCAAATTATCTGTTTTGCAGCGGAATGGAATTCCTGGGGGATTGACTGTCATAGCATCACAATCACAGTTATATTGAACGACCTAAAGTGTCGTTTAAAAACACATCGTTTGACATTTAATTAAAACATCCAGAGTTACAAGATAAGTCCCAAAAGTTGATAAAGTTTGCGGAAAATATAAGTATATTACAAGTCCAAATGATGTTTTGAAAGAAAATGCCATAATATATAATGAGATAAGTCGACGCCGCGACTTTATGAGGGTTCCTTAATTGTGCCATGATGAGTATGTCTTAGTTACCTGAAAATACATTGCTAAAACGGTCAACAATAATGTTGGTGAGAAATCATAGGTTTATGAAAATGATTTATACGACTACACAAGTATAGATAATGTATGACAATGTCGCCACAAAAATGTTACAATTGCTATAAGTCCATGACACCGAAACTAGACTGATCATGATGTTCGCCCCAACAGAGTGTTTGCCAAACAACTCAAATAATGTTATTAAATGAAATGCATCCGTTTACCCAGTTGGAATCCACCAACCCGGATGGAGGCGTCACCCTCGATAGATCTATCCACTCACCCTCGCTTCTATGAAATTAACGGTTCATGATTATGAAATGGAGACATTTAACTGGCAATGAGGTAACTTAAGCAATGTAATGAATTTCAATATACTTGGTATCGTAATAAAATGATGTGCAATGTATTCTCCCCCGTAAGTTTGAAAACAAGTATTAAATGTATACAACGGGGCTATGAAAACTCACTTGATGAATTGATGTGATGACAAAAGTGAGTACACCGAAATGTAACGTGATCTCGAAACTGACCTATTATGAATGATATGATATGTAATAAGTCATGATGTAATGTTATGCATGCAATTCGGATGATATTTATACCACTTATGAATTTTTGAAAACAATACTTCTCGTCGAAAATATAATCTTTTAACATCTTGACTATTTTTAAATTACTTCATATGTATTTGCGTTGAAATGATATCCGACGATAATCATTTAGTGATTTATTGTGAAAATATTACTTTTCGTCGTAAAATAATGTTATTGAAATTTCCATGAAAATGACAAAAACGGCCTCTAAAAGCTAGTCGTAAAATGGTGCACGTCGAGCGTTAGGAAACGAACTCAACGGTTTTGGGAAGCTCGTATGATAATCGCAAAGTTTTAGTACATGAGTTTTCATCCTAGAGGTCTCGAACATAAAGAAAATAGAGGTTAAATATGGTACTTTTAGTCCAAAATATAGTTTAAGGATGGTTTTTCGGCAAAGTTTGAGCGACCGTAAATAATTCATTACAACTCCGCTAAACAAACAATCGGACATTTTGGAAAGTATACTTGGCGATTTCACTTTTACTAGAAGACTTCTGTTCATAAAAAGTTCTAATTCAATGTTAAAAACAACCTTTAACTTGGTACTAGTTTTTGCCGCAAAACTTGTTTATTAGAAATGTTTTATAGTTTTTCTTATATGATAATAGTTACGGCAACTTTTGTAAACGTGTGTAATTTAGTCGTTACAAATCCGTTTTCTACGTTTTAAAGATCCTTAGCTTCGTATCGAAGTATACTAACATATTTTTAACAAGTCGAAATAATTTACAACGTCCAAGCTTCATTTTTGACTCGTACAAAACAAATATTGTTTGCTGAAATTTCCAGAATTTTGTATTTTTCGTCTCCAAATTGAAAAATTCATAACTTCTTCGTTATAACTCCGTTTTAATCCGTTCAAGCGGCCACGGTTTCGTTTTAAAGTATATTTTCTAAATATCTATGCCAAAAATTTTTGTCTACTGTCGGATTTTCCAGAATTTAATTTTAAGGACAGACCCTTTTCAAAACGTGTCGAAATGAGTTTTTCTCACGCCAAACCTATTCTAACCCATTCAAAACAACTCCGAAGCTATTCTAATCCTACCATACACCTTCTTAGGGTGTCATGGGTTCCTAGACATCACCAAAAGTAATATATAACAAGGAGTAATTATAGGATGGTTTATATATATTTAACACTTAAAAACTTTAAAAAGTGGTATAAACATCACATAACTTGCATGTTTCTCAAATAAAATGATATGATCATAATAATGAATATGAAATAAAAATATGAATATGAATGCTTACTAGTGATATGATGAGGTTTAAGGACAGAAGGGTTTTTCCTAATCACTTGAGGTTTGTATTACAAAACCTATGCAACAAATGATACTAAAGTTTAATAAACCTTGTCTTGAAAACTTGAGATAATCCTTCCTTTTTTTCTTATGGTTGCCGAATATTTGCAAGAGAAATGAGAAGGAAATTTTTGATCTAGTATTTGTCAAATGAATAAGTGAAGTGAATAAGATTTGTATAATACTTTACTTGGGATATTTTGCAAATATCATTGTGACTCACCCCTTGTGTCGACAAGGGGTGCTAGTCATCCTTTTAATATGTTTTTTTTTTTTTTTTTTTTTTTTTTTTTTAGTATAAGTGTAAGATTTGTGAGATTAAGTGTAGTTAAGTGATAAGTTGTAGTCACTTGTGAATATTTAGGGTAGCGTTGGATAAAAATAAATTTTCACGGGTCAAGATAAAATATATTTAGGTCATAAAAATTATAAAAATGCATTTCTTGCAAAATTTGAGTGATATAATAATAATCGTGTCGAATTTAAGAAAAACGTCGTAATTATATAAATACAACAATTTGGTTACAAAATAAATTTAAAACACTAGGTAAACTCATAATATTATTTTATAAACTTAATATGAGTATAAAAATATATTGGAATAATTTTTGGAAGTAATGGATCAATTGTTCAAAATAATTAGTTACGCGATAACGTTTATTTAATATGAAAATTATACGTTTAATGTAAAATGCAAAACCATGCATGAACTAATATGATGAAAATGATGTTAATGAAATGTAGACTAAACTTAGTCTATATGAAATGACCTCGATGATATGATCATGAATTCACCGCTAAACCATTACGGTTACGTGAATTTGATGCTCGTAAACCTAGTTCACGATAAATGATAAATAATGAAACATGAGTAATGTTTTGAGAATGACTTGAAAATACGAATTGTCACATTCGCCCAACCAAAAAGGAATTCAGTCCCTGAATTCAGTCCTTGTTGGGTCCTACGGTGTTGTCGGTGAAAAGATGAGGATATTTGAGGCGCATCTGGTCTTCCCGTTCCCAAGTAAACTCAGGACCTCTTCGAGAATTCCAGCGAACCTTCACAATAGGAATACGACTTTGTTTCAACTGCTTGACCTCGCGGTCCATAATTTCTACCGGTTCCTCCACGAAATTTAGTTTATCGTCGAGTTGAATTTCTTCCAATGGAATAACGAGTGATTCGTCCGAAGGACATTTCTTCAGGTTTGAAACATGAAACGTGTTGTGTACGTGACTAAGTTCTGATGGAAGATCAAGTCGATAAGCTACAGGACCAACTTTGCTCAAAATTTTGAATGGTCCAATGTACCTCGGGTTCAATTTCCCGCGCTTTCCAAATCGTACCACGCCTTTCCAAGGCGATACTTTCAACATCACTTTGTCGCCAATTTGGAATTCCAATGGTTTGCGCCTAACATCTGCGTAACTTTTCTGTCGGCTTCTGGCAGTTCTGAGTCTATCTCGGATTTGAATTATCTTTTCTGTTGTTTCCCGTACCATTTCTGGACCAGTGAGTTGTGCGTCTCCAACCTCGGCCCAACAAACAGGTGATCGACACTTTCGACCATAAAGTGCTTCGAATGGTGCCGCTTTTATACTGGTGTGATAACTATTGTTGTACGAGAATTCGATCAATGGCAAATGGTTAGCCCAACCATTTCCAAAATCAATCACACATGCTCTCAACATATCTTCCAATGTTTGAATTGTCCTTTCACTTTGACCATCGTTTGTGGATGATATGCTGTGCTCATGTCTAATTTGGTTCCAAATGAATCTTGTAATGATTTCCAGAAGTTTGAAGTGAATCGACTATCTCTGTCGGAAATGATAGAAATTGGTGCTCCATGCCTCGAAACTATTTCCTTGACATAAAGTCTAGTGAGTTGTTCCATGGAATAAGTCTCTCTAATAGGTATGAAATGGGCTGATTTGGTAAGACGATCGACGATTACCCATATAGCGTCGTAACCTCCCGATGTCTTAGGAAGTTTCGTAACAAAGTCCATTGTAATGCGTTCCCATTTCCATTGTGGAATTTCAGGTTATTGGAGTAATCCTGAAGGTTTCTGATATTCGACTTTTACCTTAGAGCAAGTAAGACATCTACTGACGTACGTGGCAATTTCCGCTTTCATGTTCGGCCACCAATAAAGTTTCTTGAGATCCTGATACATCTTGTCAGAACCTGGGTGAATAGAATACTTTGACTTATGCGACTCATGCATAATCAATTCTCGTATCCCGCCATAAAATGGTACCCACATTCTATCCTTGAAGCATAAAATTCCATCTGCTCTCTTTACAAAGCCATTTGCATTTTCAGGCATACCATAAAGCTTTTCACTTGGTCGGTTTTCCTCCTTGAGTGCCTCGATCTGTGCCTCAAGTATTCTTGATGGTAAAGGTGAACTGATCGTCATTCCTAATGATCTTACTCTTAAAGGTTTGGGTCTTTCTTTCCGACTAAGAGCATCAGCCACAACATTGGCTTTTCCCCGATGATACTTGATTTCACAATCATAATCGCTGAGTAATTCCAACCAACGACGTTGTCTCATGTTAAGTTCCTTCTGATCAAGAACATACTGTAAACTCTTGTGGTCCGTAAACATTGTGCACTTTGTACCATAAAGGTAGTGTCTCCAAATCTTTAGTGCAAAGACTACAGCCCCTAACTCAAGATCATGTGTGGTGTAATTCTTCTCATGAACCTTAAGTTGTCGTGAAGCATAAGCTATTACCTTCTCGTTTTGCATTAATACAGCTCCAAGCCATTTATGTGAAGCATCGCAGTATACAACGAAGTTCTCAATTCCTTCGGGTAGTGCCAAAATTGGCGCACTGCAAAGCTTTTGCTTCAACAACTGAAAAGCAGCTTCTTGTTTCTTTCCCCATTCGTACCTCTTGTTTTTCTGTGTCAACTTGGTCAAAGCTTTAGCTATCTTTGAAAAACCTTCGATGAATCTTCGGTAATACCCGGCAAGTCCTAGAAATTGTCGGATTTCCGTAGGATTTGTTGGAGTAGCCCAATCTTTCACGGCTTCAATCTTTGCAGGGTCTACTTGTAATCCTTGACTATCAATGACATGACCAAGAAATTGTACTTTACGGTTCCAAAAATCACACTTTGAAAATTTGGCATACAACTCCTCATTCTTGAGTAGTCCTAAAATCGTTCTTAAATGCCCTTCATGTTCTTCTTTGCTCTTTGAGTAAATCAATATGTCGTCGATGAATACTATAACAAACTTGTCCAAATACGGTTTGCATACTCTATTCATGAGATCCATGAATACTGCAGGTGCATTAGTTAATCCGAACGGCATTACTTGGAACTCATAATGTCCATAACGTGTTCTAAACGCTGTTCTCGGAATGTCCTCCTCCCGCACTCTAAGTTGATGATAACCTGATCTAAGGTCAATCTTTGAGTAGATACTAGAGCCTTGCAACTGGTCGAACAAGTCGTCGATTCTGGGAAGTGGGTAACGATTCTTCACCGTTAACTTGTTCAGCTCTCTATAATCTATACACATTCTGAAAGATCCATCTTTCTTCTTCACAAACAAGACCGGTGCTCCCCAAGGCGAGGAACTTGGCCTAATGAATCCTTTGTCTAAAAGTTCTTGCAACTGATTAGACAACTCTTGCATCTCCGATGGTGCTAATCGATAAGGTGCTCGCGCAATTGGTGCAGCTCCAGGCACTAAGTCAATATGAAATTCTACTTGACGTGTCGGTGGTAGTCCTGGCAAGTCTTCAGGAAAGACTTCAGGAAATTCTCGAGCGATCGGTACATCCTCAAGTCGCTTCTCCTCCGACTTCTTCTCGGTTATATGAGCTAAGAAAGCAAAACAACCTTTCTTTATGTACTTCTCCGTTTTGATGCATGATATAATACTGAGTCTAGTTCCACTTCGTTCCCCACGAATGATCAAAGTTTCGCCATTGTAAGGAAGATGAACAACTTTTTCATCACAAATGATTCTTGCACGATGTTTGGATAACCAATCCATACCGATGATGACGTCGAAACTACCAAGTTCTACAGGCATAAGGTCTATATTGAAGGGATGATTTAAAAAATTGAGTGTACAACCACGGACAATGGTGTTGGTGCTAATTAAGTTACCATTAGCTAATTCAATGTTGTATGATGTGTCTAATGTGGTTGGTTTGATATTGAGTAAAGGTGCAAATGCAGTGGACACAAAACTTTTATCTGCTCCCGAATCAAATAAAACTGATGCATAACGATTATTGATAACGAACGTACCCGTTACAACATTCGGGTCCTCCCTAGCTTCTCCACCTCCTATGACATAGGCTCTTCCCTGTGCCATTCCGCCTTGATTCTTGTTTCCTTGGTTCCTTCCCTTTGTACACTCACTCTTGTAATGTCCCCTTTCTCCGCAACCAAAACATGTTACTTGTTGTTTCTGATTTTCCCCCGTAGTTGGCATCTTGCAATCCCTAGTTTGATGTCCCGTCTTTTTACAATTCCCACATGGATCTGGACAACGTCCCTGTTTGTGATGACTTGAACACTTCTCACATTTCGGTAGAATCCCAGTGTACCCCTTTTTCTCCATTGGGCCTGCAACATAGGCCTTTGCAATCTCCTGTCTCTTAGGTGGTCGTTGAGCGACATTTCCACCTCTGTTGTTGTTGTCCCACTTTCGTTTGTTGTTGTAATTGTTTCGGTTATTGTTGTAATTGAAACGGTTGTTGGTATTGTTGTTGTTTTGGTTGATGTTAGCAATTTTGCCTCTCTTTACCACTTGAGCCATGAGCTTTTGCGACACTCGAATGGACTCCTCAATCGTTTGTGGATCAAACGAAATCACATCTCCTTGAATAACTTCGGGAAGTCCCCCGATGAAAGCCTCCAGGAGCTTCTCGTTATCTGAAACCATGGATGGGCATAACGCTGCTAATTCTTGAAACCTTCGAACGTAAGCATCAATATCATACCCAATAGTTACCAACTCATAGAATTCGGTCTCCAACTTTTTCACCTCGGTACGTGGACAATACTTCCTTGTTAGCAAACTCTTGAATTGCACCCATGTGGTCCTGTACGCATTCTCCATTCCCATCGGCTGAGCATATGAATTCCACCACGACATTGCTCCGTCCAGTAGTGTACTCGTAGCAAACTTAACCTTGCTATCATCCGGGCAATTACATAACAAAAACACGGATTCCATTTTCTCGAACCATCTAACCATGGCAGTTGCCCCTTCAGTACCCTTGAACTTAGTGGGATCCCCACTTTTGAAATCCTTATATGTACAGCTTCTAACCCCGGACCCTCCTGCATTACCTGCAGCAGCAGCAAGTCTAGCGGCCTCGGCAGTTGCCGCAGCCTCAGCAGCAGCCGCCACCGATGCTCTCTCGGTCCTTAGTGCATCAGCTATGCTATCATTCACATACTTCTGCATAGCAGCTTGAGTCAACTCAAGTGTGGCTTTCTTTGGCGCCATAATTCTTTAAAACCATAAGATGAAACAATTATGAGAACTCGTAAGTAGAAACAAACATTATACATATATATCCACAACCACAACATGTATAATATAAATGAAATCACAACGGAACAACCACGAAATATCACAAATAAAATCACAACACACGTGGATAATATACATGAAAATTTTGGCCTTCGTGGACCGATATCATAGATAGTAAAAAAAACCATTCCTACATAGTTGAGTCAATACTTGATATTTTGTTTGTACAACAACCAAAAGACAACAAGTTCTTTAAACTACGTCACACACCTTGTGACTAGGATAACAGTAAATAAAAACTATACATGATAAAGGTCTACACTATGCACCTCCTGGTGCTCCTCCAGCTCGATCCTGTAGATCACGGACTTGTGCAGTCAAACTCGCAACCAAATCCCTCAACTCGCTAATCTGAGTCTGTGCGGTAACCATGCTCTCACGAGCTAGTGCCAACTCCTGTGTATGACGCTGAAGCTCGTCCTGGGCCATCTCGGCTCTGTCATATAACTCAGGCATTTCCTGCCTCAACTCAACAATATGCCCCCTGTTCTGTAACTGTCTAGATTCTAAACCTTGGTGTGCCAAATCAATCGAAACTCTACCTATCACGAGGCCTTCAACCTCCTCCTCAATGTTCTCCACTCGATCTAATGACAGTTCCTCCAACTGTCCTAGCATCCTATTAATCTGAATCTGTTGGCTATCTATACGTGCCCCTAATGTCTCAGTGGAAGGCTGTCTAGCAGCAGCAGCCTTTGAGCTCTCACCTATTTCGAACCTAGCTGGTGGTTCGGGTTCTGTAGAGGATGATGCAGGGATGTCAAAACGTGCTCGCTTTTTGAGCGGCAAGTCTAGTGTAGGTATAAGCTCCCTAAGATAGTATGATGAAGATGATGATGATAATAGTGGTGATGGTAGATGAATCGGGCCATGTGTAGGGCTAACAGGTGGTATAGGTGCGACTTCGCCCTCCTCAAAGGGTTCGGTCTCAGTGTCAGTCATAATAAGTGGAAATTCTGAAGTAGAGCCAATAGAAGATACAACTACAGTGTTTGATAAGGCATCGTTCATGTTGGTGTCGGATGAGACATCCTCCATGTTCGTGTCAGATGATATAGGGATAGGGTCGGAATCTGAAGACATCTATGTGACAACCGTTGTAAAATAAAAGTAAATAACTCGAATAAAAATGTATATGAATCCGCATATAAAATGAATATGCACTTATGATGAAATGATGAGATGTTATGATAATGTAGTTATAGTCTAGGGTCAATGATGCCACCTAGTTCTCTATAACTGAAGCTCTGATTACCAATCTGTCACACCCCCAAATTATCTGTTTTGCAGCGGAATGGAATTCCTGGGGGATTGACTGTCATAGCATCACAATCACAGTTATATTGAACGACCTAAAGTGTCGTTTAAAAACACATCGTTTGACATTTAATTAAAACATCCAGAGTTACAGGATAGGTCCCAAAAGTTGATAAAGTTTGCGGAAAATATAAGTATATTACAAGTCCAAACGATGTTTTGAAAGAAAATGCCATAATATACAATGAGATAAGTCGACGCCGCGACTTTATGAGGGTTCCTTAATTGTGCCATGATGAGTATGTCTTAGTTACCTGAAAATACATTGCTAAAACGGTCAACAATAATGTTGGTGAGAAATCATAGGTTTATGAAAATGATTTATACGACTACACAAGTATAGATAATGTATGACAATGTCGCCACAAAAATGTTACAATTGCTATAAGTCCATGACACCGAAACTAGACTGATCATGATGTTCGCCCCAACAGAGTGTTTGCCAAACAACTCAAATAATGTTATTAAATGAAATGCATCCGTTTACCCAGTTGGAATCCACTAACCCGGATGGAGGCGTCACCCTCGATAGATCTATCCACTCACCCTCGCTTCTATGAAATTAACGGTTCATGATTATGAAATGGGGACATTTAACTGCCAATGAGGTAACTTAAGTAATGTAATGAATTTGAATATACTTGGTATCGTAATAAAATGATGTGCAATGTATTCTCCCCCGTAAGTTTGAAAACAAGTATTAAATGTATACAACGGGGCTATGAAAACTCACTTGATGAATTGATGTGATGACAAAAGTGAGTACACCGAAATGTAACGTGATCTCGAAACTGACCTATTATGAATGATATGATATGTAATAAGTCATGATGTAATGTTATGCATGCAATTCGGATGATATTTATACCACTTATGAATTTTTGAAAACAATACTTCTCGTCGAAAATATAATCTTTTAACGTCTTGACTATTTTTAAATTACTTCACATGTATTTGCGTTGAAATGATATCCGACGATAATCATTTAGTGATTTATTGTGAAAATATTACTTTTCGTCGTAAAATAATGTTATTGAAATTTCCATGAAAATGACAAAAACGGCCTCTAAAAGCTAGTCGTAAAATGGTGCACGTCGAGCGTTAGGAAACGAACTCAACGGTTTTGGGAAGCTCGTATGATAATCTCAAAGTTTTAGTACATGAGTTTTCATCCTAGAGGTCTCGAACATAAAGAAAATAGAGGTTAAATATGGTACTTTTAGTCCAAAATATAGTTTAAGGATGGTTTTTCGGCAAAGTTTGAGCGACCGTAATTAATTCATTACAACTCCGCTAAACAAACAATCGGACATTTTGGAAAGTATACTTGGCGATTTCACTTTTACTAGAAGACTTCTCTTCATAAAAAGTTCTAATTCAATGTTAAAAATAACCTTTAACTTGGTACTAGTTTTTGCCGCAAAACTTGTTTATTAGAAATGTTTTATAGTTTTTCTTATATGATAATAGTTACGGCAACTTTGGTAAACGTGTGTAATTTAGTCGTTACAAATCCGTTTTCTACGTTTTAAAGATCCTTAGCTTCGTATCGAAGTATAATAACATATTTTTAACAAGTCGAAATAATTTACAACGTCCAAGCTTCATTTTTGACTTGTACAAAACAAATATTGTTTGCTGAAATTTCCAGAATTTTGTATTTTTCGTCGCCAAATTGAAAAATTCATAACTTCTTCGTTATAACTCCGTTTTAATCCGTTCAAGCGGCCACGGTTTCGTTTTAAAGTATATTTTCTAAATATCTAGGCCAAAAATTTTTGTCTACTGTCGGATTTTCCAGAATTTAATTTTAAAACGTGTCGAAATGAGTTTTTCTCGCGCCAAACCTATTCTAACCTATTCAAAACAACTCCGAAGCTATTCTAATCCTACCATACACCTTCTTAGGGTGTCATGGGTTCCTAGACATCACCAAAACTAATATATAACAAGGAGTAATTATAGGATGGATTATATATATTTAACACTTAAAAACCTTAAAAAGTGGTATAAACATCACATAACTTGCATGTTTCTCAAATAAAATGATATGATCATAATAATGAATATGAAATAAAAATATGAATATGAATGCTTACTAGTGATATGATAAGGTTTAAGGACAAAAGGGTTTTTCCTAATCACTTGAGGTTTGTATTACAAAACCTATGCAACAAATGATACTAAAGTTTAATAAACCTTGTCTTGAAAACTTGAGATAATCCTTCCTTTTTTTCTTATGGTTGCCGAATATTTGCAAGAGAAATGAGAAGGAAATTTTTGATCTAGTATTTGTCAAATGAATAAGTGAAGTGAATAAGATTTGTATAATACTTTACTTGGGATATTTTTTGCAAATATCATTGTGACTCACCCCTTGTGTCGACAAGGGGTGCTAGTCATCCTTTTAATATGTTTTTTTTTTTTATTTATTTAGTATAAGTGTAAGATTTGTGAGATTAAGTGTAGTTAAGTGATAAGTTGTAGTCACTTGTGAATATTTAGGGTAGCGTTGGATAAAAATAAATTTTCACGGGTCAAGATAAAATATATTTAGGTCATAAAAATTATAAAAATACATTTCTTGCAAAATTTGAGTGATATAATAATAATCGTGTCGAATTTAAGTAAAACGTCGTAATTATATAAATACAACAATTTAGTTACAAAATAAATTTAAAACACTAGGTAAACTAATATTATTTTATAAACTTAATATGAGTATAAAAATATATTGGAATAATTTTTGGAAGTAATGGATCAATTGTTCAAAATAATTAGTTACGCGATAACGTTTATTTAATATGAAAATTATACGTTTAATGTAAAATGCAAAACCATGCATGAACTAATATGATGAAAATGATGTTAATGAAATGTAGACTAAACTTAGTCTATATGAAATGACCTCGATGATATGATCATGAATTCACCGCTAAACCATTACGGTTACGTGAATTTGATACTCGTAAACCTAGTTCACGATAAATGATAAATAATGAAACATGAGTAATGTTTTGAGAATGACTTGAAAATACGAATTGTCACATTCGCCCAACCAAAAAGGAATTCAGTCCCTGAATTCAGTCCTTGTTGGGTCCTACGGTGTTGTCGGTGAAAAGATGAGGATATTTGAGGCGCATCTGGTCTTCCCGTTCCCAAGTAAACTCAGGACCTCTTCGAGAATTCCAGCGAACCTTCACAATAGGAATACGACTTTGTTTCAACTGCTTGACCTCGCGGTCCATAATTTCTGCCGGTTCCTCCACGAAATTTAGTTTATCGTCGAGTTGAATTTCTTCCAATGGAATAACGAGTGATTCGTCCGAAAGATATTTCTTCTGGTTTGAAACATGAAACGTGTTGTGTACGTGACTAAGTTCTGATGGAAGATCAAGTCGATAAGCTACAGGACCAACTTTGCTCAAAATTTTGAATGGTCCAATGTACCTCGGGTTCAATTTCCCGCGCTTTCCAAATCGTACCACGCCTTTCCAAGGTGATACTTTCAACATCACTTTGTCGCCAATTTGGAATTCCAATGGTTTGCGCCTAACATCTGCGTAACGTTTCTGTCGGCTTCTGGCAGTTCTGAGTCTATCTCGGATTTGAACTATCTTTTCTGTTGTTTCCCGTACCATTTCTGGACCAGTGAGTTGTGCGTCTCCAACCTCGGCCCAACAAACAGGTGATCGACACTTTCGACCATAAAGTGCTTCGAATGGTGCCGCTTTTATACTGGTGTGATAACTATTGTTGTACGAGAATTCGATCAATGGCAAATGGTTAGCCCAACCATTTCAAAAATCAATCACACATGCTCTCAACATATCTTCCAATGTTTGAATTGTCCTTTCACTTTGACCATCGGTTTGTCGATGATATGCTGTGCTCATGTCTAATTTGGTTCCAAATGAATCTTGTAATGATTTCCAGAAGTTTGAAGTGAATCGACTATCTCTGTCGGAAATGATAGAAATTGGTGCTCCATGCCTCGAAACTATTTCCTTGACATAAAGTCTAGTGAGTTGTTCCATGGAATAAGTCTCTCTAATAGGTATGAAATGGGCTGATAGCTCCTGAAAGTGAAGAGATTGTGAAGAATAAGTCTCTCTAATAGAAAAAGGGTTAGGATAGCTCCTGAAAGTGAAGAGATTGTGAAGAATGGTAAGCTGTCAATGGCTTGGAAGAGTGTTAAGTGCAATATTTGTGGCATTGCTGGACACAACCGGAAAACATGTCTAGTGGGCGTACCTAGTATTAGCCCATTGGTCAAGTGTACTGCGGCCATTCGTCAATTGGGATACGTGGTCACGAGAGTCTGGCACTCGGTGCATCCACATCCAGTGAATGTCTTCGTAAGTTTTGCGAGGTTATCATGGAGTTATATGGTCGTGAGTATTTGCGAAGGCCCACGTTATATGGTCCTGCTCGAGGGTTTTTTAAAAATGATATCCAAGATATTATGTATACATGTATCATATTATATAATATGATTATCCGAAACAAGCAGCGGGTGATATGTCCTACATGGTTTGAAGATAAGGGACACCAAGATCATGATCCTTTAAGAACGCATGAAGAATCGTTGGTGGTTACTAAGGAGCTAATGGACTCATCAACTCATCAAAACTTAAATCTGATTTGGTCGAACACATTTGGAGAAATCGTCGACATTATGTCGATGAAGTGAATCAAGTCGATAGTGACGATGACGAAGACGATGAAGAGTTTTTGTAATGTTTTAAAGTTATTTGAATAAGTTACGTAATGTTTTTAATGTTTATTTGAATTTCGTAATGTAATGTTTTTTTTTAAATTTTAATGAATTTTAAATTTTTTGTTTAAAATGTTTGAAAAAAAAACAAAAAAAAACAACTTGGGTCATCGACTGTGGTATCCGGGTCATGTCTGGTCGCTGGAGAGAGAAAAATGACGTGGCGCTGGCATCCCAGGTCACGATTGGGACCAGCCTTATGTTATTGTCCTTGGAACTCTGAGACACATAAATAGTTTGTCGGTGGCGTTCTCAAGAACGATAACTTGTATGACTCATTATCTTTTTAGTTTTTTGAAAAAAAGTTTATTCGTCGTTATCTTTTTTGTGATTCTTTGAAAAGTTAGTTTTTTTGAAAAAAAGTTTATTCATCGTTATCTTTTTGTGATTCTTTGAAAAGTTTTTATTCATCGATAACTTTGTGGTTATCTTAAAACAATTTTATTTAAGATATTCAAAGCAATAACTATTACATTTTAAATTTTAAACGTTCAAAACACTGCTAAAAAAAAACCGAAACAAAAAACGAACTTTAGCTTTTTATGGTTAAAAGCATTAAACTTTTATAATTAGCTAATTAAATGCTTCTCGTATAAGTTAGCTTGTTTGTTAATTATTTTTACAAAACGATGTCGTATCCACTTGGGTTATTCATCATGTTAATTACTATATATATTAAATACCATTTGAAACGACGTCGCACTATATATTAAATACCATTTGAAACGACGTCGCACATGTTGTAAATACCATTTGAAACGACGTCGAACATGTTGTGGGCTCCCGCTAAAAAACTTGGGCTACTAAAGCCCGTCTCAAATGATGCCTGTATATCCAAAAGACCGACATATATTACCTATTACTACCTATTACTGCCTTTGAAGTTTGAACTCTAGAAGCATCTTGCATCTTCTTCCACCCTCCTCTCTATCTCTCTGTGTGAAAAAAAGAAAAGAAAAATGTCGTCTGATGTTATGTGGTGGGGCGGTAGATGAGGATAATAAGGGGCTACTCTGACTTGAGCATAACATTTGTGGAAGAGACAAGGTATGCTTTTCTAATTTGGTTAAACTATTGGTTTTTATTGTAATTCAAGATTAGAGTTCGTTTTTTTTTTTTTTTTTTTTTTTTTTTTTTTTTTTTTTTTTTTTAATGATTTGGGTATGATCTCAGGTTAAAGGTATGCTGTTTTTTGTAATTTAATTTGTCTATGGAACAAGGATGTTATGAGCAGGTAAAGCTAAAGGCTGTTGATCTTGGTGGTGACATCTGATTGTAACGAGGTTGGTAAGTGATTGGAAATTTATCTGAATGTTTTAGTTTTATATTTTAAATTGTGGGTTTCAATAGTGTATCATCATTTTGTTATGCTCTTTTGTAACAGGAAACGTGAGTAGTTCGGACGCCTTTGTTTGTGACTTTGAAGCGAAAGTTGGCAAGGAGATGGGCTCGAAAGGTATATTTTGTTTGTATACTCATATTATCGTGTGTTTTGTGTTATCTAAAGTTTTGGAGTTAGTCTGTGTTTATTTTTTTCATGTCTCATGTGTTAATGTATTGGTGTCTACCACCTGTTTGATGAAAGTCCTCAAAGAATTTCGTTTGTGGTAACTTTATTTGTTGGAGATTGTTTGTGTTAGAAACTATTTATAAATACAATGTTAAGGAATTGCTTATTGAAAATTTAGCTTATACGGATTGTTTAGGAATGCAAAACGAAACTGCTTTATCATTAGAAAATGATGGTATTCCGTTGCTTATTAAAATGCTACTTATAAGATTGTTTGCTTATTTAAAAAAGTGAAAATGAAGTGCATGCCACTAATATGCGTCTTTTTCTGTATGAAAAACAAGATATTGGAGCTGTCGACTGTTTGTGTTGTCAGTGTAACGTATCTGTTAGAGAAAGGGTGACAATAAAGTTTCTCCGTTGCCATACATTGATCTTCTTGACCAGCGTGATGGAGGTGCTTGCGTTGTCAATATCAACAGATATTTTAACTCTCTGCTTGATTTTCAAACAAATTATATATTGAGGTGACGAAATACGGTCTGACGAAGTATTAACGGTGAGGTACGCAAATTAGGTTCCATAACACATTCAAAACGACCTCTTAGTAATGTTGATATGGTTTGGTTGTAGATCATTTGAAGATGTTTGTTCGAGACTTGAGGACTTGCTGGACACTTTGTCTACGTTGCTTTCGGATGATGAGAATTTGAGTAAAGATGGTTTGGTTCAGTTGCCGTTTTTCCTATTCGGACTCTTAATTCAGTAAGATATTATGATAAAGATCTTTAGGTATGGACTTTTTGCGTACTTTGATTAATACTTTTGGTATGGACTTTGTGCGTACAAAGTTATTATTGTTAGTTCTGTTTTGCTATAAAGATTTGAACTTTTGGAGATTTCTTGAAGGTTTTTGTATTTGTGATATTTTAGGAATAAGGATTTGTTTATTTATAATTAAAGATTGGATTTTTATGTTTTAGATGTTACGAATGAAGTGATATAAAGTTGCTAATATGAGATATGGAGGAGGTGGAGAGAGTTAATATATTTTCGCAGGAGATTGTGAGGGCTGTGAGAAAGTGTAGGATTTCAGGGGTTTCATCAATTAGCGTTGGACATGGTAAAGGTATTCAGTTTTCTGATTACAACCTAATTTGAAACATGATAATTGAAAATGAAGTATCCAACTTTTTAACGGTTTCATTTTTGTATATATATTAGGAAATACACATCGTTTGTTGGGGACGTTGTTCCAAAACCACAGACTAGGGGTGAAAACGAGCCGAGCCGAGCTCGAGCTCGTTTAGGCTCGAGCTCGGCTCGTTTATATATAAAAAGCTCGAGCTCGAGCTCGAGCTCGTTTCGAGCCACACATTTTGAGCTCGAGCTCGGCTCGTGAAAATTTTCACAAGCTCGAGCTTGGCTCGAGCTCGGCTCGTTAACAAAAAGCTCGACTCGTTAACACAAGGCTCGAGCTCGTTAACACGGTTATACGTATAGAAAATATATATACGTATATATTTCTAGGGCTCGTTTAGGCTCGCGAGCCTAAACGAGCCTTTTGTATAGAGCTCGGGCTCGAGCTCGATTATTAAATGAGCCCAAACTTAAGCTCGAGCTCGGGCTCGAGCTCGTTTAGGCTCGGCTCGTTCGAGCTTTTTACCGATCCGATCCCGAGCTTTTCACGAGCGGCTCGGCTCGTTTCCACCCCTACCACAGACCCACGGGAACTGGACGTGTGGGATCACGAGGCGCTGAAGCATTAGGTGTTGGATCGTTTGGTGTGGATGGTGCAATCAGGGCACAAATGGATCATGGTCATCTGCAGCAAGTATGTTCTCATGATCCTTTCTTGGCACGTGATACGGAAATTGAACATTGGGGATCTACCAATGTTACGGCTCATGGTGAGGAAAACTTTCTAATTTTTTTTACGACTTTTTGTTTATCTCAGTATATGTTTTCAAAGCTCACTTTTGTATTTAACTGATTTATGCTTCCGACGAGCTCTTGATCGTGTGATATAGATGGTGCAATAAGGCCACGAATCCTCACGATCATCAAGCAGCATTAGTGTTTCTTGCAGACGCAAAAACACACGTTTGGACTTATAATAATATAATATATCAGATGCAAAAAAAAAAAAAAAAAAAAACAGATCATTTGGCATTGTTTGTCACACGCCCACCGGTTCTTCAGATGCTGGTGTTTCCTGTAGACAACAAGCTCTTCATGCGAGCAATGTTTTCGATAATCAAATGGCGGCAGACCTGTTAATGCATCAGCAACCACTGATTCATACCAAAGGAAAACGGAAGGCTACAGGTAATATATAACTGATGTATTTTAGCATAAATGTGTTACCAAAAACAACGTTACTAATAATTGTAACCATATTGCTGTTTGCGTTTCAGCGCAGATACCAGCTATGGATTTACCTTCTTGGATTGGAAATAGCAATAATAAATGTAACGTTATTTATAGGTTTGTACAATATTGTTACCTATAGGTTTGTACAATATTGAAATAGCAATAATAAATGTAACGTTTATTATTGCGATGAATATTGAAATAGAATAATAACACTTGAATGCGATGAATTGGCTGGCATTTGTATCAAGTTTATTTTATGTGCAGTTGGAGCTAATGCTGATGAAAACATGAATGCAATTTTGGCAGCGCTGGTGTTCCAGTTCGTGCTTTGGCCGGTGGTGGTGCTACACCTGCAGAGCAACATAGCAGCCGAGTCAAAGAAGGAAGAGCAAGTTGAAGAGAAAGAGGAGTCCGAACATGTAAGCTTTTCTTTGCTTTACTTAAATCAATATATGTTGTTAATGTTTGACATTAGGATAAAAAAAGTTATGATTAGCGATCGTTAAAGATTGTATTCAAACAAAATTCAAGCAAGTATAAGCTTTGTAACGGCAATTTCAGATATAATAAAATGTGTAGACCATATTTTGCCTTATATTGGTACACACTAGGAAAGGTAAGTTCATTTTCCGGCATACTGTTTGATGCTACACATGCGCATGTTGCATAATTTTGCAAGGAACGTTTTATAAAATGGTTTAAGTATTGTTGTGTTTGGTTGCGCATTGTTTTGTAACTTCATGTTGCGGTATGAGATAGCTTCAGAGCCCAAATACAACGCAAAAAAACCAGCCCGCCCGCAACGCGGCGGTTCGTCGCCATTCTCGTTACTATATATATTAAAAGACATTCCAAACGACGTCATTTAAGCTGCTTCCCTATCCACCTAAACGACGTCAATTCACATGCCATATTTGTGGGCTTGCTTTGAGTCCAATTTGATTTAGGCCCAAAATTTTCGCATATAGATAACCACATGTTTCATCGTTATCACAAACCATTGTTCCAGATTTTTCTCTTACCAAAGTATCATACCGCCATTCACTTTTGGAGATTCATCTTAACCTACCTACAACTTCAACATTCGATTCGTCAATCATCATCGAACAACAGTTGCTATTATATTTGATAGGGTTTCTGGCATACGTCTGCTGTGTTTGTAAAAACCGTTATTGATTTCTGATGATGCATATCAAAGTTGGGATACATGTGGTTTCGGTTTCTGAGGTTTGTTCGATACGCAACATAACAAAATTAGGGGTGGTAAGGAATAATAGATACAACTACTTTTGTTATCTTATCTTTATTTAAAATGGTTTAATTTTAGTTAATTAATTTATTTTAGTTACAGCTTTATTTGATTTTGGAGTTTACTGTTGTTGATGCTGTTTTTGATTGATTTTAAAACGTTGCTATTTAGAATAAAAACCATACGGTGAGCATACATGAACAATATTTAGAATAGAGCCCATATGTTAACATCAGCAAGGAAGTGTTAATGTCAACAAGGAATTACTCTTAAAATGTTGCTATTTAGAATAACTGTTATTTTGTTTGGGTCACTTTCAATAACTGTATGCTCACTTTGACCAATATTCGTCATGATTCTTTGTCTTAACAGTTATTCAGAATAGAGACCATATGCTAATGTCAACAAGGAAGTGGTTCAGGCATACAATTGCGTACAAAAATGGCTTGGTTATCGCAAAAAAAAAATGGACTCTGAGGTATGTTGATTGCTATAGACTACAACAAATATATCATTTGTAAGTAAACATATATGAGGTGCTACATATTGCTCTTTTGTGTATTACATGCATGCGGTCTGAGTGTGTGTTTTATTTCAGGGAATAGCGAAAACCACGATGTGCCAACCAAATAACAGTCATGTAACTGCATGACCGATAATTGTTTGTGTTCTTTGAAATAGCTCCTTTGTAATGGTTTTAACCTATTATGATATGAAAGATTTACAGCCTCCAATTTGAACCCCATAAGCCTGTTTGCTATATAGATTTGGATTAACTTTTATCGTACTTTGTTATGAGAGGTGTTTGGGGTTCGGTTATTAGACTGATATAGCTAGATATAGTTTTGACTATTCGGATGTTTGGGAAGTGTAGTTAGTTTTAATGATGCCTATTTGACCGCCTTTTAATTTATGTGATTCAAGTAACAGGACCTAATTTTTTGTATTTAAAATCACTTGCTGTAAATGCAGGGTTTCAGATTACCTTTATCAGGAGGGGTCTTGGTGAATGCTTCTTATTCGGCTGCTTGAATGGGTTCATATGCACCCATATATGGCAACATTAGAAAATCAAAAGCCAACGAGGATAGCATGACACAGTAATCATATTCATCACATTCAATTTTCTGTAACATAAGTTTGGGGTCCATACTATACACTACACAAGTGCCAAAAAATGTGTGTGGTGTACTTTTTTATTACATGAAACTTGAAAGGTTTGGATAAGCGTATACACTATTCGCAGCTGTTCCATTTTATTTCTTTTTTTATTAATCCAGATTATCAAAAATTTTGCTCTAGCAAAAGGAGGTTTAATGCACAAAAGGATGAAGAATGGTGAAAATGCTGACATAGGAAACTGCGGTGCTGGCTGATACTGGGGATTCGCGTTTTAACTGCCCGACGAATAAGGAAAGGTTGATTAATGACTTTTTTCATGCGGTTTAGTGTAATCATTGCGAATAGAAAAGGGAAAAGTTTGTGTTTTAACGCCAGCTATGAGTTCAGAAGCACTATAGTTCCATCAGGTGGTATGTTGGTGCACTTCTTGGCTACGGTCAGTCTTTCCATGAAAAAAGGGCTATTGCTGGCATCGGGGTCGGCAGTTTCTAGGTATGTAATCACACCCGTTACACCCGTTAACCTTTTACCAGATTTTTTGATTTGGCCAGTTGACATGAAAGTGCAAATTCTGATTCGTTTGTTCATGTGCAGGTAATACCACAAGAACGGACGCCACACAACCGCCTCATCTTATTTGGATGTCTCAAAGGGTTCATACCAGCAGCCGCAATGCCGGATAACATGTCGACGAGTGATAAATCGATATCAAAGAACGGTAGCTTTTCATTGCATGCGTGTAGAATAATTTCTAAAGTATGTTGGATTACATTCTGAATTTTTAAACTGATTTTTTGTATATGTTATTTTTTTTTTCAAGTAAATGCCGTTTAATGAGGGTGAAGATGAGAAAGATGAGCTCAAGGAACCAAATGAGTTGGTCTCAGCAATGAAATAGAGGATTGAAATTGTTCCTGATGGCGTCTGAGGGTGCTTACGGCGTCTGAGGGTGCTTACGTTATTCATTGGGTGAGTTTCAGTTTTGAGAATGGTCTTTGGTGGGTTTTTTTTTTTTTTTTTTTTTTTTTTTTTTTTTTTTTTTTTTTTTTTTTTTTTTTTTTTAATAATTTTAGGTTTGTTAAATCTCATGTGATATTGTTTGTTCCTAAGCTTTTGGAGGAATTGGGTACGGATCAACGGACGTTTGCGTCGCGCTGGCTTATTTGCATGCTCGGCATCCTCTTTCTTTGATTGTTAGCTTATCTGAGCCTCCTGTAAGCTTATCTTTGGGCAAGGTATGATTATAAAGTTTGTTCATTTTTATTAACTTAATGGTCAAATTGTCTGATTAGGTTTAGGATACAATTTGAGGCTGATTGGAAGAAAAATTGCTCTTTTTTTTTTTTTTTTTTTCAGTATATGCAACTCGAGTTTATTTACAATTTTTTAATTTCAGAATAGTTACTTGAGCTGACTATTAGAATTCTAAAAATTTATGCGTTTATTATGTTTTTTAGTTCTCGAGTCTTGAACGGTTTGGATAACCGATATTGAAAATAGTGTAATCATTAGCTCTAAAATACACTAATAAGCAATCCTATAAACTTTTTAAGTGCATTTTAACTTTTATGTAAAGCGGATAAAGTGGTTTTGCGTTTTTTTAATAATTTTCTGCATGAATTCTTCTTTTAACTACCACATAATTTGTTGTGCTTATATTCGTTGCATTGTATGCACAATGTTTTAGTGTTATATAAATATTGTTTTAGAGCTGCAATTAAAGGGTACAAAATTTTAAGCGGTTTCTCAGTTTATGGGCGCAGGTGACCATCAATAGAAAGTTCTTTCCTTTAATTTTTGTTTCAGTCTTTATTGAGTACCCATCTTTTTAAATATATACATGTAACTTACTGGTATCTACCTTTTTAAATGTATCTCTGGCCATGTAACTTATTTTTTCATCGCTGTAGATTTTAATCTTGGCACGAAAGTTTGAGAGTACTCTACAGCAGTCATTTTGGATATTTCGGTAGCGTCTGCAACTGCAGCAACGGCTTCTCAGGTTTCCGACCCGGGTGACTACCAACCACGCCGCGGGGACTGAGTATGTTTTATTGTTATATACTTGAACTGTTATTCAATGACTGGTCATATACCGTGTCACCTTATCTTGAAATAACAAAGTAACCTTATATGTTTATGCCATTTTGGTTTATGTAGTTTTTTAAACATATGTGTGGAATTTAATACAAAAGGCCAATAACCATTACTTCTAAAAAACATAGGAAAAAAAAAAAAAAAAAAAAAAAAAAATTGTTACATAAATTACAAGATAAAAATGTCTAAAAAAAAGCTCCGCCGCGCGGCGGATCGTCGCAATACTCGTTTGTACCAAAACAAAACAAGAAATATTGGAGGTTCAATGCTATTTTTGTTTCGAAATCAAATCGTAATGCAGAAGTGGTTTTTCGTTACAAATTACCATCTAGAAAATGATTTTTCATGTTTCTAATAAATCAGGTAGTTAACTTTAGTGGAGTAAATTAAAAAAAAAAAAAAAAAAAAAAAAAAAAAAAAAAAAAAAAAACCTAGCATTAAAAAATAACTTGTATGTGTGCCGATATTCTTTCATTGTAAAAATTGCTATTATCCCATATGGGCAATAGAAATAAAAAAAATTGCCATATTTTATAATAGGATTATGACGGTTGAAATTAAGGTTTTCAAGATCAGAATCCTACTCAGGATTCTTTTCATTTTGCAAGATCGAAATCATAAGATCTGATCACAATCTTAAGATCCTACTATAATATCATTATCTTAATAGTCTGTTTAGTATTATTCAAATCTACAAATTATTATATATAATAAATACAAAATATATGAATCTTTCATGAAAATGTTTTCCTAAGTTATGAATATGAAATGTTTAAAAAGATTAACATGTTCTTTTTAAATTCTATAAAATATAATCCATAACTTTTTAGTATTTTTAGTTTGCGGTTTAAAAAAAGTAAGTTCGGATTGGATTAGATCTTAAGATCCTATGGCGAAGATCGGAAACTTATAAAATCCTAAGTTTGCTAAGATCCTACGTAGAATCCGGATCGTTTTTGCTTTGTAGTATCGTAAAATCGTAAGATCCTAAGATCAAGATCACGATATTAACGTTAATTGAATAGGAGCATTTACACAAAATGCAAATGATAGTTGCTTGTTGTGAAACACTCTAAGCTGTTTGATAAAAATGTATTATTAAGTGCTGAACGAATCAAAGCTACTGAATAATTCAAAGGTGTTGAATGAGCATGATTCTGAATTAAAAAGCTATTTGATAAATTGTGATAACCTGATTATGGTAGCCTGGTGCATGGATTCCATCGCTCATTTCAAATTTAATAATTGGAATAGTATGAGGACCTATAATACTAGGGGTATTTGGGTAAAAAAAAGGCTTGTATCATTTTGTTCACTCTAGCACACAAAATCGCTCATCATTTCATTTGTCAATCAGTTGACAATTTTTAATTTGACAAACACACTGACCGATTAGTTTTTAGATACTCAGTACTGAATTAGTTCATTCAGCAGTTATCAAACACACCCTAAGCTAAACATGACCAATATGTAATAACTTGATTAAAAAGACATTGACGTGATTTGAACGTATGACCCCAACGTTATGTTCACCATACTAAAAATACGTCTACTTTTGTTAAGAATAAACTTTTTTGGACTATGAGATTTCGAGTTACCCACATTAATGGTTTTGACTTCAAGTTTTGTTTTCCGAAAGGTGTTAAAATATACAAACATGAATTTTGAATACTTTATACCAAATTGCCTCCACATTATAAATCTTTCCGAAGGTGCCAGCACCACAACAATATATATTAACAGTGACCTTGAAGATCTTTCTTGAATCATCATCATCAATAACGAAACAACTAGTGACTCTCCTGTTCAATGACTCAATCGGTTTTCGGTTTAACCAGCCGAGTCAACCCACGGTTTAAAACATTGGTCCAAACCACAAACATATGTTGATCAACCACAAAATGGCCCTTTAGTCCTTTACTTGCCACATGCATGTTGCTTTTTTAGTATTGGCTATGGGTCATTAATATTCTAACATATGTTGATCAACCAAAACACGACCCTTTACTAGCCACATGATGTAGTATCTCCAAAGTAGGGTAGCATATTTTATCATAGCTTAAAAACATGTAGTTATAAATTTTAGCTGAAAAGATCAAACAAATTTCATAACAGTTTACTATCTAAAATGTGTATCATTTAAGAAAAGTTTTATACACAAATATTCAGATTCTCCGATACATAATTTATAGTTTTATTGGTTGATTGAAACACAATTGAGGTTACTATAGAAATTTCGAATGCGATTATGAAAAAGTGCTACGGAATTTATGAGGTAAATGTGGGAAGGCCATAGTTGGTAACCCGCAACTTGATCGTAATTTGAAGTGTAATGGTATTTTAGTATTTAGGTGTTTCTAGAGGTCTAAGTTATCTCGTCACTACATGCCAAGTTGAGCAACCTTGTTCCCTTCTTTTTTAACATCATTT
Organism: Chrysanthemum seticuspe; assembly: GCA_019973895.1. NCBI lineage: Eukaryota > Viridiplantae > Streptophyta > Magnoliopsida > Asterales > Asteraceae > Chrysanthemum > Chrysanthemum seticuspe. Next base: position 324,614,164 of record BPTQ01000005.1, read on the forward strand.
TTTCAAGTTTCGAAACAAAAAGGTAGCTAAGATTGAGTATGAGTGGAGGTATATAAGGAAACCTCATTGTAAAAAGGCAGATAGCTTGCATGTGTTTATATATTTTCTAGATAACTGTTTGTTTTTTATCCCACATAGGTAATAGAAAGAAAAGGATGGTGGCTTATATATTAAAGTTATGTTATTTGGTTAAGTTATGTTATTCGATATAAAGTACTTATTTATACGTGAAAGAGTGTAGGAACAACGTATATGTATCGAGCACATTATAACTCATGAAATACTTGCGGATCTGCTAACTAAAGGTCTACCACCCAAAGTATTTCAAGGCCATGTTGCTAAAATGGGTTTTCGTCAAGACCTGGCATAATGTTGTAGTTAGTGCACTATTTCATGATTATGTTTAACTTCAATAGAAGCGCTTTAAGATAATATCCATCACTATAATGTCTAGCTTGTCTATGTTTACTTTCAACTGTGTACACTTATGTTTCATTATAGACAAACTTATTTTTACCACATTACTCTTTTCTCACTTTGGCTTAATGAAATCATATATTTCACATTAGTATAATTGATGGGGGCTTGTGTCAAACGCGGCACATTAGGCTGTATCTTTTTGCTTTGGTGCTATTATGGAAGTATGATGATTCCCATAAACTTGTACAGGTTTATGTATATAAATAAATAAATGGTCCTATGGCCAAGTGGGAGAATGTTAGAATTATCCTTATAGTATGGTCTTTTGACCATTTAGACCCTTAACTATGCCTTAATGACATAATCTACCCTAACTAACAATTGACAGTTATTTGATGGAAATAACTGTCATAACAATATAATCAGGGATTGTGGTTGCTTTCCTGTATGTTGTCACATAAGAAAATCTCTCTCAATCAACACCAATTACTAGATACAAATTCATCCATCGTATTGGTGACATCACTACCAGAATCGACTAACCCTAACGCTATGGCTTCATCATCTAATCACAATCCTACGTCGGTTCTATCATCAAGTAAGTTTACTTTCATGTTATCATTATGATATTATTACATGAGATTGATCCTGTATATGTTTAATTAATTTAACATCCCTAGCCCCAAGCATTATGAGACACCGACACTTTACTCTAGCGTGCGGTAAAGACACATTTTCCTGATAAAAAGCTTGGGATCAGGAGTGAAAGTCTCGATGTCCGTGTTTTTTATCCCAGTAATCTCTATCTCGGAAATCTCTTGTTCTTTCTTGCATTCGGTCAAGGAATTATAAGTTGTTAAGGCAAGGTCCACCAGGCTAAGCTAGCTATCGACTGATAGAGACTCGGCAGCCTGAAACAAACATGTAACTTAAGATCCTTGTCAGAGTTGCAAATTAAACATGTTTCAAATAGTATTCCATAAACTTATTGAGCATCAACCACCAGATGGTAAATACAAGAATAACATGATCACCTCCATCATCAGATGACATTTTCTTTTTCATCAAGTATCTGAGGTCCAGAGACTCGAGTGTCGCAATCTCAGGAAACTCAGCAAACATACCCTCAATAGTCTTGAACATGCACGATCATCTTTTCCTTTTCCAAACAAGACAACGTCGTTAGTTCCTGAAGCCATTTCCTTGGGATTTCGATTTTCTATAGCTCATTAAGTGTAATGGTAATTAGGTATTTCTAAAGCTCTAAAGTTATCTCGTGAGTACATCAAGTTCCCAATACCCGAATAGCTATACTATAAATGAGCAACCTTGTTTCCCACTTTTAACAAAAGATTTTCAAGTTTCAAAACAAAAAAGTAGCTAAGCTTGAGTATGAGTATAGGTAAATAAACAACCCTTACTATAAAAAAAGCAAGCACCTTACATATACGAGTTAGATATATTTTCTTGACAAAAAAATGTTTTTGATCCCATACACTTAATTGAAAGAAAAGAAAGGTAGGTTATATACTAAAGTTATGTTAGTTGGGCAAGTTGAGTTTAGTATTATGCTATAATGGAAAGATTATTAAATCTATCCTTGTTATATCCTGGATGATAACTTTTATGATTAATCAACTTTTTGTATTTTTCATGATATTCCACTCATGGTTAAAAAAGCTTTTTATTTGTTGTACTTAAAGCATCAAACTTTTACATGAATATTTTGAGCGTTAAACACCTCGCGGCTAAAATTTGTGCTATTTTAAGTTAGTAATACTTCTTGACATCTAACCACATGGGGTGACCCAGTAGTTTGGATTTGGTCTTTTTAAGTGGGTAACTTCCTGGAGGTCTCAGGTTCAAACATTGAGGAGAAAATTAATCCTAATGTGGCCATGGAGGTTACCTGCGACGACTCCGGGCTATCCGAAATGGTAGTCGCCCAGGGATTTGTCGGCTTGCAATGTCGATTCGAAACCAGGTAAAAAAAAAAAAAAAAAAAAAAAAAAATTCTTGACATCATTTGTTTGAAACCTCAATTCCTTCATCTACATATATAGTTACATAGAAGTGACAAAGATTAAGAAATTTCAAAAGAATAATTACTTGTCGACTGTCGTAGAGCAAATATATTGCCCAAGTATAATACGTATACAACTGCTTATAGCTAAGGATATGCGAAGATTTTGCTTGTCGATGTTCATGCTGAATATCACGGAAATCTCTTAATAGCTCGGAAATCTCTTGTTCGTTTTTGCCTTCGGTCACGGAATAATAGTTTTTAGGACGTGGTCCACCAGTACTTCATAACTTTATTGATATCCGGATATCACTTGAGCGTCACAATCTCAGGAATATAAGCAAACATACTACCATGCACGATCATCTTTTCCTTAACTTTTCCAACAAAGCAACGACTACTACGGTATTATATTATCAAACACATAAACACCGTTAGTCCCTGACGTCTTGAAGCCATTTTGTCGGGATTTCAGTTTTCTATAGCTTGATAAGTGTAATGGTATTTAGGTCTTCTAAAGCTCTAAGGTTATCCCGTCACTACATCCCAAATTGAGCAATCTTGTGCCCCTCTCTTTTAACTAAGGATTTTTCAAGTTTAAAAACAAATATCTTGTCACTAGTCTTGAATATGAGTGGAAGTAAATAAGGATCACTCGTTGTAAAAAGGCAGATAGTTACATGTATTTATATGTTTTCTAGATAAAATATTGTTTTTATCCCACATAGATAACAAAATGAAAACGTTGATAAGTTATATACTAAAGATATGTTCGTTGATCAAGTTTGGATTAATATTATGTTATCTTATAGGTGACAAATGTATGAGGGAATGTACGTTTTTCTCCTTGTGGATAACTTGAATATATAATTCATTTACTTTTTTATTTTTTGGTAAAATGTTTTATTCTTATATTCAATGAATTCATTACAAGATACTTTAATCATAAGTTACTTCATGATTGAAAAGCTTTTTATTTGTTGAATTTAAAACATCAAACTTTTATATGTATATCTTTAAATAACAAGGTGAGATTTAAAGCATATATGTGACTTCTGCATGAATATTTAAAACGTGAATTCGAAGTCATCTCGCGGCTAAGATTTGT
>BPTQ01000005.1:324617814-324751731 GCA_019973895.1 Chrysanthemum seticuspe
CCCTAAGTTCTCCCTTCTCCTTACTACCCTCCATAATTTCTAACATCTTATAATCTCCTTCTTCTAAATCATCATCCGAATCACTTGTAATCGAATCACTATCTAGAGGTTGATCAGATTCCTTAAGGGCTTCCTCAAGTGTATTTTCAATTATCATATTTAATTTCCTAAGCTCTCCAATCTCACTCATGATACGGGCTCGAAGTTGGTTAGAAGAGGCTGGGTCAAGCAGTGGGTATATGTTTGGTGGTGAAGCATTGGTTGGTTGTTGGTTATCGAGTGGTGGTTGGTTATCATTCTCCATGATGAAGAGTGATGGGGTTACGAACAAAAGTCACGAAGAAGGGGGATAGATTAAGAGAAAGCTAAAAATGAGAAAAAATTTTACTTGATAGGAATCAAGCAAAGAAACCTAAACGAGGTGGACTACTAACTAGCTATTCTATTCCCCGGCAGCGGCGCCAAAAACTTGATAACGCTACACGCGTCGTTCGGGGTCAAAGGAACTTCCTTTTCTTCGAGCAAGTTTTATAACACCCTAGGCAGTGAACCTAATCGTTGTAGTGTAGTAATTAGGGTAAGCCACGGGTATTGATATCGTTCTCTAGGGGAATAGGAATGCTAGTAGGGAGTTACTACGCTAAGGTCAAGGTTGAGGAAGATTATTTTTTATCTTTTTATATTTTTTGAAAAATGGAAAGGTACGAATCTCGGGTATTGGATTTGGGGGGGTTGGTATTTCTACCGATTACTCTACTATTATATAATTATCTAAACTAAGGTTGTGGGAGTCTATGTCTAATTAATGTGTGCTCGTATGATAGTTTAAAGATGTGTTTACTTAGTTTGTATTACTCCTTAATTATCTCCTATTGATGGTTGAGTGTCACGTCTTATTCCTAGTTGCGTTGTGTTTCTAAAGTTGTAGGGTATGCGTTTCTCCCTAACTCTTTGAACTTACCAAAGGGTCTTGTCTACAAACCCACTAGAGATTATAGACTCCTACTCTAAGGCGCTCTTCGGATGGTTTAGCCTACAATTACTCAGGTAATTATACTCTAAGGTTCACAAAGATGAATCAAGCATTAAGTGCACAACGAATGACCTATCGCATTACTAGATCATTAATCAACTAAGATAAGAAACAACCAATCAATATTCAATAATTAAGTTTCATACTTCCTAAGCAAACACACAAATAAATTAGCCGGACATGGAGAACATGCAAGCATACACACAAATAATCAAAGACATAATTGAATTAATGAAGTAAAGACTTATCTTGGTGTAAGATAGGGTTTAAAACCCTAAAATACTGTACAAGACACCTTATGTTCGGTTTTAGGTTTTTACTCCAAAGACTCTCCACACAAAGACTGAAAAATTCGGATTCTATATATAAGATTACAATTGCGACGGCGTCACCTTATGTTTAGTGACGCCGTCGTGTCGCCGCCATTAGGGTTTCGTCTTGGCCACGTTAACCTTGCGACGGCGTCACCTTATGTCCGTGACGCCGTCCTCTTCAGCTTCTGACGTCGTCTGGATTGCATCTAGGCCGTCTGAGTAGCGACGGCCTACTCTTCCATAGCTAGACGTCGTCACTTGAAAATACGAGTTTTGAGACCTGTGTCGTCACAATAATTTTGGGACAGCGTCACAAAGTAGTACCTGACGCCGTCACCTTCTACTTTCAGCAACTGTGAGTGTCTCGATTTCGACTTTGGCCATTTTCTTCATATATTCGCGCCTTTTCGTCCAAATAAGTGCCATTCCAGCATTTTGCCTTCACGAGACCTAAAAAGTGAAAAGGAACGATATTAAGCAATAACGGATACAAAAGTGATCAAATAAGGACTTAAACGACCCTTCAAAATGGTACCTTTTAAAACCTTATCAATATATAAGTTTTGGACATGTAATAAACAAGTAAGGGTCACGTAAACCTAAACCCTAGTTTAATATGTGAAGCGAATAAAGCATATCAAACCCTAATTGTTTGTGAACGTGTCTCTTTTGTGTGCGTTATATTAATTCAAGTGAACTTGTAGTTATGTACACGTGTAATTTATCCGAGTAATAAGTAACTTGTATGTCACATAAAATCATAAACGTACATGGTAAAACATAAAAGGAGAGATTGTCATCAATTACGTATTAGGTTAAGTAACGAGTCATTAAGACGTAACATGTAAAGTAAATGCATATTAATGAGATATTAAAGAAATAGAAACCCTAAACTTTAATAAAAGACATATGAACCCTAATCTACGATATTAAATATTAAAACATTAAGTCTCATTTAATTATAAAACCCTAAAATATTAAAAGACCATTTTGACGATTATGGAATCATTAATAATATACGACATTAATGTATATAGGTTCTGTGAAGAAGGAGTAATTCTTTGCTTTCCCTGTTTCTACTTTTGATCATTTGCTTTGGAATAAGGTACGGATATTCTGTCTTACTTTAAGACACTTACGTTATCGTACATATAATCTGACCTTTTCAGTAAAGGTTTCGTATAATGTTTTCTTTTCGCTTTCATATTAGGATTTCCTAAGCCTTTGCTATGAACCCTAATGTGTCTATTTGAGCTGTTGCTTATCTAAACTTTGATTTTGAATCATAAAACATTTGATTTTGAACTATATGATATGAAACTTTTGATTTTGAAAACGTTTGATAAAATATGATCTATGTCAGTTATGACATTCTTATTTGACCTCAGATAGTTTGACACCCGAGCCAATTATTAACTAGTCATGGGGGTTCCATGTCCGTGTCAGCAAATGCACTTCTGACATGACTCTAGGGCAGTAGAGTGAAGTTCTGCCACGTCCCTTATCTGTTATCTGTTATGAGCTCAATTTGTATTATATTATCAAAGTCTGTCTGTGGGGCGTATGGGTGCATCCTAGATCTGTTATATGCTATATATTATATGTTTATGTTATATGTTGTCTGATGATTGATGTTGCGTGCATGCACGTCCTTCATAACTCTGGTAGGTCTCCCTACAAATTGTTGCCTTATGTGATTATGATATGTTTATGATATGGCATATGTGTCTGGGCTCGAGGTAGTTAGCTATAAAACTTATTCTTATATTCTGAATTATCTTTTGAAATAATTATGATTTCACTATTTTTCTTTCACTTTATTTCGTATTCGTTCTCGTTTCGCATTCGTTTTGCTTGTATATCTGTTCACTGGGCTTTTGAAGCTCAGCCGCATTTCTTTTCTTCCGCGGCAGGTATCTAAGCATTGGAGCTGGGTATTGCTTTGGGATGAGTGCTGAGTGGACTTACCTTAGAGATTTTAGCTTTGATCTTATGATGCCATTTAGACTTGATATTTTAGACATTTCATTTGAAGTTTATTTTTCCGCTGGGACCTATGTATTGAAGTCGTTTTGACTTGGATTATTTTCGCATTTATGTTAAGACTTCTTTTGCTTATTTATGTTTTGCTTTGATATGACACCATTACTTGTGATTCCTTTACCCTTGGCGGGTCGGGGCGTTACAATTTATGGCATCAGAGCCCAGGTTTACGACTTGTAGTCAGGACCTGTGACATATGGAGCCTAGGTTTTGAGACTTTAGAGCTTAGGATTTGACCTGTGAGGATTTGGGTAGACTTTAGGATTCCTTCGTATTTCCATTTCGTATCTCACCTTGTTCATTTTGCTAATTGTTTGGATATCGTTCAGATGGTTCAAACTCGTCGTAACGGTAACTCGGGAGGGGACGATGATGCTATTGACATGGATGCTGCGATTGCGAATGCTCTCAACTCTCTTTTCCCTGGTCTGACTACACCTGAGATGATGGAACAGGTGATCAACAACATTCGTAATCAGAATGGTGCTTCGGGTAGTGGTGGAGGAAATCAACCCGTCGGTATTCATACTTGGCTCGAGCGTTTCGGTAAGCTTAAGCCTCTTTCGTTTAGCACTGCTGCTACTCCTACTGAGGCCGAGGACTGGATCACTCATATTGAGAAGCTGTTTGAAGTACTGGGTTGTGGAGACGAGTTTAAGACTCGTTTGGCTTCATTCAAATTGGAAGGTGATGCTTTAAGTTGGTGGAAGGCGCTCAAACAAGCAAGAGGAGGAGATGCTTTTGCTGTGACTTGTACCTGGACTGAGTTTCGGACTATCTTCTATAACCGTTACTTCACTGATGCTGAGCAGCAAAGGTATGAGAGGGATTATCAAGCGATCTACCAGTTTGATCATGAGAACTCTAATGAGTACATGAGTAGGTTTATGAGGTTGGTGAGTTTTGTGGGAGCGATTGCTGGCGATGGTAGGCGTCAAGCTAAGCACTTCAAGTGGGAACTGAAGAAGTGGGTGTTGGACCGATTGCTTAATATTGAGTATGAGAATGTGTCGGCCTGCAATAACGCAGCTCGTAACATTGAGATCTTTCATGAGGTTTCGGGTTCTAACAAGCGTAATCGCGATGGTGATCGGATTCAAGGTAGGACTCAAGGCAATGACTATAAGGGAAACTCTAGTAGGAGTTATGATTCGAGAGGTCAAGTGGATAGGAGTTATGATCAGCGGGGTCAGTCGGGAAGGAATGTTGACACTGGGCGCTCTGAGACGAGGGGTCAAGATAATAGAAATGCTGGAAGGAATGGAAGTGACCGTCAGAACCAAGGTAACAATAACCAGCGTTACAACAAGGATTAGCCAGCTCGAGGATCAAATCAGGGTCGTGCTTCAGGATCTGCTAGTCAACAGAGGACAGCTGAGGTTTTGCCACCCCCACCTATTTGTACTACTTGTGGAAAGGCTCATCCAGGGCAGTGTTTTAAGGCCACTGGTGGATGTTTCTCTTGTGGTTCCACTACTCACAAGATTAAAGATTGCCCTAAGAAGAATCCGGCAGTTCCTGGAAACTACATCAAGCCGCCAACTACTACTGGACATGTCTATGCTACTACTCGTAACCAGGCGGAGCGCACTTCAGGTACCATTACGGGCACTCTTTTCATTGATGATTTTGCTGTCTTCGTTTTATTTGATACTGGCGCCACACACTCCATTATATCTATCACATTTGCTAAGAAACTTAATATGAAGCCCAAACCGTTAACAAATCACTTATCGATTTCTACGCCTATGAAAAACCACGTGATCATTAATCATAAATACGTTAAGTGTCCTCTTCGTTTTGATGATCGTATTCGCTTTGCAAATCTGTATCCTCTTGATATGGTCGACTTTGATATCATTCTAGGCATGGATTGGTTGGCTTACCATAGAGCTTCAATTGACTGCCATGCTAGAACGGTGATCTTTGGAGACGTAAAACATCCTGAATTCGTTTATCATGGTTCTCAACCTCTTAAATCTGTTAAGCTCATTTCCGCTAGGAAGGCACGGATCATGATTGCTCATGGATGCCAAGGTTTTCTAGCATCTGTTAAGGACACATCCTTGGAGAGTCCTAGCATTGAAAATCTTTCGGTTGTTTGCGAATTTACTAACGTTTTTCCCGATGAACTCCCTGGACTTCCCCCAGCTCGAGAAGTTGAGTTTAGCATTGAGTTAATTCCTGGTGCTGAACCGATTTCGAAGGCTCCGTATCGTATGGCACCTGTAGAACTGAATGAGTTGAAGGAACAGCTGCAAGAGATGATAGAGAGTGGATTTATACGCCCCAGTGTTTCTCCATGGGGTGCACCTGTCTTGTTTGTGAAGAAGAAGGATGGAAGCATGCGCTTATGTATCGACTATCGTGAACTCAATCGTATTACTATTCGTAACCGTTATCCTCTGCCGCGTATAGATGATTTGTTTGATCAACTGCAAGGAGCTAAGTTCTTTTCGAAGATTGACCTGAGGTCTGGCTACCATCAGTTACGTGTGAAGGAGCAAGATGTTCCTAAGACCGCGTTTCGTACCAGATATGGTCATTACGAATTTCTCGTTATGCCTTTTGGTTTGACCAATGCGCCTGCTGTATTTATGGACCTGATGAATCGTGTTTTCCATGAGTTTCTCGACAAGTTCGTTATTGTTTTCATCGACGATATTTTAGTTTACTCCAAGTCTAAAGAAGAGCATGAAGAACATCTCCGTATAGTTTTGGAGATTTTGAGGAAGAAGAAGTTGTACGCCAAATTTTTGAAGTGCGAATTTTGGTTGAGACAAGTTGCTTTCCTTGGTCATATCGTATCAGCTGATGGTATTACCATGGATCCGTCTAAAGTTGAGGCTATCACAAAATGGCCAAGACCTACGACAGTGACTGAGGTTAGGAGTTTTCTTGGACTTGCTGGTTACTATAGACGTTTTGTTGAAGGTTTCTGTCGCTTAGCTCTACCCCTAACCCAACTGATGAGGAAAGGTGAAAAGTTTGTATGGACGGATGAACGAGAGAAGAGTTTTGAAGAGTTGAAACGGAGATTGGTGTCAGCTCCTATTTTGACTCTTCCAACTGGTTCTGGAGGATTTCTAATCTACAGTGATGCATCTAAGAAGGGATTAGGCTGTGTTTTGATGCAACATGGAAAGGTAATAGCTTATGCTTCGAGGCAGCTAAAACCTTATGAAGAGAATTACCCAACTCATGATCTTGAGTTAGCTGCGGTGGTGTTTGCGTTGAAGATCTGGAGACATTACTTGTATGGAGAGACGTATGATATATTCACTGATCATAAGAGTCTCAAGTATATTTTCACTCAGAAGGAACTTAACATGAGACAAAGAAGATGGTTAGAACTTCTTAAAGATTACGACACTAACATTCAGTACCATCCTGGTAAGGCTAATGTAGTTGCTGACGCACTTAGCCGGAAATCAGGCATTCTTGCGAGTATCAAGATTGAGCCTAGGATTATTCGTGACTTAGAGCGTTTGGATGTTGAGTTGTGTGTACGAGGTTTTGATGGATACTGGGCTAGTATGAAGGTGGAGTCGAACCTTATACTGCAAATTAAGGAAGGTCATAAAGATGACGGCGAGCTGTGGGCCGTAGCTCAAAATGTTGAAGAAGGTAGGCAGCCGGAGTTTAAGGTTGATAACGACGGAATTGTATGGTATGAAGATAGGCTTTGTGTTCCCAATGATCAGGTACTTCGTGAGAAAGTTATGACTGAAGCTCATAGTTCTCCTTTCACTATTCATCCTGGTTCTACCAGGATGTATAGGGATTTGAAGCAGTACTTGTGGTGGAACGGTATGAAGCAAGATGTGGCGACGTTTGTGTCGAAGTGTATGATTTGTCAGCAGGTTAAGATTGAACATCAAAGGGCTAGTGGATTATTACAGCCATTGGAGATTCCAACATGGAAGTGGGATAAGATATCTATGGATTTTGTGACTGGACTACCTCTTACTAAGAAGAAGCATGATGCGATTTGGGTGGTTGTTGATCGGCTAACCAAATCTGCTCATTTCTTACCAATTAGAAAGGATTATGGTATTGGTAGATTGGCAGAGATTTTTCAGCAAGAGATAGTTAGACTTCATGGTACTCCGACATCTATTGTGTCAGACAGAGATCCGCGTTTTACTTCTCGTTTCTGGAAGGGTTTGCAGAAAGCTTGGGGTACTCGACTTAATTTTAGTACGGCATTTCATCCTCAAACAGATGGTCAGTCAGAGAGGACTATTCAGACCTTAGAGGACATGCTAAGGGCTTGTGCTTTGGAATGGACTGGCAGCTGGGATGAATATTTGTGTTTGGTAGAATTTGCATACAACAACAGTTGGCATGCTAGCATTAGGGCAGCACCGTTTGAACTTCTTTATGGAAGAAAATGTAGCTCACCTACTTGTTGGGATGAAGTAGGTGAACGCTTAATCGAAGGTCCGGAAATGATTGAGATCACTAATGAGAAAGTAGCTGTTGCTAGAGAAAAGTTGAAGGAGGCTAGGTCTCGTCAGAAAAGTTATGCCGACAAGCATCGTCGTGATTTAGAGTTTCGAGTTGGTGATCGTGTGTTTTTGAAAGTTTCGCCGTTTAGAGGCGTGAAACGTTTTGGAATCAAGGGCAAGCTCAGTCCTCGATTCATTGGTCCGTTTGAAATTCTGGAGCGTATAGGAGAAGTTTCGTATCGTTTAGCACTTCCGCCTCAGTTATCGCATGTTCATGATGTGTTCCATGTATCTCTCCTAAGGGGATATAACTATCATCCATTACACGTTGCTTCTTATCCGTTTGATCAAATTCAATCTGATATGTATTTATCTGAAGAACCGGAAGCTATTTTAGAAAGACAAGAAAGAGTCATGAGAAATAAAGTCATTCCGTTCGTTAAGATTCTTTGGAAAATTCACCCGGAGCGTGAGGCTACTTGGGAAACCGAAGAGTCGATGCGAGCTAGTTATCCTCATTTCTTTGAATAGTTCGGTATGTTCTCATCTCGTTTTCGTTTCGTTTCATTTCAATTTTCGAGGACGAAAATTTTTTTTAGAGGGGAAGAATTGTAAAACCTGAAAATCTAAAACATATATAAGTACGAAAATACCCTTGGAACCAAGAAGTATAAAATACGTAAAATACGTTTATAATAAATTAACGACATTAAAAACCTAATAAATAAAACGTGACGAATATAATTACGTAAACGACTTTAGTACGACGAGGACCTAAACGTTTCGCTAATGATAATGGGCCGTTTATTGTTGGACGGGCTCGTTTGTTTTGTTTTGTCTTGAGCCAAGCCGAGAACCAAGAAGAGCCCAACGGGGCGTTTGTTTATGTTCGTTGGATCAAGGGCCGAAGCCCATTTGGGCGTGCGTTTGGTGTGTGTCCGGTTGGACCCAAGCCGAACCCAACTCCACTCCTAAACCCTAAACTAAATGCTACAACTATAAATATAACTCAATAACCTCAAAAGTGAAACCCTAGTTTTAATTGTTGCCTCTTTTCTCTCTTTGTTCCCATTCGGCCGAGAACCAAAACCCCATTGGTGTCGAGATTTTGCTTCAAACGAGTTAAGGTATAACGTTTATTCGACTTCCTTTAACGTACCTTACATGTATATGTCGAGTTATATTTTGTTTAGTCGAATTTTTGTTTTCTTTTTCTTGTGCCGAGACATGTGAACCAAAAACAAGACAAACCCTTAACGAATTAAACCTTGTAACTAATAAGGAACATGTAACGTAATATGTAATATTGAATCGGGTCATGAATATGTTGAGTTATGTATTGCCGAACTATGCATGAGTTAGGACCGAACCATATATGTATTCGGCTAATGAATAAAACTAAATAACTTGAATATGTAACTTGTTTAGATGAGCTAGGACTTGCGTAAACCTATTAGCCTAAACCCTAGTTGAACCGAATATATATATATATAAGTTTTGGACATGTAATAAACAAGTAAGGGTCACGTAAACCTAAACCCTAGTTTAATATGTGAAGCGAATAAAGCATATCAAACGCTAATTGTTTGTGAACATGTCTCTTTTGTGTGCGTTATATTAATTCAAGTGAACTTGTAGTTATGTACACGTGTAATTTATCCGAGTAATAAGTAACTTGTATGTCACATAAAATCATAAACGTACATGGTAAAACATAAAAGGAGAGATTGTCATCAATTACGTATTAGGTTAAGTAGCGAGTCATTAAGACGTAACATGTAAAGTAAATGCATATTAATGAGATATTAAAGAAAGAGAAACCCTAAACTTTAATAAAAGACATATGAACCCTAATCTACGATATTAAATATTAAAACATTAAGTCTCATTTAATTATAAAACCCTAAAATATTAAAAGACCATTTTGACGATTATGGAATCATTAATAATATACGACATTAATGTATATAGGTTCTGTAAAGAAGGAGTAATTCTTTGCTTTCCCTGTTTCTACTTTTGATCATTTGCTTTGGAATAAGGTACGGATATTCTGTCTTACTTTAAGACACTTACGTTATCGTACAGATAATCTGACCTTTTCAATAAAGGTTTCGTATAATGTTTTCTTTTCGCTTTCATATTAGGATTTCCTAAGCCTTTGCTATGAACCCTAATGTGTCTATTTGAGCTGTTGCTTATCTGAACTTTGATTTTGAATCATAAAATATTTGATTTTGAACTATATGATATGAAACTTTTGATTTTGAAAACGTTTGATAAAATATGATCTATGTCAGTTATGACATTCTTATTTGACCTCAGATAGTTTGACACCCGAGCCAATTATTAACTAGTCATGGGGGTTCCATGTCCGTGTCAGCAAATGCACTTCTGACATGACTCTAGGGCAGTAGAGTGAAGTTCTGCCACGTCCCTTATCTGTTATCTGTTATGAGCTCAATTTGTATTATATTATCAAAGTCTGTCTGTGGGGCGTATGGGTGCATCCTAGATCTGTTATATGCTATATATTATATGTTTATGTTATATGTTGTCTGATGATTGATGCTGCGTGCATGCACGTCCTTCATAACTCTGGTAGGTCTCCCCTACAAATTGTTGCCTTATGTGATTATGATATGTTTCTGATATGGCATATGTGTCTGGGCTCGAGGTAGTTAGCTATAAAACTTATTCTTATATTCTGAATTATCTTTTGAAATGATTATGATTTCACTATTTTTCTTTCACTTTATTTCGTATTCGTTCTCGTTTCGTATTCGTTTTGCTTGTATATCTGTTCACTGGGCTTTTGAAGCTCAGCCGCATTTCTTTTCTTCCGCGGCAGGTATCTAAGCATTGGAGCTGGGTATTGCTTTGGGATGAGTGCTGAGTGGACTTACCTTAGAGATTTTAGCTTTGATCTTATGATGCCATTTAGACTTGATATTTTAGACATTTCATTTGAAGTTTATTTTTCCGCTGGGACCTATGTATTGAAGTCGTTTTGACTTGGATTATTTTCGCATTTATGTTAAGACTTCTTTTGCTTATTTATGTTTTGCTTTGATATGACACCATTACTTGTGATTCCTTTACCCTTGGCGGGTCGGGGCGTTACAATAATCGAGCAAGTGGAATGAGAAAACAATCAGTGGTAGCCCGGTTCACTTTATGACTGAAGCGCATGGAAAAAGTATGAAGCATGTTGATGAGAATGGTCATTAATTAGAAGATTTCTCTTCTTCAGAAGATAAAGCGCACTGACACGTACACTTTTCTTTTCTTTAGAGTACGACGCATGAACTGAGTTGTTCATACGTCATAAGAAGATTTCTCCTCTTTATAAGATAATGCGCACTGAAACGTACACATTTCTTTTCTTTAGAGAACGAGGCATGAACTGTTGTGTTCATACGTCATAATCTCTCTCTTTTCAGCTCTCTTAGCAAAACATGTAATCAACCCCATTATCATTCAGTAGGCTCTTTGTCGTGACAGCTGATGGAGAAAAACCAATATGATGAATTTGACCCTGAAGTAAACTAACCCGAACTCGTGACTTATACTTGCACATATGTAACAAAGAGCGGTGCCGATTTCCATTAGCATCTCTAAGTACTCTCTAAGTACTCTATACTCTTCATCCAAACAACCATCAACTAATAGACGTACTTTACCTCTTAAAAATCCACAATTGAATGTGACACTGAGCACTACAACGTAACTCCTTAAAGTGATAGTTATTTTGAGATGATAAGAGCCCAATTCCCCCAAGTGGAAAAAAGAACAGGTAAAAGTCACCCGACAATAACTAGATTTCCATGTCTTTGTTTTTGATAATAAGCTCGAACAAGGATCATGAAGAATCTTCATCCATCCATCCCCAATACCTTCAGATACTAAGTACACTTGCCCGTGATAATTCACTTCAACCTCAAATAAATAATACTGAATTAACGCCGTTGTCACATCTTCTGAACTGCTCAAATCTAGCCTTCTTTGACATTTAAATGAACTTTGATAATGGTTTTCATCCCGCCCATGGTTAAAAGCACATAACCCCGTAAAACCATGTAATAACCAAACTGCCATGAAGACAACCCAAACACACACCCAATTCATGAATTACACCCTTTTATCCCTTCTTTGAAGCAGAAACCGTAGCACCAGCATCAAGTAAGATCCAGAATTACACTTTCTCTTCTCCAAGATGGTTCCATCATTACGGGATTTTACAACTCTATGGTTTAAACCGAGAAATAGTTTCTTTCACGGGATTTTACAAAACCAAGAATAAACCGTAAGATAGATCCGGAAATGCACTTTTCAATTACCAGGATGTTTCCATTGTCACGGGATTTTACAAGTCTATAATTTAAACCGAGAAATAGATTCTTTCGCGGGATTTTACAAAATCAAGACAAAACCGCAAACAATGTCAGCTTGAATGTGTTATGACAACTTTGGTTTCGGTGAAGATCTGTTTTTAGGGTAACATGCAGCGGTTTTTCAACGATTCTTCACCACCAACAACAATTCTTTACCCATATGTAGACAACTTCACAAACCATACTAAGTCACGTAGTATATACTACTTCCCGCTGAGGTTGACCGTAAAACATCAAAGTACACGTTTCTCCCCCATGATGGTTTCGAACTTTCGGAAGCATCATAACGTGTACGACCATTTGCACGAGAAGTTCTTGTCATAAGCAAACATCTTGAAAAATCATGACTGACACTGACGAAGATTTTGCTTAGACTGTGAAGTATCTTTGACATTCTGTAGCGAAGAATATTCCAAAAGAATTGCTGTAAACGGACCTCCTTTGATTCATCGGCTAATAGTAATGACCACATAAGGAGATAACCCATTACGTTTAATAACTCATACGTTATACCATGCAAAAACTCCGTAGTCATTTTTTTTTTTTTTTTTTTTTTTTCAGATTGACGCTCAAGCCGTGAATTTTGTATCCTCCGTGAAAATTATACCATACCAAAAAGACCACTCATTGTACATAAACAAAATGTATCCAAAAATTGTAAAGCCAAAAAGTTCGGATAACATATTTTGTCCAAAACCGGGTAAACTTTAACATAGTGCAAGACCCATAACGAATCAGCTCACAAACAAGTTCAATAGCAAAAGCCCAAGAATATTTAATACCACAAAGCAAATCCTTGTTATATCCGGTTATGGGTCCATTAAAGTGAGATTCATTTATCAATACCAAAGCCCATGATGCAAAGAAATGAATACCCGATCCATATCCACAAGAAATAACCTGATATAAAACATGGCAAACCCTAATACTTCTCACATTACACTAAACCTAATCACATAGTCTGAAAATATTCGCCACCCTCCTCAATTTTTTCTCTCACCAAACTGAGAAAAAAAAAACGCATCTCATCCTTCATCAAACAATTATTTCAGAACAAATACTAATCTCATCTCAAGTCTCATAACACTCGACAAATCAAATCCGAATCACAAAGACAAGTAAACTGACACCCATATCATTGACAGTTCTAGATGAATACTCTTCCAAGAATGAAGAATAGTTAACTCTTTTTCGGCTTTAAGATCTCACAAAGAGATCTCGGGTAGGTTTAATTGACTATTTTTGTAATTCGTATTTGGTCATATAACGAAACAAAGGTTAGAGGAATAACAAGCTTGTTATTAACTCTTGACCTTTTATTCAGATATAATTGAAGGTATGCTTCAAAAATGATCTATGATGGTGAGGGTCAAATTAAAAAATCTTTTAAAGATTTAAAAAAAAGGCCATTTCTGAGATCAATTAATTTGATTTTTTTTTTCAGTTTCGAGTCTTGATTAGTTGTAAGTGTTGAGGAGGGACGAGATGGTGAATGGTTGTGACTAGAATAGGTTTTTTGATTTGTTTTGGCTTCGTCGTGGGCACGTGATTGTGGAATGTTTGTAAACATCAGTCGCGAGTTTGAATCTTAGGTAATTGGTATTGATGTAGAGGTCGTGATGTATTTTGGTATATTTGGTATTTGGTATAAGTTGAGTTGTGGTCAAGGTGTGTTCTTCTTCATCTCTTTCTGTTGTGTCAAGTCGCTAGGTCAAAGTCTGAGTCAAGTCGCTAGCTTAAAATTGAGATGACGTCGCTACTTGTTTTAACCCATACAAGTCGCTACAACTTATTCAAGAATAAGTCGCTAAGTCTAATGTTATCCAAGTCGCTAACATTATAACCCCAAGTCGCTACCTCTTTTTCAAAACCAAGTTGCTACGACTTCTTCCAAACCAAGTCGCTACGACTTGTTAAAGAGCAAGTCGCTAGGTTAAAAAGTACATAACTCGCTAACTTGTTCAAAAACAAGTCGCTAGGTCACCATAATCACACAACTCGCCACCAAAGACGCTAAAAATGAGGTACAACGTATCTGGACACAAAGACAAGTCGCTATGAAGAATGACCACTATTTTCCGACCATGTTTTTCCGACCAAATTCATACTAACCCAGAAAAATGCATAAAGACTACATCTTTTTTACAAGTTTGACCACGAATATGACCAGTTGACCCAAAAAAAACATAATAACCGTGTAACAGAAATTATGAAGGACTGTTTGGACAACAATACTTTTGACCAAAAAGGATGCACACAAGACATGTAATACAGTTTTACCAGAAAAATGTAAAAACATTTTCCAACCCAAAATAGTACAAAACCAGTTAACAAAAACGAACCAAAGACCACAAACAACAACCATGGAACGGACCACACAAATCAAAATAACACAATAACCTTGGCTCTGGTACCAATTGTAGGATCGTATATTTATTGTGTTGATGATTCGGGTGGTCTTGGATGATCAAAATACATGTTTAACATTTTAGAGAGAGAAAGTAGAGAGAGAGGGTGTTCTTGCTAGAGGTTTACTCAAAGGAAATGTTAGATTGAATGAGAAGCACCACCCCTTCCATGGATGGAAGGGGTATTTATACTTACAAACATACACGACCTCCTATCGGCCTGTGGATCAGGGATACAGTGGGTAAAGACCCGTCCTTCCTCCACGGTGTTGCACTACGCTAAACTAAACTAATAACTAACTAATAAACTGATAAATAACATAACTAACGACAAGTCTACGAGCTAACTTAAGCTAGATAACATTTGGGGTGACCGACTCTTCACTATGGAATTTTCTAATTCCTAACAATAAATGTGAAATTTATTATTTGTCCAAGTTAAAATTTAAGCATACATAAGCTTAATCCATCAGTTATTTCGCACACTACAGCGCAGTAGCAAACAAAACTAAAAATAAATACTGAGATAAGAGAAAAATACATTTTTATCAATCACTAATAATTACGAAAGAAAACGAGAAGTTATCTCGAGAATTTAGGAAGCCACGGCACCGCACGCGTACCAGCACCGATTAAATAACGGCAAACAATTATAATCAAATTTCTACATAATAAGAATGTCATAATATTACGGTTAAGAAATCGTTTCCAAAAATATAATTTCTATATCTTTCGGATACCGGGAAGGTACGTTTACTCGAGGATTCAACAAAACACGGGGTACAGTTATACAGTATTAACAGTAAAAATACTATCTCACTTATAAATCCTTAGCCGCCCATTGTATTACTGTTCTTCTTCTCCTTCCTTTTTTTCGCTTCTTCCAAAACTAAGAATCCAAAAAGAAGCTTGCTCCCCTTCCTCTTCAGTCACCATGATCCCTCACCACATATTGCAGCCACATAATCTACCCTAGGCTACCACAAGGAGACACTAGCGCGGCTGAGATAGGACAAGAGCAAGAAAAGGGTATCTCCCTAAGCACTAGGCCAAGAAAGCTAGGAGGCTCCCTTTCCTCTCCTTCATCTATACAAGGGTCAAGTTTCTCAAGAGTTTTCATTCACTTCCTATCAAATCCGAAAATTAGGGTTCCATCATATCAAGGGGCTTTTGAAAATTGATAGAGGGGTTTTGTATGGGGATACATAAGGAAGCCATTCCAAGTTTTCAATTGTTCTAATTCGCTCCGAGTCCTCTCCAATAGAGTTTTTGGTCTTTCGGTGTTCATATACTCGACCTACGAAAATTTATGTAAGAACACATTTCTTGTTATCCTTTGAAACTATTGTACTTGTAACATTTGTCTATATCCGAATCTATATAAATTTTCGATTTATGAGAAGTTACTGAATGTTGTTGTTGTCGTTGATAAATTGTAAAACAAGGAAATGGGAAACATAAATGTTTTAAGCAAATATTGTTGTTGTTGATTGTTGTCAAGAGCCAAGAAAAGGAAACCAAAGATATTTTGATTTTAAATTTCCTCTCATACTCGTGCTTGTAGCTTATATTCGACATAATGACGGAAGCACTTATCTCGGCTTATATTCCATCTCACCCTGGTCATGGTGTTTTCGGTTTATTTTTGTAACCGCTAGACACTTCTTAGGCTAAGGTGGCCTCGACATATTCTTGATGTTCTCTTAATAAATTATTTTCACTCTTGGCTTGTTCCGTACTTATTTTTCGACATAATTATCTTACTCGAATGTTAGTCTCTTTGTTACTAATAGTTTACTTGATGATTCATTTGTGTCGTCAAGTTGAAAAAGAAACCCACGACAGGGGTTTATTCCCCTTGGCAATTCGTACAGTCCCAAAACCCGAAAGGGTGTGACTGTGACAAGCCACTCGCCTGAGTCGGGTAGTACCCGGTAGACCGCTAGTCATAATCCGTATATTTTTCTTCAAAACTTATAATAGTGTGGTGTCTTGGACTCTAGCCTAGCTATTAGGATCAGTTGTTGTTGATAGTTTGTTTTGGTGCACAAGTTAAACTTCCCTGAATATGTGTTATATTGTGTTTGTATTGCATTAAGCCACCAAGAAAATTTCCCAGTAGAAGTGAGTCGTGCATTTGTGTTTACCCCGAGTCGACCCCGAGTGTGATCGAGTGGGTCTCGTGTATTGGTATGTCTAAATCAAAAACTACCATATCCTTGAGTCAATTGGTACTGCCACATACCTACGAGAATGATGAATTCTCAGTTTTGTTCTTACATTTGGTAATTTCTTTCCTCGCGTTAAAAGGTCTTCTCAAAACTGAAGCAAGAAAGGTTACAACCAAATTACCTATACACAATTAGACATTATCAATGGGTCACGAGGCCCAGTCATAAAAAGAATGGTGTGTGTTATGTATGGGCTGAAGCCCACATGTCCAACAGAAGGGTGCGTTTGAGAAACATAAGTTGCAAGGTGGTTAAATACATAATCAACTTTTAAACACTTTAAAAGGAAAACATAAGTTGCAAGGTGGTTAAATGAAACTGTGTAGTCTAGCGTGAAATAAATCAAGTCACTTGTTTCTTCGGTCTATCTCACGACTCGCTCGTCTTGAGATTGTCGATTCATTTATTTTATGACGTACCTTAAGCTTATTAAACATACTTTAGGAGCATATTTTATAAATGGATAGTAAACTATAATCAAATCTAGACCTTTGGATCACTAGTCAATGTTTCATACAATGATACAAAGCGAGATTTATTGTGATAGTGTAACAACTGTTTATCATAGAAATAAAGCAATACAAGAGACACGCCAAACTTTCTACAAATATATTATATATTTTTTTCATAACAATTGGAATGATTACATCGACACTTACATCATTTTTTTTTCTAAATACAAGCTGGATTATTTCTTTTGCCTAACCATTCTTTTAGAGTGTATACATTTATATAAATGACACATGAAATGTATTTAAAAATTTACTAATGTATACAAGTCATATTGTACTCAAATCTTTTAGTAGCAACATAAACATATATATAAATTATACATATATCTACATGGGTATATATATATATACTTCCTTCATTTATTATGTCTACTTAGTCCATTAATATCCTAGTAAATGTACAACTTTTCATACATCGTCTTTCGGTTACCATTGAACCGAAGTCTTGTTCATCCTTGATATATTTTTTTCTGCGTGTACCCTTCCAAGTATTATCATTTGGTCATCATTAAACCAAAGTCATAATTCCTTCTTCGAGATTTCCTTTCATGTCATACCCTTATAAGCCGAGATCCATCCAAATCTTTGTAAATTGTTCTAAGATAAATGATGCCACATCAACAACAACAACAACAACAACAAAAACATTTAAAAACTTATAAAAGTTAGTTAAACTTTATCGAGTCTTAAACATAAAGACTAAATATGCCGTATTAATTAGGTTGCGTGTCGGAGCCGTGCACTATCACTCCTTGATCTAATTCCCTTTAGACTTCATATTGCACATTGCCAAGGTGAGTTTCATAGCCCCTACTTGTAACTGTTTTATACTTGTTTTGGGGGAAGATATATGCTCATTTTACTTAAATCGTTTTACTTTTGCATTCCATGCATACTATGCTTTTACATGTTTAAAGCTTTCATCATACATAGATGTTTTATAGAGCATACCAAAATGTTTGACCTAGAATATTACGCAGCTTAGCCTAAGTCCTCAGATCCCAAATTGCCCTCTTCATGAACCGTCAATTCCTGCTGGGAAGCGCGAATGTTATAAATAGATCTATTGAGGGTGACTCCTCTGTTCGGTTGACCCCGCTTGGGTCAAGGCGAAACATATAGCATGTCGGGACCGAGTGTATTGGGATAAACACTCGCCATGGGCTCTTTATTTGTATGACTTCTTTGTGCATATAAGAACTGTCGTAGTTTCGGTTGCATGAACTTAGTGCTAGCGTAATAGATTCAATATATGACATTATATTCGTTGTAATGTACATATACCCTACTTATGGTCCACTAATGAAATCTCTTTTATGAAATCCTTTTATGAGCTGAAACCATAAACTTTATGACGTTATGCAAGACGTAATGATCATCAAAAACCAAATTTGAAACAGTGTACTGAAATTCCTTTTTAATTAAACCTATGAACTCACCAGCGTAAGCTGACCCCTTTTAGCATGTATCTTCAGGTTTTGAGGTGATAGCTTATCTTTGGAGGCGCAAGGCAAAGGAATGGCATGGTCATAGACGACTCTGATTTATGTATTGGGATCACTCGTTTATAATGGGCCATTTTCCACACTAATCAATAATGTAAACATAATTTTTCAAAATGAATAAAAGTTTATTTATGAAAAACCAATTGTTCTATGCTTATGTCGTGATACCAATTTAGTAGCACCCCAATACTTGTATGCTTCCGCTGAGTCATTTTTGGGGGTGTTACACTATCCAACATGACTTTAATATATATCCTACCAACTTCTTCTTTTCGCTACCTATGTGGGATCAAACATTTTTTTTTTATAAGATGTTTCAACACATGTAATCTATCTACCTCTTTTTCATTTCTAACGAAGATTCTTTATTTATCTCTACTAAACTGAAGCTTAACTCTACTTTTTTATTATAAAACTACATAATCATTATTCTAGGTGATAGGTCCGAACTAAAATAAGCCTTTAAGGCTTAATGTTTGATTGTTTTATTGATTCATCTAGTTATGAGAAACTTGGATAGTATTGTTTTATTGACTCAACTAGTTATGAGAAACTTGGATATTTATAGTAACTATTTTGTGAGAAATTAAATTGGCACATGTGTGCTATACAGGGACGGAGTTAGGGGGTTCCCGCGGGTGCCCGGGAATTTCATGGATTTTTTCGATATAGTGTTAATTTTTAAAAAAAACACCGATTTTTTTAAAATGCATCTTAAATGCACCCGGTCCTTCAAAATGTGTTTCCAGTATTACGGTTCAAAAAATTTTGTGCACCCTGTCATATTTGGTCATGGCTCCGTCCATGGTGCTATAACCTCCAAATCTGGTCATAACCATAGTATAATCAGTTGTATAAATCAAAGATAAATGAAATCTTCACATCCTTAGCTCTAATCAGTTGTATACGTTTAATACTTGGGCGATATATTTGCTCTACAATAACTAATTATTGTGAACTAACTTTCTTTTTGTAACTTTTATGTAACTATATATGTAGATGAAGGAACAGAGGTTTCAAACAAATGATGTGAAGAGGTGTAGTTAACTTAAATAGCACATATTTTAGCCTGGAGGTGTCTAACGCTCAAAATATTCAGGCAAAGTTGGATAATTTAGATCTTATTACGTCCGTTGTATGCATATAAAAGTTTGATGATTTAAGTACAATAAAGAAAAAGCTTTTTAACAATGCTTGATCTAGCTTCGAATATCATGCAAAACACAAAAAGTTAAATAATCATACAAATTATCGTCCACGATATTACATGTACAGAGGACATATTTAATAAGATGCACACGTAACATCTTAGGCAATAGCATAATACTAAACTCAAATTATCGTCCACGATATTACATGTACAGAGGACATATTTAATAAGATGCACACGTAACATCTTAGGCAATAGCATAATACTAAACTCAACGTACCCTTTCAACATAACTTTAATATATAAGCTATCATCCTTTCTTCCTATTACCTATGTGGGATAAAAACAATTATTTTATTAAGAAAATGCATTTGACATATGTGAGTTTTTGTTTTTTGTTTTTTGTTTTTTTTTTATTTTTTGTTTTTTATAACAAGGTTGTTTATTCATTATTATTATATTTCAACTTGCGTAAAATAGGGGAACTTATACTTTCTATTTTATCATCTCGGATAAAAAAAATTTGTAACAAAAAGTATCGGCACACATACGAGTTATCATTTAATGCTAGTTTTTGGTTAACTCTATGGAAACTTAACTACCTTGTTTTATGTGAATCATGAAAATCTTTTTTCTATAAGATAATTTGTAATGAAAAACAACTTATGCCTTACGATTTGATTTCAAACGAAGATAGTATTGAACCTCTTAATATTTCTAGATTTGTTTTGGTACAAATTAACATGATGAATAACTAAAGTGGATCAGACAAATCAGTAACAAACAAGTTTATAATATATTGTATAGTGAGAATCCTTCACTAGGACCACAAATGTGCTGCTTAGGCTTTTACATTCATGTATTCCTCTTGTCATAAACTCGTAACTAATAAGTACTCATCATTTGTTAACCAATACAAAAGATTAAATAAAGATCGAATCATCAAGTACATCCTTAGCTATAATCACTTGTATACATTTTATCCTTGGAAGATGTATTTCTTCTACGACAAATTAAATGTACGTAGACGATGAATAGAGGTTATGCGAAAAATTGTCTTAACTTAAAGTGATCTTTCATTCAAAATATTCATGCAAAACTCGGATGCTTTAATCTCACCACGTTCAAAGTGTAGATCGATTTGCAAGTTGAAATAAAAAGCTTTTTGAGAGGTGTGTTGAATAAAACTATTTTTATTACACGTTGTAGCAACATGCATTCAATAAAACTATTTTTAACATGTTCCGGTAGAAACTAAAATTACACGTTGATTTTGATCAAGGCGTACGTTTGTTTGTTTTCATGATTTTGCATTGGTTCAACTTTCCAAGTAATATTGAAAGACTAGTGATATTTTGCAAGAGTTTAAATTGACACATGTGTTATAATCTCCAAATCCGGTCATAACCATAGCATAATCAGTTGCATAAGAAAGCAAAGACAAATGAAATCTTCACATCGTTGGTTATAATCAGTTTTTCATACTTGGGCAATATATTTGCTCTACAACAACTAATTTTTAACCATAAGTGATCTAGCTCCGAGTATCATAAATAAAAAGAAAAAAAACACGAGTGATCTAGCTCTGAATATCATGAAAAAAAAGTTAATTAATCATACAAGTATTAATTATTGTCATGATGATACACGATGTGATTTTTGATCACAAGATATACCATCACGACAATAACATAATACTAATCTTAACTAGGTCAACCAACGTAACTTTAGTATATAAGCTACCATATATTCTTTCTATTACCTATGTGGGATTAAAAATAATTGTTTATCAAGAAAATATATACACATGTAAGGTGCCTGTTTTTCTTATATTAAGGGTTGTCTATTTACCTCCACTCATACTCAAGCTTAGCTACCTTTTCATTTTTAAAAAATAGAACAAGGTTGCTCAACATGGAATTTAGTGACGAGATAACTTAGAGCGTTAGAAATACCTACATACTAAAATACCATTACACTTCACGAGCTAAAGAAAATTGAAATCCGGACGAAATGGCTTCAAGATGTCTAGGACTGACTATGCAACAGAGAATCTAGTGCAGGATATCAAGTTACCCAAAAATACGAATTATAAGTTAGGAGGTTTGACTTCTCCTGGTTAACCGTCTTCTTTTGCCCCCGTTAGTGAGCTCAGTGTTGCTACTTCTACCTGCACTTCAGAAAATATACAAACGTAATTGAAGACAATAAATTTTAGCTAATTGGGTTGTAGTTGTTGTTGTTGAGGAGTTATGGTTAGTTTCAATCTAACTTATAAAATAAACCAAATAACTCCAAATGATTTTTAGTTCGTCATTCACGTAATCACTATTCTTCTATGCTTACTAACCTCTTTTCTTCCGTCATATAATATCATGCAATGTAAGTACTTTCAAGGATTCTTTTGAATGTTGAAAAACAAGTGTCACCATCCATGTCCAATTTATATGGACTATGGATTATAAAACCAACAAATTTTATTCCAGAAGTTTAGTAAACTTCTATTAATCCAATCAATGAAAAGCATATGCCAAACAAGTTAATTATCCACAAAATGCAAAAACAAGTGTTGATCAGCTAAACCCGACCAAACATGTTGACATGTAAAATAAATTACCCGTTTTAACCAAAGCTCGTTTAGACACAAGAACCAACCCGCGCATTATGGCACCTGTTGATTCATAAATTACCCGTTTTAACCCAAGCTCGTTTAGACACAAGAACCAACCCGGTGTAAGCAATTAATGTGAAGAGGTGATGTTGACTTACAATCGTACAAATCTTAGCCGCGTGATGACTTCGAATTCACGTGTTAATTATTCATATATGCTTTAAATCTCACCATGTTAAAAGATATACATATAAAAGTTTGATGTTTAAAATTCAATAAATAAAAGGCTTTTCAATCATGAAGTGATTTCATGATTAAAGTAATATAAAATGAATTCTTTGAATATCATGAAGAAAACATTTTGCCAAAAACTAAAAAAGTAAATGAATTATATATACAAGTTATCGTGAAGGAGAGGAACGTACAAATTTATTCACCTATACATTTCTCGCCTATAAGATAACATAATATTAATCCAAACTTAATCAGCTAACATATCTTTAGTATATAAGCTATCAACTGTTTCCTTTTGTTATCTATATGGGATCAAAAACAATATTTAATCTAGAAAACACATAAATACATGTAACTATCTACCTTTTTACAACCTTTTTTTTTTCTTTTTTCTTTTTTTTAAGATTAAAATGTAGAAGGACCATTTATGTAATTTGCCCTAAGGACAGTGAATGCAATTTTTAATAATTCAAGGGTAAAATGGTCATCAAAAAACTATTTTTATCTTTATTACTCACATGAAGACAAAAATGTCAACATTAATGTATAAAATAGTTTTTTTTAGTTCGCTACGCAAAACTGCCTTTTTTGACAACTATGGTGTTTTTTTAGAGAATTATCCCTTTTTACTAATACGAGTAGGTACAGTGTCACTTCTTTTACGTTGATTAAACCCGGTTACTATTACTTATTACCATCGACTAAAAACTCACCACCACTTGAAATAATTGATCATTAACACAGCTTCTTCACAAACCTAGCTAACGTTTGTAGCTTGTTTCATCGTTATATGACTTGACCAATGATCGGTAAACTAACATTCGAGAACCAAGCTGAAAAGACACGACCTTTTTGTCCATCGTCTTGTCTAGTTGTATTTTGTATTTCTACTATCATAAACCTATTATAAAAGGTAGCAATGTTTTATTTCTATTACCCATATGGGATAATATCAATTTTTTTACAATGAAAGAATATCGGCACACACGAGTTATTTTTTAATGCTAGTTTTTTATTTACTCCACTAAAGTAAACTACCTGATTTATTGGAAACATGAAAAATCATTTTTCTAGATGGTTATTTGTAACGAAAAAGTCAAAAAACCATTTTTTCCCTTAAGGTTTGATTTCGGAACGAAAATAGTATTGAACCTCTCAATATTATTTCTAGTTTTGTTTTGGCACAAAATTAACATGACGAATAACCCAAGTGGACAAGACATCGTTTTTTAACAGATTATTAGCAAACAAGCTAAGTTATACAAGAAGCCTTTAATTAGCTAATTGTAAGAGTTAAATGCTTTTTAACCACAAAAAGCGAAAGTTTTTTTTTTTTTTTTTTTTTTAACTATAATAAAGTGTTTTATCATCTAAAATAAAAAGTGTAATAGTTATTGCTTTAAATATCATAAATAAAATTGTTTTCAGAAAAATACAAAAAGTTAACAATGAATAAAAACTTTTTCAAGTAAAACCAAAAAGAAAATGAGTCATGCACGTTATCGTTCAACACCACACACACACATTATTTATTTGTGTGTATGTTGATGGACAATAACACAATATTAACATCAACTTACCAAACAAACTTAAGTTTAGTATATAGACTACCAAGTTTTTATTTCTATTACCTATGTGGGATAAAAAAAACAATCCTCTTTTAAGATATTGTATCTTATAATATCATATGATTTTTTATTTAAAACTTCAAAAGGTGAAGAACGGTAGGATCACTCTGGTCTCATGCATATTAAGGATGTCAACCGGACCCTCCTCCAAGGACTTGACCTCAGGGAATGCGCACCTGTCCTCCTGTGAATGTACTTATCATGAGGTAAGCTTTGAATCCTGGCCATTTTCTCCAATAGGCCTCTCATTGACCAGTCAATATGAGCATTTGCGATGAGGGATGGTACCATTAAAAACTTTAAGATAAGGGTCGGACTTGAACCCGGGTCTATTGACTCGTGCATGAGAGCTCCACCCATTGGACTAAAGCTCCGATGGTGGTTCTTTATAAAACTACTCAAACTCAAGCCTAACTATCTTTTCTTTTATAAAACTCTATAATCATTCTTTCAGAGAATAATATCTAACTAAAAAAAAAAAAAAAAAAAAAACCTTTTATGGCTTTGTGTTTGATTCAAACCAGGTTTCAACCTCTTTGAATGTAGTAGGTTCTATTGTTACAATTTTTCCAATTTTAATTTGACACAAACATGATGCGACACAACTTTCATATATTTGCTAGCAAGAATGCATTTTTAAATGGCATTGAGATGGGGTTGGTTTGTTTTGCACATAGACTCAAAGATTATTTATATCTAGAAGATTTTGAACTATAATGTAACATGCATTCTATATATGTACTAATATGCCAATTGCCAAGTGAGAAGCAAGAAATTGAGTTAGGCTACATTGTCAATACCAACTTGTAAGATATTGTTCTTACTGTTCGTGTCACTCATAAGTCATAACTTGTACTATTTCACTAGGTGGGCACATGCCCACCCTGCCCCCCTCATATCTCAGCCTCTGATTCTATGTAATGTGTTTGGAAACGTGTTTTGTTGAGTTTATTCAAATAATTTGCTAAACGCCATTTCCTGATTCTCAGACGCGATAATATCTTGCCAAAAAGCAATCCCAAACACCTTCTAAAAGTGAACTTAGGTGACGTTGGGTGCAAAAGGTTAATAACCGGTAACCCGAACCGGCCCACAAACGGCTGCCTTTCCATAATGTGGAGGACATACATGACTCACTCAGCGGTTGTGGCTAGGGGGTGTCAAGGATTGAACCCTTGACCTCGTGCTTGTTTGATGCAAAGATGCCCCCACCCATTACCATCTGAGCTACGCGCCATAGGCGAACTTAGGTGACGTGTAAAAGCTAGTTACTGCAATGGGTGATGTACTTATGTATAAGTTGTAGAGCAAGTAAAACAGTAAATTCTTGAATTATAATATAAGTAACCATAGCACTAAATCACAAATTCAGAATAAAAAAAGATCCAGATCACATGATTAATTTTTATAAAAATACCTGAAACTGAATTACTGTGGTCGTGAAGGATGAGCAGATGTTAATTAATTAATTAATTAGGGATTGATAGATTGCTATTGGATCGATTTATTTTAAAGGAGGGAGGGAGGTGTGAATTGTATGATAATAATACTGTTTTATTTATTAAATGCATTACATATAAGATAACATGTATTTATACTAAATGCATAGCTTTAATGATAAGCAACCAAACCCTAAACCTAATGAATCCAAGCGGTTTGGGACAACTAACCTATTTAACATGAATTAGTGGGAGGGAAGTGGTACGTGATGATGGTCTGGTCGGAATAACACATACATAGCAAATGCGTATATCTTCGTTGCCAAGTAATAATACAATAAACTACTAGTATAAGTTGTAAATGTTGTTGTTATGCTTTTTTTAATAACAAAACGCATAATCTAATTACAAAGTTTCTGTTTCGAATAATAAATAGATGTTTTAAAACTTGGTTATTAAATAGACCCGGGTCCGGTTTAACGGTTCAACTGGTTTTTTTCAGTTGTATACGTTTTATACTTGGGCTTATTCTTGTGAAATTTCTTAACTTTTGTAACTTTTATGTAACCCTATGTAGATCAAGAATAGAGGTTTGAAATAATTGCTCTCAAGAGGGTGTGTCGACTTAAAATAGCACAAATGTTAGCAAGGAAGTGATCTAACGTTAAACTATTCATGAAGTCAGATACTATGAATTCTATTACGATCAATATATGCATATAAAATTTTGATACTTTAAATCCAACAAATAAAAAAGCTTATTAACCATGAGTAATCTAGCTCTCGACGTGATGCGGTTATGAGTACGACCGGGCGTGGGAGGCACTCGGTCCTCCGGATTTTCAAAGGCCGCCTCGGGCGCACCGGACACAGCACGACGTGCGGTGCTCTTTCAGCCGCTGGACCCTACCTCCGACTGAGTCGTTTCCAGGGTGGGCAGATATCATTAAAAAAATAAAAAGTTAATTAATCATTGAAGTTATCGTCATGATGATACATAAACCTGATTTGTTAACCAGAATCCAAATCAAAATGACAATAACATAATACTGATGCTTATATTCCTGTGATTGCAGTTCTTGAGTCTCCGGGTCTTGGATACTTGATGGAAAAAGAATAAAGTCTTCTGAGTACTGTTTGAACAAGGCAAGGATGTCACTTCCTTGTTTTAGGCTGCCGGCTCTCTAGTTATCAGTCGATTGCTTGGTGGACCTTGCCTTAAAACTTATGATTCACTGACCAAACAAGAGATTTTTGAGCAAGTGTTTTTCGAGATACTCAACACGAACATCGACTCTTACACTCCTGGCCCCAAGGTTTACCCCTTGGCTTCTTATCAGGAAAACATGCATGTTGTTGGTTACATGCACTTGGGTGTTTTTTGTGGGTGTGCTCTTTCTCACTTGATGTTTGGAACCCTTGTCTTTTATTAAGTTTGTAAAAATGGTAAAGAACACACAACAATCAGATATTACACCTAGCCAACCACCCCTTGGTGTATTTTATTAATCAAGAGTTATAGTAGATAAGTCCCCAAATGCGTGCTTACGAAACAAATAAAAAAGACAAGTGTGATCTCCTTCAGAAGGACACCACAAGAACCTCACTACAAATACACTCAATCACACAAACTAACAAGATCAAAGGTGTTTGATCTTGAAACAATAACTTGAATACACGAGTATGTGTAAATACTTAGAGAGAAATTATGCCAAAGATAAAATAGATTGAATGAAATATTATGAACTCTAGATCCAGATGAGACATTATACACTCAGAACATTTCCACTTTAGCCCTTCAGAATATGTAACTTGACTTATCAGCACAACTCTTGTTTT
Source organism: Chrysanthemum seticuspe (assembly GCA_019973895.1). Classification (NCBI taxonomy): domain Eukaryota; kingdom Viridiplantae; phylum Streptophyta; class Magnoliopsida; order Asterales; family Asteraceae; genus Chrysanthemum; species Chrysanthemum seticuspe. Next base: position 324,645,604 of record BPTQ01000005.1, read on the forward strand.
AAGCTTAAACCAAGATTAGGAAATGACAAAACTAGCCCCTCAACTTTATGATAAGAAGCTTGCACTTATATCTTCAACACCCCTCCTCAAGCTGATTACCAGAACCATCTTCAACTTCTTTATTATCTAAACCAGAAATATTAACACCTGCAAACATGTCAAACAAACCAAGACTTTTCCAAAGTACCTTATGTTGAGACTAACCAAGACATTTTGTAAAAATGTCTGCAGTTTGCTCATCAGTATGGACTTTCTTAGTCATAATAACACCAGCAGCCACTTTCTCTCTAACAAAATGCACATCTAACTCAAAATGCTTTGTTTTTTCATAAAACACAGGGTTAGCATCAATTTGAATGGCTGCACTGCTATCACAATAGACATTCACAGGAAACAACCCATTTAGACCCAAACTATGCAACATGTTACCTAACCAAATAACTTCACAAGCCACAGAAGCAAGGCTTCTATATTCAGCCTCTGCTGAACTTTTAGACAAAGTAGCTTTCTTTTTACTTCTCCATGAAATCAATGAATCACCCAGAAAAACACAAAAACGAGTAACAGATTTCCTAGTTTTTGGACATTTAGCCCAGTCTGCATCAGAGTATGCACTCAACTTAAGACTGGACTCTTTATTAAATTACAACCCAGACTCATGTGCCCCTTTTAAGTATTTCAACACTTTTAAAGCAGCCTTAAGATGAGACTATAAAGGATAATGCATGTGTTGACTTAAGCAATGAACAACATAGCTTATATCAGGCCTAGTATTAGTGAGATATATAAGTTTTCCAACCAACTTCTGATAAGCAGTAATATTATTTAGGCACTTGTCTTTACTAGACTCAATATGATTCAATACAGTATTCTCAGAAAGAGGAGTGTCCACTGGCTTTGCAGCCAACAGACCATACTCATGTAACAACTCTAAACAATACTTCCTTTGAGACATACAAACACCTTTTTCATTTCTTAAGACTTCAATACCAAGAAAATATTTAAGCTCACCAAGATCTTTAATTAAAAACATTGAGTTTAAAAACCTTTTAAAGCTACTAATCTCATATTCATTATTGCAAACAATCACAATATCATCCACATAAACAAGAAGAGCAACAAAACAGACCCCTTTTGTTTAATATATAATGAATAGTCAAATTTGCTTTGAACAAATCCATGTTCAACCAAGGCAGCAGTGAGTTTAGCATTCCACTACCTTGGTGCCTTCTTAAGACCATACAAAGACTTATTAAGCTTGCACACTTTAGTTTTATCATTACTGTTATACCCTTCAGGTAATGTCATACAAACATCTTCAACCAAATCACTATATAAGAAGGCATTATTAACATATAACTGATATAAAGGGACATATTAACAGCAATACTAATCAAACTCCTTACAGTAACCATTTTGACAACAGGACTAAATGTTTCATCATAATCAAAACACTCTCTTTGATTAAAGCCCTTAGCAACAAGCCTAGCTTTATACCTTTCCACTTCTCCTGTAGACTTATATTTAATTTTCCATATCCATTTAGAACAAATAAGTTTTCTACTAGGAGGCAAATCACATTCAGTCCAAGTATTATTTTTATTTAAAGCCTCAACTTCATTATTCATAACATCAACCCAATTATGATCTTTAACAACATCATTATAACACATAGGCTCAACAGACTTCTTCAAAATGGAAGCAAAGCATTTATTAAACATATTTAGTCTCTTATAATCCACATATTTTTCTATACCATATCTGAGCTTGGAACTAAGCACATAATCATTAAACCTAATAGGTTGCTTTGTTTCTCTGTTATACCTTCCTAACACACGAGACTGAACATCAGACAGCACATCATTATTAACTTGACTGGTTTGAGATGACTCATTTAAACTTTGATCAATATTGCCCTCAGACTAGTTTTGGTTACCATAGTTGGTTGCAGATTGCCACCCTTCCTGATGTATTTGTGTAGTATTTGTAGTAATACCTTGTGTATTATCTGCTGCATCAAAGGAAGGTGGCTCACTACCATCCTCAAATGATGAATCTCTCCCATCATCATTGGGACTTTGAGACCTCAGACTATCAAAAAAAATCAAATGATCTGCTTCCCTTGCACTTTGTGCATCTGCAGTATCATAGGTTTTCATTTTAAGAGGAAAAACATTTTCATAAAATCTTACATCCCTATGAAAAAACACATTTCTAGTATCCAAACTCAAAAGTTTATAAGCATTTTTAACTGTAGAAAAACCAATAAGAACACAATTTTCAGATCTAAAACTCATTTTATCATGATTATTTAAAACAGCTTCAAAACATAGACAGCCAAAAGACCTCAAGTGGGAAAGATTAGGTTTTCTTTTATGAATCATCTCAAAGGGACATTTACCTTTTAACACAGAAGATGGCAGCCTGTTAATCAAATAGACAGCAGTTAAAATACAATCAAACCAGAACTTTAAAAGAATACCCACCTGAAACATAAGACTCCTTGCCACATTAAGCAAGTGTCTATGTTTCCTTTCAGCAATCCCTTTTTGCTGAGGAGTATGAGCACAAGAAGTTTGATGTATTATGCCAAGATCAGAAAAAAAAACTTGGTGCATTTTTTTGTTCACAAATTCTGTTCCATTATCAGACCTTACTATTTTAATCTTTGTATTAAACTGATTACAAAACATGTTTATAAAAGACACAAAAACATCAAATACTCCATCCTTAGTTTTTCCTAAGTACACCCATACTGTCCTAGAAAAGTCATCAACCACAGCAAAGAAGTACTTATAACCTTCTCTGCTAGTGACTCTGTATGGACCACGTAAGTCCAGATGAACAAGTTCACCCAATGTCTTTGACTTATGGTCAAACAAAGGAAAGGGTTCCCTTGTTTGCTTAGCCCTATGACAGATTTCACATACAAGCATAGAAGCATTCTTGGAGAAACCTAGATCATACTTAAGGACATTTAAGACTGGATCAGCAGGGTGACCCAGTCTGTTATGCCAAACAAATTTAGACACATTATATGAGATCATATTACATTTACTCACAGAATTAGTAGGTTGCATATCAAACATATATAGACCATCATACTGACTATCAATCCCCAAGAGATTCTCCCTTTTCAAGTCCTGAATATAACACTTATCTTCATCAAAACCAACAAACATCTTACTATCTCTGATAAGTTTATTAACAGATAACAGACTAACACAATAACCAGGGACAACTAAAACATCATACAAAATCACATTATTAGTAAGCTTCAGATTACCAACATGACTTATAGTAGCAAGAGTACCATTAGGGTGACCAAAAGTAATTTTAAAACTAGATATATGAGCAACATTAAACATTCCCTTAGTAGAAACAGTAAGGTGCTGATTAGCACCAGAATCAATAATCCACCCCAATGTAAGAGTCTTAACAGTAAGACTAGAATTGGCAAAATAATATTTAGAAAAAAATATATTAAACCAGACATTGTGATTGAAGAAAGAAGCCCTACCAGCCATATTAGCATGTATGCTTCCAGATGAAGAATCATTAATGAAAGACAGAAGTTTCTTCATCTGTTCAGAAGTAAAACCAGAAGAAGTACTAGCAGAAGAAGATTTTTCATTTTATTTAACCTCAACATTAGCATTATAAGTTTGTTTAAAACCATTTTGCTTAAAAGAGCCATTGGTTTTAGAAAAGCCAGGAGGAAAACCAACAATTTCATAACATCTCTCTATAGTATGTCCTATCTTTCCACAGTTTTAACAATTCATATTAGGATTACGACCTTTATTAACAATGTTTTTATTAGTACTTCTAGTGTTATTATTATTATTGTTATTAAACCCCCTTCTATTGTTATTAAAGGTTTTAACAGCAAATGAAGAAGCATTAAGTTTAGATTCAGTAACACTAGAAGACTCAAGAACACCTGTGTGAGATTCCTCTCTAGAAACAGTAATATAAGCATCTTTAACCTCTAGGAGAGGATCCCTAGTTAATAAAGCAGTTCTAACAGGTTGATAACAATCATCCAAACCCATTAGAAACTGCATAAGTCTCATAAGTTGTTTATGCAACACTAATTCTTTACTAGCATCACAAGAGCACTTAACTTCACAAACACATATAGGCAATTTAGTTAAAGCAACAAATTCTCTCCAGAGAGTTAAGCCTATGATAATAATCAGCTACAGAGGTACCACCTTGTTTAACACAATTAATCTTCTCTAACATATTATAGACAACAGAACCATCAATTTTATCATATGTCTTTTTTAATTCTTTCCAGATAGATGCAACGTTTTCAAAATAAACAAGACCCATATAAACATCTTGAGACACAGAATTCATAAGCCAAATCAGAACAATAGCATTGCATCTATCCCACTGAGCAGTCAGAATATCACTAGTGATAAAAAAAAAATCCCTTAAACATGATCCATCAACAAAGCTATACTTATTCCTAGCTTGTAAAGCAAGTTTCATAGCACCAGACCATATTCTATAATTTTCAGTACCACTTAACTTGAATTGAATTAAAGTATTATTACTGTTATCATAGTTTGGATATGTAAAGGATTACTAGCATCAAGATTATTGATTAGAACATTATTAACACCACTAGGCTCACCATTTTCAGACACGATGAAAGAATAAGAAGCACATCAATCAAACAAGAAACAGAAAATAAACAAATACCAGCAAAACAACAAACACAACACATAAACAAACTAACAATAAACCACAACCAACAATCAAGAACTTTCAACAACCAAGAACCTATCCTCCATCAATCTAGACACAACAAGACTAAACTACTAAAATAAGAAAAACGCACACCCAAGAAACAACTAAGAACCAGTCAATTGAATTGGGGTTAGCCAGAGCAGGTATCCACACCATTCAAGATGGAGGGTCAAGATGTTAACCGAACTTGTTTGCACTCAATTAACCGTTTACTTGTTGTTCTTAATAGAGAAAGAAACTTACAGAGCAAAAAATACTAGCAGCGGAAGAAAGACAATCAATAACTCAAAATTAGAGTTAAAGATCACCCAACAAGAGCCCTCAATCAATACCAAAACACCAGAAACAAGAAACCCCCAAAATCAATTTAGGGTTTCAGAAACCCTAATTTGTAAATCCACAGAAATCCACCAGATCTCACCTAAACAGATGAATTCTACCATGGCCATAAAGAATACGACCTCAATTAACCAATACCAACACCATATCCAAAAATCCCCAAATTAGGTAACAAACCCTAATTCAAGAATCAAACCAAGAACCACTAGATCAGAACCGTGGCTCTGATACCATGTAAAATGGTAAAGAACACATAACAATAAGATATTACACCCAGCCAACCATCCCTTGGTGTATTTTATTAATCAACAGCTATAGTAGATAAGTCCCCAAACGGGTGCTTACCAAACAAATACAAAAGACAAGTGTGATCTCCTTTAGAAGGACACCACAAGAACCTCACTACAAATAAACTCAATCACACAAACAAAAAAGATCAAAGGTGTTTGACCTTGAAACAATAACCATAATACACAAGTATGTGTAAATACTTGAGAGAAATTATGTCAGAGATAAAACAGATTGAATGAAAGATTATGCACCCTAGATCCAGATGAGACAATATATACTCAGAACATTTCCACTTTAGCCCTTCAAAATATGTAACTTGACTTATCAGCATAACTCTTGTTTTAAGCTTAAACCAAGATTTGGAAATGACAAAACTAGCCCCTCAACTTTAACATAAAAAGCTAGCACTCATATCTTCAACAAAGTTTTTGCATTGTCTTTCATTCTTGACTTTAGATATCAAAACCTTGGTACATAATGGCAAAGAGGACTCTAGAGTGCAATGTTGTCTTGTTTATCAGTCTATTTTGTTGCATTCGATAAGTCCTTACATTGCCTATAAAGATATGCACATAAGCCCCAATTTAAAAGTTCCTTTCGAGCTAAATTTTTCTATATATGAATTTGACATGTTATCAATAAAATGAAACACAAATTTCCCCCTTATCGTATAATGGGTTAAAATCACTTATATGTTAAATTATAAAGCTCCATATGCACAAAAATAAATATCGTAGGCATAAAGATAATCAAACAACAAATACATCGTATTATGAAAACATAACATACCATACTGGTAAAAGTCTTTACATTGCCTATAAAGATCCGATGACCGTTCCTCGATAGTTGCACACTCTTATGCATCTATTCTACAACAAATTCATACAAAGGAAGCAAAGAAATAAAAGATAAATGAAATCTTCACAGCTATAATCAGTTGTATACATTTTATACTCGGACGATATATTTGCTCTACAACTACCAGTTATTTTTGTGAAATTTTTTAAGCTAAACGCATTAAGGGTGCCGATCGATTGATTGATCGACCGGGCGATTGACGCCCTTACTGTCGCAGTTGATCTCCAGTTGATCAATTGGATTTTTTTCTCATTCGTTCACTTCTATGACCGAGAGGGACTACTTCTTTTCCAAAAAAAATTGATCATCGACTGCATTGAAAAAAATTCTTTCAAAATTTTAAAAAATAGTATATTACACTACAAATACCTCGCATAAAACACAATTCAAATTATTTCTCTCATTTCATCATGTCTAAGAAAACACCCCAATCAAAAGCCCGAAGATCTCGATTGCAAGAAAATGTTCCGCATTTAACACTGGATCTGAATTTCCCGTTAATTGGTGTATCACCAACTGTGAATTTTCGACCCGCTAGTTTTGATTATCAATCGCAACTACCTCCACAACCACAAAATCAAAACATTTTTTTTAATCAAACTCATCCATTCGAGCCACCCTATAATAACAACCAACATCCTATTTTCCAATCACGAGAAGAGTTGTATCATCCAACTATGGATTCGTCAATGTCTTCTCAATCAAAATTTCAAACGTATTCTCTATTTAACTGCATGAATCTTGATATGGATTTTACTGAGCAATTATATAATAATCCTGATTTTCATGTTTTAACTAATTCAGGTTATCCGACTCAAGATTATTCTATGGGTCAAGGTTCAAGTCACGATTTGTTTCACGATTAGGCTCTAGTTAATTATGATGACTCTCCTGTTGAAGGGATGTCACCGGTCAAACCCATATAAGAATACTTCGAAACGAGCTACAAAGGGCAAACAAATGATGCCAAGAATGATTCGTCGAATTGGACTGTTCGGGAAGTGGTAGCGTTGTGCAATGCTTGGAGTGATATATCGAAAAATAGCAGATTGGCAACGCCATGAAGGCTAAGGGCTTTTGGGAGAAAGTTATTACTTACTTTGAAAAAGAAATTGGTTCAAACAGAAGTTACAACTCGATCATTAGAAAATGGAAAAATAGGGTTCGCTCTAGAGTTGGTGCATTTTGTGCCATTTTCAACAATATTCAAAAGAATCACGGAAGTGGTGAGAATGACCTCAATACTTACCAAAAAGCATGTGCAGACTACCTAGTGATGCATGGGCATCCCTTTACATTGGATTTGTGTTGGGAAGTTTTGAAGGATCATCCAGCTTGGCAGGAAGTTGAGATGCCAGCTTTCAGAAGCTCGATGAGGGTCGAAAGAAATATAAGACTTCTGAAACTACCTCGTCGGGTGGTTTCAATTTGAACGATGATGCGACTGAGGAAGAGTCTCGGCACGAGTGACCAATGGGTCGTGATCAAGCTAAGAAAAATAATAAGAATAAATCATCTGCCTTCGATTAATCCAAGGCTTCATTTACTGAAGAGGTAGCCGAACCATTCTTCAGCTTGAAGTCGTTCACATGGTGAAAGAAAAAGTCGGCAACAAACAAATATTTCGAGTTGAAGAAACAAGATATGGTAATGGCTGAAGCGTCACGTCGGGAAATGGCGGAGTTGAAGAAATAAAAAGTTCAATTAGAATGTCGAAAATTTGCATTTTTGGAAAATGAGAAACGGGAGAAGGGCATTATATTCTATAACACACCAAATCTATCCGAATTTGCCCCAAATCCAACAACGAAAACTGCAAGAGATCAAAGATGCAATCAAGGTACGCTACGAGTTAGATTATTAGTTTAAGTTTTTAATTATTATTGTAATTTTTTTTAATTTTATTTGAAATTTCTTGTAATGTTTTAATTCAATTATAAATAAAATTTTAATTTTTTTGTTAAAAATATTTTTAAAAAAATGATGTTCGCCCTTACTGTGGCAAAAAGTTGTCTCGTAGTCGTCAGAGAGAGAAAGCTAATGTTGCGGGTAAAATGATTTTCGCTGGTAGTCCTTACAGTGCTTAGCCTTAATATTTGTAACTTGTATGTGATTATATATGTTGATGAAAAATCGAGGTTTGAAACAATTGATGTGAAGAGGCGATGTTGATCACTTAAAATCGTACAAATTTTAGCCACTAGATGACTTCGCATTTCAAATATTCATGCAAAAGTCACATGTATGCTTTAAATCTCACCATGTTAAAAGATATATATATAAAAGTTTGATGTTTTAAATTCAACAAATAAAAGATATACATACAAAAGTCACAATCATGAAGTGATTTCATGATTAAAATAGTAACATGTAAGGAATTCTTTGAATATCATGAATAAAACATTTTACCAATAACTAAAAAACGAAATGAATTATATATACAAGTTATCGTCTTGGTGAAAATTGTACAGATTTATTCATCTATACATTTGATCACTTAAAATCGTACAAATTTAAGCCACTAGATGACTTCGCATTTCAAATATTCATGCAAAAGTCACATATATGCTTTAAATCTCACCATGTTAAAAGATATACATATAAAAGTTTGATGTTTTAAATTCAACAAATAAAAGATATACATACAAAAGTCACAATCATGAAGTGATTTCATGATTAAAATAGTAACATGTAAGGAATTCTTTGAATATCATGAATAAAACATTTTACCAATAACTAAAAAACGAAATGAATTATATATACAAGTTATCGTCTTGGTGAAAATTGTACAGATTTATTCATCTATACATTTGATCACTTAAAATCGTACAAATTTAAGCCACTAGATGACTTCGCATTTCAAATATTCATGCAAAAGTCACATATATGCTTTAAATCTCACCATGTTAAAAGATATACATATAAAAGTTTGATGTTTTAAATTCAACAAATAAAAGATATACATACAAAAGTCACAATCATGAAGTGATTTCATGATTAAAATAGTAACATGTAAGGAATTCTTTGAATATCATGAATAAAACATTTTACCAAAAACTAAAAAACGAAATGAATTATATATACAAGTTATCGTCTTGGTGAAAATTGTACAGATTTATTCATCTATACATTTGTCACCAATAAGTAACATGTAAGGAATTCTTTGAATATCATGAATAAAACATTTTACCAAAAACTAAAAAACGAAATGAATTATATATACAAGTTATCGTCTTGGTGAAAATTGTACAGATTTATTCATCTATACATTTGTCACCAATAAGATAACATAATATAAATCCAAACTTGATTAGGTAACATATCTTTAGTATATAAGCTATTAATTGTTTCCTTTTGTTACCTATGTGGGATAAAAAACAATATTTTATCTAGAAATCATATAAATTTGTGTAACTATTTGTTTTTAAACTTGAAAAATCTTTAGTTAAAAGAGAGGGGCACAAGTTTGCTCAACTTGGGATGTAGTGACGAGATAAATTTAGAGATTTAGAAGACCTAAATACCATTACACTTACCGAGCTATGGAAAACTGAAATCCCGACGAAATGACTTCAAGACTAGTGAAGGTAGTATGTTTGATTATATTCCTGAGGTTGCCATGCTCAAGTCTTCGGGCCTCAGATACTTGATGAAAAAGAATAAGTCTTCTGATGATGATGTTATCTGTGTATTTACCACCTTGTGGTTGATGCTCAATAAGGTTATGAAGTATTGTTTAAAGCATGTTTGCAATCGTGACAGGGATCTTAAGTCACTTATTTGTTTCAGGCGACTCTCTAGCTATGAGTCGATAGCCTGGCGGACCACGTCCTAAAAAATTATTATTCCGTGACCGAAGGCTAAAACGAACAAGAGATTTCCGAGCTATTAAGAGATTTTCGAAATATTAAACATGAACATCGACAAGTAAAATCTTCACATATCCTTAGCTATAATCAGTTGTATACATATTATACTTGGGCAATATATTTGCTCTACGACAAGTAATTATTCTTTTGAAATTTCACCAGGGACCGCAAATGTGCTGCTTACACATATAAACTCACGTATTCATCTTGTCATAAACTCGTAATTAGTTAATATAATTACTAATAAGTATTACGGTGCAAGTGTGTAACCCATTTAAGTTAAAAATATACTTGAATCATAAAATATAGCACTACTCATCATTTGTCAACCCATTTAACATCCTTGGGTATATTCACTTGTATACAATTTCTCCTTGGAAGATATATTTGTTCTACCACAAATTATATGTAGACAAAGAATAGAGGTTTCAACATATATGAAGCTTTTTAACCTTGAAATAATCTAACATTTATGATAACATATAATAAGGGCTTGGAAAATCATGAACATAACCTTTTGCTAAATTCACAAAAAAGTTAACCTTTTGCTAAATTCACAAAAAAGTTAATAAGTCACACAAGTTATCGACAGCACTTTAGTATATAAGCTACCAACTTCTTCTTGTTGACCAAAGAATAGAGGTTTCAACAAATATGAAGCTTTTTAAACTTGAAATAATCTAACATTTATGATAACATATAATAAGTGCTTGGAAAATCATGAACATAACCTTTTGCTAAATTCACAAAAAAGTTAACCTTTTGCTAAATTCACAAAAAGTTAATAAGTCACACAAGTTATCGACAGCACTTTAGTATATAAGCTACCAACTTCTTCTTGTTGACCAACATGACTTTAGTATATAAGCTACCAACTTCTTCTTGTCACTTCCTGGATCTAAACAATTTTCTTAAAAGATGTTTCACACATGAAAGATATCTACCTCTTTCTCATTTTTAAGGAAGGTTCTTTATTTATCTCTATTTTTTTATTATTATACACGCACATAATTAATATTTTAGGTAATAAAACTTTAACTAAATAAAACCTTTAACGCTTAATGTTTGATTCCAACCAGCATTGAACCTCTTCAAATGTAGGTTCTATTCTTACACTTTTTCCAACTTTATTTTGACACAAACATGATGAGACACAACTTTCATATATATGTTAGTAGTATTTAGTGAAATGTGTTATCTTAAATAGTTCAATGACACGATGTGGGTTGGATTGTTTTGCACATAGACTCAAACATTATTTATATCTAGAAGAAAAGTAAAAGTTAACACTCTGTTCTTCGTGAGTTTTTATTTGGAGAAAAAACAAGGTGATACGATAATTACATATTCGTATTATATTTGTTTCTAACTAGCATTGGTGATATATGCCGTCTTTATCACAAATAAACCAAGAAGCTAAATCATACAAAATAAAAAATAAAAAGTCGTTAAGTTCGCAAGAGAATCCTTATCCCACAAGACAAATACATGGCAAAAACTTGGCACCACTTGAAATAATTAAACATTAACATGGCTTCTCCGCAATAATCTAATGTTCGTAAAGTGTTTCATCGATATGATTTGACCAATGATCAAAAACCAACATTCCAAAACCAAGCGAAAAAGAAACGACCTTTTTTGCTCGATAGTTTCATTATTTGTTAACCAACACAAGAAATCAAATTTAGATGAAATCCTCACATCCTTAGCTACAATTAGTTGTTGTATACGATCCTATCCTTGGACGAAATTATTTACTCAATATATTATCTTTGGATGAAATTTCTTAACTTAACTTTTGTAACTTCTATGTAACTATATGTAGATCAAGAATAGAGGTCTGAAACAATTGCTGCAAAGAGGGTATGTTGACTTAAAAATAACACAAATGTTATCCATGAACTGATTAGCTAGGATGTGATCTAACGTTCAAAATATTCATGAAGTCGGAGAGTTTAAATTTCATTAAAATCAATATATGCATATAAGATTTTGATGCTTTAAATCCAACAATTAAAAAGCTTTTTAACCAAGAGTAATCTACCTCTGAATATCATGGAAAAACAAAATGTTAATTAATCATACAAGTTATCATTATGATATTATTACAAGCACATATACATTAATCTGTGCATGTATCCATACCACGATAATAACATAATATTAATCTTAACTAAGACATCTAACGTAACTTTAGCATATAAGCCACCATCCTTTTCCTTCTATTGCCAATGTGGGATAAAAACATACTTTTATCTTAAATATATATATAATATAAACACATGCAATCAATTTGCCTTTTCACAATGAGGGTTCTTTATTTACCTCCACTCATACTCAATTGTAGCTACCTTTTTGTTTTGAAACTTGAAAATCTTTTGTTAAGAAAGACCTAAATACCATTACACTTAACGAGTTATTTAAAACTGAAATATGAATGAAATGGCTTCAAGACGTCAGGGACTAATGGTGTTGTTAAGATTATTGATGAAAAAGAATAAGTCATCTGATGATAATGATGATGTTGTTATCCGTGTATTAACTTAATATTTAATAAACTTAATATTTAATTAACATGTTGAATAACCAAGTGGCTAAAACATCATTAACAAACAAGTTACACAATATAAACAAACTACGATATTTTTCAATAATTAGATGAGGTACACTAAAAACACACTTAAAATATATTGTATTATTGTATACTGAGAATCCTTCATCAGGGACCTCAAATGTGCTGCTTACGCATTTAAACTCACGTATTTATCTTGACACAAACTCGTAATTAGTTAATATAACTATTAATAAGTATTACGGTGCAAGTGTGTAACCCATTTAAGTTTAAAATGTACATGAATCATAAAATATACCGGTACTCGTCATACAAAATATCAAATAGAGATGTACATCCTTAGCTATAATCACTTGTATACATTTTATCCCTTGAAGATATATTTGTTCTACGACAAATTAGATGTAGACGATGAATAGAGGTTTCAACAAATAAGAAGCTTTTTAACCTTAAAAATAATCTAACATTGATAACATATAATAAGTGCTTGGAAAATATGAACAAAATCTTTTGCTAAATTCACAAAAAGTTAATAAGTAACACAAGTTAAGGACGAAACTATGATTCAGAATATTATTAATCTGATGAATCATTATCCCGTCAATAACATCATACTAATATTAACTTACCTATCCAACATGACTTTAGTATATATCCTATCAACTTCTTCTTTTCATTACCTATGTGGGGTCAAAACAATTTATTTTTCTAAAAGATGTTTTAACACATATAAGCTATCTACATCTTTTTCATTTCTAACGAAGGTTCTCTATTTATCTCTACTAAAATTCAAGCTTAACAACTTTTTTTTTTTTTTTTTTTTTTTTTTTTTTTTTTTTTTTTTATTATTATTATTTTTTATAAAACTGCATAACCATTATTCTAGGTGATAAGTCTTAACTAAAATAAGCCTTTAAGGCTTAACGTTTCATTCAAACCAGTGTAAAAAAGTTTGATGTATGCTTTAAAATTAAACATATAAAAAGCTTTTACTGTGACAATTCGTATTTTCAGGTCATTCTCAAAACATTACTCATGTTTCATTATTTATCATTTATCGTGAACTAGGTTTACGAGCATCAAATTCACGTAACCGTAATGGTTTAGCTGTGAATTCATGATCATATCATCGAGGACATTTCATATAGACTAAGTTTAGTCTACATTTCATTAACATCATTGTCATCATATTAGTTCATGCATGGTTTCGCATATTACATTAAACGTTTAATTTTATATTAAATAAACGTTATCGCGTAATTAATTATTTTGAACAATTGATCCATTACTTCCAAAAAGTATCCCGATATCTTTTTATATTCATATTAAGTTTATAAAAATAATATTATGAGTTTACCCAGTGTTTTAAATTTATTTCGTATATAAATTGTTATATTTATATAATTACGACGATTTTATTAAATACTATACGATAATTATTATTTCACTCAAATTTTGCAAGAAATGTATTTTTATAATTTTTATGACCTAAATATATTTTATCTTGACCCGTGAAAATTTATTTTTTATCTAACGCTACCTTAAATATTCTAATGGGTACACAATTTACCACAAGTCTCCAATTAACTTACTTAAACATTACATTATATAATAATAAAAAAAAAAAAATACATAATAGAGAATGATTAACCCCCCTTGTCGACAAGGGGGGATGAGTCATGTAGGATTATGCAAAATATCTCTAGTATTCAAATATTATACTAAAACCTTATTCATTCACTTCACTTCATTTTACAAGTAAAAATAAAATAAAAGATCAAAAACCATATCTTGCTCTTTCTCTCTTGCTAAAGTTCGGCAGCAAAGGAGACCAAAGGAGGATCATCATATAATTTTTCAAGACAAGTTTTAATACACACTAGTATCACTTGTTGTATAGGTTTTGCAATAAAAACCTCAAGTGATTAGGAAAAACCCTTTGTCCTTAAACCTCATCATATTTCTTGTAAGCATTCATATTCATATTTTTATTTCACATTCATTTTTATGGTCATATCATTTTATTTGAGAAACATGCAAGTTATGTGATGTTTATACCACTTTTTAAGGTTTTTAATGTTTTTAAGTGTTAAATATATATAATCCATCCTATAATTACTCCTTGTTATATATTATTTTTGGTGATTTCTAGGAACCCATGACACCCTAAGAAGGTGTATGGTAGGATTAGAATAGCTTCGGAGTTGTTTTGAATGGGTTAGAATAGGTTTGGCGTGAGAAAAACTCATTTCGACAAGTTTGGAAAAGGGTCTGTCCTTATTTTGAAATTCTGGAAAATCCGACTGTGGATAAAAATTTTTGGCCTAGATATTTAGAAAATATACTTTAAAACAAAACCGTGGCCGCTTGAACGGATTAAAACGGACTTATAACGAAGAAGTTATGAATTTTTCAATTTGGCGACGAAAAATATAATTTTCTGGAATTTCAGCAAGTTACGTCAAATTTGTACGAGTCAAAAATGAAGCTTAGGCGTTATAAATTATTTCGACTTCTCAAAAATATATAAGTTACTTTGAAACAAAAATGTTGGAGAACAAACAATTGGAGAACTAAAATCTTCGAGAACAAACATTTGGAGAACAAGTTTTGGAGAACAAACATTTGGAGAACAAGTTTTGGAGAACAAAGTTTTGAAGAACAAAGTTTGGAGAACAAAAACTTGGAGAACTAAAATGGAGTACATTTTCTTATAAAAATGATGTCTTCTAGTAAAAGTAAGTTCGCCAAGTATACTTATCAAAATGTCCGATCGTTTGTTTAGCGGAGTTGTAATGAATTAATTACGGTCGCTCAAACTTTGCCGAAAAACCATTCTTAAACTATATTTTGGACTAAAAGTACCATACTTAACCTCTAATTTTCTTTATGTACGAGACCTCTAGGACGAAAACTTAAATGCTAAAACTTTGAGATTATCATACGAGCTTCCCAAAACCGTTGAGTTTGTTTCCTAACGCTCGACGTGCACCATTTTACGACTAGCTTTTAGAGGCCGTTTTTGTCACTTTCATGGAAATATCAATGACATTATTTTACGACGAAAAGTTATATTTTCTTAATAAATCACCAAATGATTATCGTCGGATATCATTTCAACGTAAATACATGGGAAGTAATTTAAAAATGGTCAAGACGTTAAAAGATTATATTTTCGACGAGAAGTATTGTTTTCAAAAATTCATAAGTGGTATAAATATCATCCGAATTGCATGCATAACATTACATCATGACTTATTACATATCATATCATTCATAATAGGTCAGTTTCGAGATTCACGCTACATTTCAGTGTATCCACTTTTGCCATTACATCATCATTATCATTGCAACAGGTGAGTTTTCATAGCCCCGATTTATTCAAGTTTTTACTTATTTCAAACCTACGGGGGAGAATACATTGCACATCATTTTTACTACGATGCCAAGTATATTCAAATTCATTACATTGCTTAAGTTACCTCATTGCCAGTTAAATGTCCTCATTTCATAATCATGAACCGTTAATTTCATAGAAGCGAGGGTGAGTGGATAGATCTATCGAGGGTGACACCTCCATCCGGGTTGGCGGATTCCAACCGGACGGATGCATTTCACTTCATTATCATTATTGAGTTGTTTGGCAAAACACTCTGTTGGGGCGAACATCAGTCAAGCTTCGGTGTCATGTGCTTAAGCAATTGTATCATTTTGTGGCGACATTGTCATACATAATTTATACTAGTGGTAGTCGTATTAAACATTTACATAAACTCTATGAACTCACTCAACCATTGTGTTGACACTTTTAGCAATGTATTTTCAGGTAACTAAGGCATTCACTTCATGGCATGCATGTGGACATATCATAGAGTCGCGGTGACGACGCGTCTCACATAGGATTTATATACTTTAAAAACATCGTTTGACTTGTATCAAATTTATTTTCGTACATAGTAACTTTCATTTGGGACCTATACTTTGTAACTCTGATTATTTTATTAAATCAAACGATTTATTTTCCAAACGACACTTTAGGTCGTTCAATATAACTGTGATTGTGATGCTATGACAGTCAATCCCCAGGAATTCCATTCCGCTGCAAAACAGGTAATTTGGGGGTGTGACATTTACCATGAGTGATCTAGATCCGAATATGATAAAAAGTAAAAAAAGTAAAAAAGTTAATTAATCATACGAGTTATTAGGGCTATAAACGAACCGGACGAACACGAACGGAGTCTTGTTCATGTTCGTTCGTTTAAATTAACCGGACAAATAAACATGCACGAACGCTTAAACGGACGAATTTTCTTGTTCATGTTCGTTTATTAAAAAAATGAGTTGTTCATGTTTGTTTATGCTCGTTCATTAAGACACTAAACGAACGTTAAACGAGCATAAACGATCGAACATAAATGAATATAGACAAACAAATATAAACTTGACAAAATTATGCACATATATTGTTTTTATAAGTGTTGTTTCATTTAAACAAATCAATTTTAGAGCTATACAATTAAAATATATGCTATACTAACATAAATATATAAATGAATATAAACGAACGTTAACGAACGCATAATCGGACATTCACGAACATAAATGAACGGACGCGACTTTTGTTCATGTTCATTCATTTAACAAAACGAACATAAAATATTGTTCATGTTCGTTCATTTAATAAATAAACGAACATAAAATGTTCACTGAACGTTCGGTTCATTTACAGGCCTACAAGTTATCATATAGATAATGCATGCATTGATGTTTTGTATTATCTGGTGCGTGCGCTACACCCTTATGATAAGATAATACTAATATCAACTTAGCCAACCAGCATAACTTTAGTATATAAGCCACCATCATTTTCTTTCTATTACTTATGTGGGATAAAAAACAAACTTTTATCTAGAAAACATATAAACGCATGCAAGTTATTTGCCTTTTCACAATGAGGGTTCCTTATTTACCTCCACTCATACCCAATCTTAGCTACCATTTTTACTATAATCCAAACACAACACAAACTCATCATGACTCAAACTATGACTTAAATTTGAATTATTCACAGCCTCGCGTTTTCTCCATATGACATACCACATGCCCAAGTTACTTTTACAGGTTATCAATATAACAAAACAGAAGCAAATCACTTTAGATAGATTAAGTACAAAAGATTAACCAAGTTTACACTTAATAGAAGGATGGTCTCAAATATAATAAAATTAAAAGAAGACTATTTCAGCAAGGGAAATGATAAAGAGGCCTAATTGGGAGGCTTAAAAAGAGGCTTAAACTGAGGTGTCATTATCCGGTTGGTAACAT
Source organism: Chrysanthemum seticuspe (assembly GCA_019973895.1). Lineage (NCBI taxonomy): Eukaryota > Viridiplantae > Streptophyta > Magnoliopsida > Asterales > Asteraceae > Chrysanthemum > Chrysanthemum seticuspe. Next base: position 324,663,622 of record BPTQ01000005.1, read on the forward strand.
CAGAGGGACCCACTTCTAATGTCACCAATCAGATGATGGCAACTTAGTTTAGGTCTCTTTTTAAGCCTAACATTAGGTCCATATATCATTGCTCAGCAATAGGGGCTTGGTGGAGCTTTAACAGCTTCTTAGCCAACTCCCAAGAAATATTTAATTCTGAAATCTTTAAGTCTTGATAAACAGGGCACATTGTAAAGGGACGGTCGAAGTAGAGCCTTATAGTTGTCTCTTTAGCCAGGGTGAACAAGCAAGTATAAACTACTTTCTCAATATTTTACTTATTAAGTTGTTGAATAATATGATTTCTCAAACACTTTATCTGATTTTTGCAATATCTAATAGAATAATCCAAATCCAAACACTATGTTTTAAAATCAAGTTTGTGATTATCCATTTTCAATAAGCAATCCCAAACGTCCCGTGATGGTAAGAAAAGTGATATCAAATGCAATAATCAAAAAAGGGCTACAAGGCATTACTATTTGTTTACCATAATTTTTACAAGCAATTAGCGAATGAAAACATAATCACTAATTAGCAAGTAGCAACACTAAAGCAAAATTTCTAATATTTATTTTGATGAAAAGTAACTTCTTTGTATATTAACCCTAGAAGAAAAGTAATACACGTTTATTTTGATGAAGGCCAACTCCCAAGAAATATTTAATTCTGAAATCTTTAAGTCTTGATAAACAGGGCACATTTTTTTTTCTAATAAAAAAATGAGACAAAACCCAAACTAACCTTTAAACCGTTCTGGGTGAATGACTGCAATAGTTCTACAATGACCCTATGAGCATCCCTATTCATAACACCAATAACACCGTCCACGTCAGCGCCACATCAGCTTTAACATTTAACATTAAAATCCCCAAAAAACACCCACAACCATAACATCCCAATAACATCAATAACATCAATAACATTTCATATTTTCAATTTCAACCCCTAAACTAAAACAAACACTTCATTTATTACTACTTTTATAAAACAGCCTTATCACTACTTTTATATATATATAAAAAAAAATCCAGATCCTATCTTGTTATCTCCCTCATTCTCTCCCCCATCGCCTCCCTTCTCTCTCCTCTCTCTATAGTATACGACCATCACCAGCAGGGGCGGATCTAGCTTGAAGGCAGGGTATGCACGTGCATACCCTGTGAAAATTTGTAGTAGTGTAAAAATGTTTGTTTTTTCTTAGAAGTAACAATGAAATACACTAAAAACATATGAGTGCACACCCTCTAGAATACAAGAAAATTTCGAGTGCACACCCTAATCCAGGAAAGAAGAAACGAAGTAAAGAAGAAGAATCATTCCTTGTTGTTTTGAGGAAAGCAGCAGCAGAGTGGAAAGCAGCGGCAAGAAGAAGGAGATGATGAGGTTTTGAGTAGGTCAAATTGAGACAATATGACTTTTCTGGCCCAATTTTGATGTCTATGATGTTTTACTTTGAGGCTGAGTCCAGGCATTCTTAATCATTGAAGGCCCAAACCGAATTTTAAGTACAATTTATAGTTTTACACAATAGTACAATACGTCAATACACATCTCTTAATATAATAGTTTATAACTTTATATTACATTTTTTTCCCTTATTTATGTTTACATTTTGGACTTTCATTTAGATTTTTGGATTAGAATTGAAACTTAGAGAGCTAGGTGTAATGAATCATGAATAATCGTTATTGATGTGGTACTTAAACATACACTTAATAACACTACAATAACTAAAACACCTCTCCAACTTTTTATTATTGGTGCATTTGGGTCTCAAAACACACCACCAAATATCCGAAAATGAAACAACAACGCCTAACATAATATCCGAAAACCCGACCCGAAAAACCCGACCCAAAAAACCGTACTCGGAATTTTATTTGTTTATTAATAACTCTAAAAAAATGTGCATACCCTACTTGAAAATCCTAGATCCGCCACTGATCACCAGCAATCGGAGCCATCATCACAACCACCTGTTAATACCACTACTATCACCACCAAGAGGAGCCAAGGGTGCGTTTGTTTAAGGGTTGATAGGTTGTGTTTGTTCACGTGACACCACCACAACCACCATCATCACAGCCGCTCCTCCATCACTCCACCTCTCGTGGCTGAGGGGCTAGTTTTGTAAGATTTTCGAAATGTTTTTTTTTTTTTTTTTTTCTTGCCCTTAACGGGCGTTAAGGAGCCAACGCCGGCACTCCAACGCCGTTATTTCTCATCGTCTCCAACGGATAACGCCTCCAACGGCGTTAATGAAGCCCTTAACGGGCGTTATGGCGTGACGAATGGGAGTGCTCTAACTACACAAACATTGCATTAACATTCTTTTTAGGGATATTTTCATACATCCCCATATCTCAACCAATATTTACATATATCCCCAAACACAAGTTTTTAATGCATGATGTACAATGATCTTAAAGCAAGGTTTGGGGAAATATGTAAATATTGGTTGGGATATGGGGATGTATGTAAATGCCCATTTGTTTTTAAATCAGAAAAATGGTTGATTTTTTACAAGCATTTAAACGTCAAAAAAATTGCTACGGACAGTAACGCTTAATGTTAAATAAAACCTTTAACGCTTAATGTTTGATTCCAAGCATTGAACCTCTTCAAATGTAGGTTCTATTCTTACACTTTTTCCAACTTTATTTTGACACAAACATGATGAGACACAATTTTCATATAAATGTTAGTAGGGTTAATATACAAAAAAGTTACTAAACTTTCAAAAAAATTTGTCCTAAGTACTAATGTTTATCTTGTGTCATCTAAGTTACTATACTTCACGTAACCGGTTATATTGGATACCACTAGTTTTGAAACCTATTGTTACCGGTTCACTTCTGACGTGCAAATTGACCTTAATGGGTTAATATACAAATCAGTCACTAAACTTTACGAAAAATTTGTCCTAAGTCACTAATGTTTCATTCCTGTTACTGAACCTTTAAAATGATGACATTGCACATTTTTTTTTAGTACAAAACGGTCCTTGTGGTTATTCGTGTGTCACGGAGTTGTTTAAACATGTTACTGAACCTTTAAAATTATACGATTTTATACACCTTTTATACATTTTTATTCATTTTCATTCGTTTTTATACGTTTTTGTTTGTTTTTTTACGTTTTCATCCGTTTTCATCCGTTTTTATATGTTTTCGTCCGTTTTTGTCCCATTTTTTACGTCATTATACAGTTTTTATACATTTTTATGTTTTCATCCGGTTTTATACGTTTTTGTCCGTTTTTATATGGTTTTATACACTTTTCTACGTTTTTATTCGTTTTCATCCGTTTTTATACGTTTTCGTCCATTTTTCTTACGTTTTCGTCCAGTTTTCTTACGTTTTCGCCTATTTTCTTATGTTTTCAAACATAAAAAAGGGACGAAAATGAATGAAACATAGAAAAACGGGCAAAAACATAAAAAAAAATGGACGAAAATGTATGAAAACATAAAAAACGTATAAAAACGTAAAAAAAGTGACGAAATCGTATGAAAACATAAAAAACAGATGAAAACTTAAGAAAACATAAGAAAATAGGCAAAAACGAAAGAAAAACGGACGAAAACGTATAAAACGGATGAAAACGAATAAAAATTTATAAAATTTGTATAAAACATATAAAAACGTATAAGAACGGACAAAAACGTATAATAACGGACGAAAACGTAAAAAAAAAGATGAAAACTTAAAAAAAGGATGAAAACGTATAAAAACGGTTGAAAACGAATAAAAACGTAAAAAGAGGATGAAAACGGACGAAGCCGCAAAAAAAACGAACGAAAACATATTTTAAAGGTCTAGTAACATTTTAACAACTCGTGTAGTTGAGTACCTTAGATGACAGAAATGAAACATTAGTGACTTAGGACAATTTTTTCGCAAAGTTTAGTGACTTGTTTGTATAGGTATCCTACGTGGCAGAGGGTGGCATACTACAACCAATTGCCCTTCCATATAGTGACTAGGGTGGCACATATAAAAAGGTTTAGTAACATATGTGAAAAACTCGTAAAGTGTAGTAACCTAAATGACAAAAGATAAATATTAGTGACTTAGGATAAATTTTTTTGAAAGTTTAGTAACTTCTTTGTATATTAACCCTAGAAGAAAAGTAATACACGTTTATTTTGATGAAGGCCTCAGTTTGTTTGTATTTAGTCAATTGTATTTATTAATTCAACTTTTACTTATCAGTTAATTGCGTAATCCTTTCCAAGCAATATTGAAAACTAGTTATGCGAAACTTGAATAGTTATAAAACTATTTTGTGTGAGTTTAAATTGACACATGTGTGCTATATCCGGTCATAATCATAGTATAATCAGTTGTATAAGAAATCAAAGACAAATGAAATCTTCACATCCCTATTAGCTATAAGTCAGTTGTATACGTTTTATACTTGGCCGATATATTTGCTCTACAACAACTAATTATTCTTGTGAAATTTCTTAATTTTTGTAAGTTTTATGTAACTATATGCAGATCTAGAGTAGAGGTTTGAAACAATTGCTGCGAAGTTCCGATGTTAACTTAAAGTAGCACATATTGTATATAATACTAAATAGCGTACATCTTTGTATGCAAAAGCAAGTGCATTAATTGCCAACTTTCACAACTTGGTAGAAATAGTCTCTGAGGTTTAAGTGGCGCTGCAAAGTAAGTCCAAACATTAAATGCAAAGTTCACAACTTGGCAAAAACAGTCCTTGAGGTTTAAGTGTCGCTGCAAAGTAAGTCCAAACATTAAATGCAAAGTTTCACAACTTGGCAAAAATAGTCCCTAAGGTTTAAGTGTCGCTGCAAAGTAAGTCCTCTGAAGCCAATCCCGCTGCATCGCGCGGGTTTCCACACTCGTTATAGCCAGGAGGCGATCTAACGTTAAAATATTCGTATACTTTAAATCTCATTACAATCAATAGAGAGACATATGAAAGTTTGATGCTTTAAATCCGAGATATAAAAAGCTTTTTAACCGTGGGTATGTTCGGCAAAAATAGATTGTACTGGTGCTGATGCTTGTACTGTTGCTCAAAAAAATTATAAAAAGAGTTTATTTTTATAAGGTACATGAAGTAACATTTTATTTTCAGAAATTATGAAAGATTATTTTTTTAATAATCTCTTATAAGTCTGTCAGCCAAACAAATATTATTTTTTAAGTAACTTATTTTTTGATAAAATAAACATAATCTCTCAATAATCTCATGTGCCAAACAATCCAAACTTAGCCCATGAGTGATATAGCTTTGAATTGTATGGAAAAAATAAAAAGTTAATTAATCATACAAATTACCATTTAGATAATGCACGCACAGATTTATTAACCAGTGCTAGCTTTAACAAGAGGATAATACAATACTAATTTCAGCTTAGCCGACCAACATAACTTTAGTATATAAGCCATCATCCCTTTCTTTCCATTACCTATGTATGTGGGATCACAAAACAGACTTTTATTTACCTCCACTCATACTCAAGCTTAGCTACCTTTGTGTTTTTGAAACTAGAAAATCTTTTGTTATAAGAGGGGAACAAGGTTGCTTATATTAGTTATATATAATATAGTTATTTGGGTGTTAAGTTTAGAGCTTTAGAAAGACCATGCCAATTACGAAATGGCTTTAAAACGTCAGGGACTAACGGTGTTGATAATATGATGTCGGAGTAGTCGTTAATTTCTTTGTTTGAAAAAGGAAAAGATGATTGTGCATGTTCAAGATTCATGAGGGGTACTGTGCTTGCGTATATTCATGAGATTGCAGTGCTCAAGTCTCCGGGCCTTAGATACTTGATGAAAAAAAAAGTCTTCTGAGTACTGTTTGAATCATGTTTGCAACCCTGGCAAGGATCTTAAAAGTCACTTCTTTGTTTCAGGCTGCTGACTCTCGAGCTATCAGTCGTTAGCCTGGTGGACGTTGTCTTAAAACTTATGATTCCCTGACCCAACAAGAGATTTCAAGATACTCACACGAACATCGACTCTTATACTCCTGACCCAAGGTTTACCCCTTGGCTTCTTTTCAAGAAAACATGTTGGCTTTAATTGTCTATATCACACTAGTGTTAACAACCATCAGTATGTATGATGGTTTTATTGCATTGTCTTTCATTCTCTCTAAGATTGTTGGCAATGAGCAAGTTGCCACTTTGGTTATATATATCATCACCATCAGTTTAAAAGAGGACACGATCTCGGTAGAGGCATTGACCTCAATATTGATGATTAGACTTCTTGAAGATGATTATATTCATGTTTTTGGGTGAATTGTGTGAATTAATAAGAGCACCAAGTTCGTCTTTTGCTCAGTCAAAAGTACTTGCACCTTTAAATCACTAATCGATGTGTTCACATCAATATCATCTCCCCTCTCATGAGTTTCTTTTCGATAGCGAGGTGAATGTCTTTATAACGAGGTGAATTATCTTACTTACTATTGCCTTTAAATTATTCGGTGCAACCGTAATAAACAAAACTAAACAGGTCATACGATAATTAGAATATTCCGATTTAATTTATATGTTTCTAACTAGCATCGGGGATTCATGCCACCTTTATAACGGGCAATTCCATATATACCCAAAACAAACATTATAATTTCAATTTATCTAACACATGCTTTAAAAGCATTGTACTCATGCATTGAAAACTTATCATTTGGGTAAATATGGAATTATTCCTTATTACAAATAAACCAACAAGCTAAATAACACAAAATACAAAATAAAAAATTGTTAAGGTCGCAAGCGAATCCTTATCCCACGAAACAAATACCTGGCAAAAACTAGCACCACTTGAAATAATTGGACATTAACATGGCTTCTCCACTATAATCTAATGTTCGTAGTGTTTCGTCGATATGATTCGACCAATGATCAAAAACCAACATTCAAAAACCAAGCGAAAGGGACACGACCTTTTTTGGCCAATAATTTCATCATTTGTTAACCAACACAAGAAATTAACTATAGATGAGATCATCACATATTTAGTTGCAATCAGTTGTGGTATACAATTATATCCTTGGACGATATTATTTGCTCTACGATATATTATCCTTGGATGAAATTTCTTAACTTTTGTAACTTCTATGTAACTATATGTAGATCAAGAATAAAGGTCTGAAACAATTGCTGCGAAGAGGATATGTTGACTTAAAAATAACCAAAATGTTATCCATGAACCGATTAGCCGGGAAGTGATCTGACGTTCAAAATATTCATGAAGTCGGATACTTTGAATTTTATTACGATCAATATATGCATATAAATTTTGATGCTCTAAATCCAACAACTTAAAAAGCTTTTTAACCATGAGTGATCTACCTTCAAATATCATTGAAAAATAAAAAGTTAATTAATCATACAAGTTATCGTCATGATGTTATTACAAGCACACATATATTAAACCATACTTGCTATACGCTTCATGACAATAACATACTATTAATCTTAACTTAGACACCGAACGTAACTTTAGCATATAAGCCGCTATCCTTTTTCTTCTATTGCCTATGTGGGATAAAAACAAACTTTTATCTTGAAAATATATAAACACATACAATCTATTTGCCTTTTCACTCATACTCAATTGTAGCTACCTTTTTGTTTTGACACTTGAAAATATGTTGTTAATAAAAAGGGAACAAGGTTGCTCAACTGGTATCTAGTGACGAGATAACCTTATGGCGAAATGGCTTCAAGACGTCATGACCTAATGTTATCTTTGCATTCACTTAATTTTTTATAAAATTTTTGTGCATGAACCTTTAACTCTTATGGGTCTGTGTCCTTAATTATCACTGTTATTATCAGCTTGGGAGGAAATATTGGACCATAGTGAGTATAAAAAGATTCAAAAAAAGTTAATAAGTTGTTGGGGGTTAGCTCCCAGAACAGGGTTAAGACAATCAATGATAGTAGCAATACCACTAGGTGGTTACCGGATATCACTTGGAATCGTGTGATCACTTTCCAAAGTAAACTATTCGACCCTAATGCCTGGGTATCACGAATATCTACTTGGGATAAGACCAAATGCAGTTAGAGAATTAGGCACAATTCTATAACCCTTTCACTAATAAGTGTTTATATTTTTCTGTGTGTCCCTCATGCATGTTCAGATCTCCTATATATAGGAGGTTACTCTTGAGCTATTCCAATGGAATTATGAGTATTAATCGGCCCATTAATAGCCTCATAATTATCCCCATTATAGCCGTTAGTGGTTACATGACCAATTAAACGTGGTCATAAAGAAGTTGTAACTGCCATTTAGCAGTACTTTCCATAAGCAGTACTTTCCACTAGCAGTACTTTCACTTGCAGTGTAAGTACAGCCTATCAGTGGAAACACTGCTTATCAGTACTTTCATAGCACTATCAGTGGATACACCACTTCAGTGGAAACACTGCCTATCAGTGGAAACACTGCTTATCAGTGGAAACCACAAGCAGTACTTTCCACAAGCAGTACTTTCACCAAGCAGTACTTTCACCAGTACTACCAATACAAACCACTATAAGAGTCAGGGTGTTCATGGACCTTATGGGTGTACACTCCGTACCTCCTAACCCATTACAAGGTGTGAACTAATCCCACAAGTGCACTAAATTTACCAACAATCCTCCCCAAATTTAGTTCACTTTCTTTGCATGAAAAATAAACATCAATCAAAACATGTGCATAAACGAAAATGTCCTGAGGATTGAATTTCCATCTTAGTAAATTACACGTTCAAATATTCGAGAATCAGGGTGTTCTAAGAATTGAACCCTTCAACCCATTTGAATACCTGAAGATAAAATACACACAAGTTTTCAAACACTTAAAAGCTCCTGACACTATACAATCCATGTGTCCATATCCAAATTCATAAATGTTGTAAAAGCTAAAGTCCAAAGCTTCCTGAAGCGGCAAAACTTCAACATTTACATAGGTGGTTCCTCTTTAGTCATGCTCCTGCCAAGCACGTTTTCAAAGAAAATTAACCATTAAGAAGTAAAGACTTCATCCTCCTTTCAGCAGGTTCTGAGCACAACCTTGGGATGTAAATAAAACATGTGCTCCAGTCCACTGAATGTTCAGCTTTCCACATTGAACTCAGCTCCCATGTTTCCTTAGGAGGGAGTTGGGTGTCCTAGCATTCAGTGACTAAGTTGGACTTAAACCCATCCCTTTAGCAGACTTTATAACCAAATCTCTAGCCAGACCCTTCGTCAAGTGATCAGCTAAGTTCTGTTGAGATCTCACAAACTCTATAGATATCACCCCATTCATGATAAGCTCACGAATCATGCTATGCCTGACACCTAAGTGTCTAGACTTACCATTGTACATCTGGCTATAAGCCTTAGCCAATGTAGCTGCACTATCACACCGGATAGAAATAGGTGCTATAGGTTTAGGCCACAATGGAATCTCAAGAAGCAAGTTTTTCAACCATTCAGCTTCTTTACCAGCAGCTGCTAGAGCCACAAATTCAGATTCCATTGTTGAACTGGTGATGCAAGTATGCTTCTTAGATGCCCAAGAAATTGCACCTCCACCAAGTAGGAATACCCAGCCACTGGTAGACGAATTGTCTTCAGTGTTACTGATCCAACTTGCATCAGTGTAACCTTCCAACACTGATGGATAACCAGTATATGAGAGACTATAATCCATAGTTCTCTTCAAATACTTCAGTACCCTTTGAACTGCTTGCCAGTGATGAGCACTAGGATTACTAGTATACCTGCTCAATTTTCCCACTGCAAAACCAATATCAGGTCTTGTACAAGTCATGACATACATCAGGCAGCCAATTACCCTAGAATACTCAAGTTGAGATACATCCTTGCCATGATTAGGCATCAGCTTCTCACAAGTATCCATAGGTGTACTCACTGGAGTACAATCAAAGTAATTGAATTTCCTCAGTACCTTCTCAATATAATGAGACTGAGAGATAGAAATTCTATTACTTTCATGTTTAATCCTTATACCAAGGATAACATCAGCCTCCCCCATGCCTTTCATGGAGAACCTTGATGACAAAAATTCCTTTGTCAGGTCAACCTGATTTTGGTCAGTGCCAAAGATCAACATGTCATCAACATATAGACAAATGATGACTCCTTTACCAGATTCATCAAATTTGCTATATACACATTTGTCAGCTTAGTTAAGAACATAACCACTAGACAAAACCACTTCATCAAACTTTTGATGCCTTGCTTAGGTGCCTGTTTAAGTCCATAAAGAGACTTAATCAGTTTACACACCTTGTTTTCATTGCCTGGCATGATGAAGCCCTGAGGTTGGTTCATATAAACCTCCTCTTCCAATTCACCATTCAAGAAAGCTGTTTTCACATCCATCTGATGAATAACCAGATTGTGAATAGATGTCATAGCAATCAGCAGTCTTATGGTACTGATACGAGCCACATGGGCATAAGTATCAAAATAGTCTACTCCTGACTTTTGTTTAAAGCCGTGAATGACTAGTTTAGCCTTAAACTTTTCAATAGTTCCATCTACCTTCATTTTCTTTTTGAAAATCCATTTGCAACCCAGAGGTTTGCAACCAGGAGGTAGATCAACCAACACCCAAGTGTTGTAGCCCATGATGGAATCCATCTCATCATTGATTGCTTCTTTCCAGAAAGCAATGTCCTGGGACTTCATTGCTTCTTCAAATGTTTTGGGGTCATCCTCAACAATGAAGCAATAGGAGTATTGGTCTGAAACCTCATCCCTAGTACCTTCAACTAAGTATAGTTGAAACTCAGGTCCAAATGACTTTGGAGTCCTGACCCTTTTGCTCTTCCTGAGCACAGGTTCAGGTTGCTGAACCACAACCTCATCAGGGACCACTGATGGTTCATCATCAGGGACCTCTGATACACCAGTGTCATGAGTTCCATTAGGAATCCTCTGACTTGGTCTAGGGACTGATGAAAATCTATTCTCATCAAAGTCTGCATCCCTTGATTCAATTATTGAGTTAACTGAAACATGTTCATTAGGTTCAATAACATAGAACCTAAAAGCCTTGGAATGCTCAGCATATCCAACAAAGATGCAGTCAATGCCTCTTTCACCCAAAGTCTTTTGCTTTGGATCAGGGAGTCTTACAACAGCCCTACAACCCCAAACCTTGAGATAATTCAGGTTGGGTTTCTTTTTAGTCCAGAGTTCATAAGGGGTAACCTTGTTCCTTTTGTTGGGAACTCTATTTAGCAAATAGCAAGCTGTTAACATAGCTTCACCCCAGAACCCTTGACTCAGTCCTGAATAGGACAACATGGAATTAACCATCTCCTTCAGCACCCTGTTTTTCCTTTCAGAAATACCATTTTGCTGAGGAGTATAAGGGGCAGTCGTTTCATGGATTATTCCAACAGACTGAAAGTACTGAGTATCCATGTACTCACCTCCCATATCAGTCCTTAATCTTTTGATCAAAGACCCAAGTTGTAATTCAACTTCAGTTTTAAACACTTTGAATTTATCTAATGCTTCATCCTTGGTATGTAATAGATAGACATAACAAAATCTAGAAGCATCATCAATAAATGTCACAAAGTACTTCTTATTCCCCAAAGAAGGAGTGGCATGCAAATCACACAGGTCACTGTGAATAAGCTCCAAGATCTTAGTCTCACGACTGACACCCTGAAAGGGTTTCTTGGTTATCTTGGTCAACATGCAAGTTTTACACTTTTCAGTGTCCATGTCTAAAGCAGGAATTAAACCATCCCTAGACATATCTTGCATCCTTTTATAGTGAACATGACCAAGTCTAGCATGCCAAAGGTTAGAATCAGTCTGTTCATATGAGGTCACAAAAGCTGAAATAACACTGTCAGTTGTAATATTAAGCCTGACCATTTGATTACATAAATAACCAAAACCAATAAAAACACCATTCTTAGAAAGAACAAATTTATCAGATTCAATAACTTGTTTATATCCATGATTATTCAAAACACTACTTGAAACCAAGTTCTTCCTTATATCAGGAACATGAATAACATTAAACAAAGTTACAATCTTTCCTGAACTAAACCTAAGATCTACACAACCACGACCATGCACCAAGGCTGTTGACTCATTTCCCATGTGAAGAATAGAACCATCATTCAGTGAATCATAAGTTTTGAACCAGCTTCTATCTTTACACACATGAACTGTTGCACCAGAGTCAACCCACCACGCAACATCATCATCCTGCACATAAAAAGATTCAGATACATATGTAACATAATAAATCTGAAAAGACTTATTAAACATATTCTGACCTTTCAGTGAGTTGGCTGAACCACCACTCCCTGAACCATTAGTGCCTGATCCATTGGCTTTACCACCAACTTTAACACCCTTGCAGTCCCTTTTAATGTGACCAGTCTTTCCACATTTCCAACAAGTAGGTGTAGCCTTCTTGTTAGGATATGCCCTTGTGTTGTCATGATATTTGCGTTTGCCTTTGTTGTCATTGTACCTGGTGGAGTTGTTATGCTCCACCATATTGACAACAGATGGTCCAGTAGCATTGCTACTCTTTGGCTTGTCATTATCCTGCACCTTGAGAGATTCCTCAATATGCAGATGACTGCCCAACTCAACAAGAGTTAACTCCTCCTTCATATGTTTCAAGGTATGCTTGAAATCTTTCCATGAAGGAGGGAGCTTGTCAATGACACAGGAGACTTTGATAGCCTCATCCATGTTCATTTGGTGTTGTGTAAACCTTCCAAGTATTCCAAGAAGTTCATTGTATTGTTCCATAACTGGTCTTGAATCAGTCATTTTGTAATTTGTGAAATTACTAACAAGGAACTTCTTACTTGATGCATCCTCAGCCATATATTTGGCATCCAAGGAATCCCACAGTTCTTTGGAAGATTCAAAGTTCTGATAAATATCAAACAAATAATCAGACATACCATTCATAATAAGACCTCTGCATATGTAGTCATCATTCTCCCACTTGCTCCTCCTCCTGATCTGCTTCACAGTAGCATCATCACCATCATCAGGAATTGGAGTAGTCAGCACATAGACCACACTCATGCTTGACAGCAAGAAGTGCATCTTCTTCTGCCACCTCCTAAAGTCCACCCCTTCAAACTTGTCCAGCTTAGCAAAGTTTGAAGCCATGTGTTTCATTGCAGCAGTTGCCATTGATTATCACAAAATAGTTTACTTTGATTGTTGGGGGTTAGCTCCCAGAACAGGGTTAAGACAATCAATGATAGTAGCAATACCACTAGGTGGTTACCGGATATCACTTGGAATCGTGTGATCACTTTCCAAAGTAAACTATTCGACCCTAATGCCTGGGTATCACGAATATCTACTTGGGATAAGACCAAATGCAGTTAGAGAATTAGGCACAATTCTATAACCCTTTCACTAATAAGTGTTTATAGTTTTCTGTGTGTCCCCCATGCATGTTCAGATCTCATATATATAGGAGGTTACTCTTGAGCTATTCCAATGGAATTATGAGTATTAATCGGCCCATTAATAGCCTCATAATTATCCCCATTATAGCCGTTAGTGGTTACATGACCAATTAAACGTGGTCATAAAGAAGTTGTAACTGCCATTTAGCAGTACTTTCCATAAGCAGTACTTTCCACTAGCAGTACTTTCACTTGCAGTGTAAGTACAGCCTATCAGTGGAAACACTGCTTATCAGTACTTTCATAGCACTATCAGTGGATACACCACTTCAGTGGAAACACTGCCTATCAGTGGAAACACTGCTTATCAGTGGAAACCACAAGCAGTACTTTCCACAAGCAGTACTTTCACCAAGCAGTACTTTCACCAGTACTACCAATACAAACCACTATAAGAGTCAGGGTGTTCATGGACCTTATGGGTGTACACTCCGTACCTCCTAACCCATTACAAGGTGTGAACTAATCCGACAAGTGCACTAAATTTACCAACATAAGTCACACAAGTTATGGACAAAACCCTGATTCGCCCAATTTTTAATCTAATGAATAATTATATCCCACAATAACATGTACTATTATCAACTTACCCATCCAGCAAATTGTAGTATTTACCTTACCAACTTCTTCTTTTCACTACCTATGTGGGTTCAAAACAATTTATTTTTTTAAAAGATGTTTTAAAACATGTAAGCTATATCTACATCTTTTTCATTTCTAACTAAGGTTCTTTATTTATCTCTACTAAAATTCAAGCTTAACTGTTTTTTTTTTTTATTATAAAACTGCATAACCATTATTCTAGGTGATAAGCCTTAACTAAAATAAGCCTTTAAGGCTTAATGTTTGATTCAAACTAGCGTAAAAGAGTTTGATGCATGCTTTAAAATCCAACATATAAAAAGCTTTTACCATGAGTGATCTAGCTCCGAATATGATAAAAAGTAAAAAAGTTAATTAATCAAACAAGTTATCATATAGATAATGCATGCACAGATGTTTTGTATTATCCGGTGCGTGCGCTACCCTTATGATAACATAATACTAATATCAAGTTGGCCAATCAGCATAATTTTCGTATATAAGCCACCATCATTTTCTTTCTATTACTTATGTGCGATCAAAAACAAACTTTTATCTAGAAAAAATATAAACGCATGCAAGCTGTTTTCCTTTTACAACGAGGGTTCCTTATTTACCTCCACTCATACTCAATCTTAGCTACCACATGCCCAATTTACTTTTACATGTTATCAATATAACAAAACAGAAGCAAATCACTTTAGATAGATTAAGTACAAAACATTAACCAAGTTTACACTTAATAGAAGGATAGTTTCAAATATAATAAAATTAAAAGAAGACTATTTCAGCAATGGAGGAAACTTGGTGGAGCTTCAACAGCTTCTTAGCCAACTCCCAATAAATATTTATTCTGCAATCCTTAAGTCTTGATAAAATAGGGCACATTGTAAAGGGAAGGTCAAAGTAGAGCCTTATAGCTGTCTTCTTTAGCGCGGGTGAACAAGCAAGTATAAACTACTTTATGATTATTTTACTTATTAAGTTGTTGAATAATCCGATTTCTCAAACACTTTATCTGATTTTTGCAATATCTAATAGAATAATCCAAATCCAAACACTATGTTTTAAAATCAAGTTTCTGGGATAGGTGTTATGCTTTCTTGCGCATAAAACCCTAACGTTGTAGTTGGGGTTTTTTCTTTCTTTACTGTTTGATTGGCGTATGCTGGGTTCTATGTTTTAATTTGATTGTGTTTCTGCTGTTCGTGGGTTTAAGGAGATGGAGAAGGGTTCTAAGATTGATGTGCGTACGAGTACAAGTGATGCGAGTGTGCCAAATTTGGTGCCTCAATCAAGTTCTACGCCTATATCCTTTGCGGATATGTTTAAGGATAAAACACCTAAGAAGACCTTTAATATTTCGGAGATGAGAAACAAAAATTGTGTGCCTGGTGCTAATGTCACCATTCCTTTGGAAGCTACCGATAAGGTAAGCTCTAGATTCGCTAATACATTGTATGGATATTTCATTGGTAAGAGACTCGCTTTTCCGATAGTTGAAAATTATGTTAGAAATACATGCGAGAAGTTTGGTTTACAAAGGGTTATGCTTAATAATGGTTTTTTCTGTTCCAATTTGAAACCAAAGAGGGTATGGAAAGGGTGTTGGAAGGAGGTCCATGGTTGATACGATTGGTGCCTATCTTTTTGAATATTTGGACTCCGAACACTAAACTTACAAAAGATGTTATAACTTTAGCTCCTGTTTGGGTTAAACTCCATAATATTCCGGTTATTGCGTATTCTGAGGCTGGTCTTAGTTTGATTACAACGCAAATTGGTCGTCCTATCATGCTTGATTCCTACACGAGTACGACGTGCCTTAAGTCGTGGAGTCGTAATTCCTATGCTAGGGCCCTTGTGGAAGTGTCGTCAAAGGAAGCCTTACTTTACTCTCTTGTGGTTGCGATCCCTTATCCTAATGGGTCAGGTCATTCGTTGGAAAAAATTGATATTGAATATGAGTGGAAGCCGCCAAGATGTGAGACTTGTAAAATATTTGATCACAATGATGATGGATGTCCTAAGAGAGTGAAACCGGTTGTGTAAGATAAATTGTTGTTGATGAAGAGGGTTTCGTTGAAGCTTATAAGATGAAAGGAAAAGGTAAGCTTCAGGGTACTAATCGTCAGGTTGATGGGATTCGTTTTCAAAAGCCTAAAGTTTCGTATTACTATAGGCCGGTTACTAAGCCAAAGAATGGAGGAGCATCGACGTCTAAGCCTTCTGTCCAATCGAATACAGGTTCTCCAACGGTTAATGTAGGTTCTAGTAACGAACCTACTACTGATCCTACTAGTAGTACGGCTCCATCCCGGGATGACCAAGGAAAGAATAATAATAGGGTGGATGATATCAACCTTGTTGATCTGAAGAACAGTTTTGACGTGCTTATGGAACAAGATTCGGTTTTGGAACCTGTGATTGGCACTACGTGTACTCCTATTGCTGACAAAATTGGGAAGCTTGAAAAGCTTATTATTGATGGGAAAGCTACCCTTGTGGATGATAATGGTAAACCTATTCCGGTGGCTGATGGTGAAAGGAAGGGCAACCCATTCTCTAAGGTGGGTGAAGTGGTTGATTCAGATAGTGATGATGAGGTGTTTGAGCCAAATGATCCAATGGGCAGTTATTTTTCATCGGCAGGAGGACATAACGAGCTTGAAGGCTATCTTTCTGATGATTATGCGGCCCAGGTCTATGACTTACCTGGGAAATTTGAGGAATTTAACAATCAGTCTGATTTCAAGCTTCAAGACCGTTCGAGGAAGTAATCTTTTATGTAGATTTGTTTATTTGTTTTGCATGTCTTTTTATGTTTTAAGTGGTTATTCTAGTTGTTGGTAACTAGTTGTTAATTTATGGCATGTCATAAATGATCTAGTGGTTGTTCAAGCGGTTGTTTGAGGTTAATGTGGCATTTCAGCCACATTCCATTGTACTTTAAACAGTTTTTTGGTTAATATATTTTACCAGGGTGGAAGTTCCCTTTTACCCAAAAAAATCAAGTTTCTGATTATCCATTTTCAGGACGTATAATCTATTCTCAATAAGCAATCCCAAACGCGCCGTGATGGTAAAAAAAGTGAGATCAAATGCAATAATCAAAAAAGGGCTACAAGGAATTACTATTTTTTTACCATAATTTTTACAAGCAATTAGCGTATGAAAACATAATCACTAATTAGCAACAAATGTTTTCAAACCCGGGTCGACCTGGCCGGTTCAATCAGTCGGACCGGTGCCCGGCCACAAAAACGAGTAAAAAAACCCGGGTTTTTAAAACCGGGTTAACTGGTTAGACCCGCCGGGTTTTGAGTGACCAGAGTCTAGAAACCCGGTCGGGTTTGGGTTTTTTTCAATTTTTTTTTTATAAAAACCGGGTTGACCCGGCGGTCGAACCGGTTGACTCGGTGATCAAACCGGTTGACTCGGTCAAAAAAAACAAAATAATAATAAATGAAAAACCGGGTTGACCCGGCGATCGAACCGGTCGAACCGGTGTCCGATGACTCGACCGAGTCGATTAAAAACCCGGTTTTAAAACATTGTTAGCAACACTAAAGCAAAATTTCTAATAAAAAAATGAGACAAAACCCAAACTAACCTTTAAACCGTTCTGGGTGAATGACTGCGATATTTCTACAATGACCCTAACTACACAATCATTGCATTAACATTGTTTTTAAATCAGAAAATGGTTGATTTCTTACAAGCATTTAAACGTCAAAAAATTGCTACGGATAATGGAACTTGAAGTAGATAAGTAAGAGAGGGTTTTGAAGCCATAAGATTAACCAAATTCATACAATACCACACAAAATAAAAGATTGGTTCAAACTACGAAATCTAAAAAGCAAATTACAAAAACAAACACTATATGGAGTGATTATACAAGAATAAACCGTTTTTCTATAATTTACGGATATGACCATTTTATGTCGCTGTCATCCATAAGTCACAATCATACTCGTTTAACGTCGCAATCATACCACTTCCACTTTCCGCAAGATACTTTTTCACCACATACCTTTTTCCATTCTTTATTCTTTATGTTTTATAAATCAAAGACTTGTTTCTTTATGTTCTATAAACCAAACAAATAATCATCAAACAAACCTTAAACCTTTTACATGAACAAGCCAAACAAATAATCATCAAGCAAACCTTAAACCTTACATGAACAAGCGCTGTTTTAAGAAGCGTTCTTGTGAACAAAACAACCAAGCGCCTTGTGAACAAAACAACCAAGCCAAACAACCAAGCGCCTTGTGAACAAAACAACCAAGCCAGCCTCGCCTAGGTCACGCCTAGGCCACGCCTAGGGCTCGCCCAGGGCACGCCTAGGGCTCGCCCAGGCCACGCCAGTGCACGCCTAAACCACGCCCGCCTACTTACCCGCCTAGCCACAATTAAATACCACAATTATACTTTACAACTTCCCCAATTAAATACCAAAAACTACCAAGTCAACTCATTCAATTCTTTACATCTTCCTCCATCTCCTCCATCCTCCATTACCGTGTTTTCTTTACATCTACCAAGTCCTCTTTTTGTTCATATCTTTAACGCCTAGGCCACTAGGCCACTCCCATACGCACCTCTCTTTTTGGTTGGCACGCACCTCTCTTTTTGGTTGGCACAATGGCTGCATGTCCGGTAAGTTACAATCAATTGGTAATTAGTGATAATCAATTGGTAATTAGTGATACCTTTAGTGGGCGTGTCTTTTAACATTGGTTTAAACATTTAGTAAAGACTTGATATATATACAAGTGTTTTCTTGATTTAACGTGTGCTTTGTGTTTAACAAACACATTCGTATTTTTTTTTTTTTTTTTTTTAATTTGTGTTTAATGTTAGACTTGATTTACTTTATTAACGTGAGACTTTTAACAAAGACATTCATAGTAGACTTGATTTAACGTGAGACATTGGTGGTTGGCGCAATTGACATTTTTGTTATTTGCTATTTTTGTTTTGTAGACTTATGCAGCAAAAGTCACCATTCGTAGTCGTTTTAGCCTGTTGAAAAAGTTTAGAACCATGCATGGTAGAGATATAGTTGTACGTATGTTTAGGAATCATTGTTTTCGTGATTGGTTAGATGTACCGTGTCTTGATCAGGAACCTAATTTAGTTCACGGTATGCTTCTTAGACAAGAAGAAGTTAATCCAGATTTTCATAATCAATCTCATATGTTAAGGTTTAATGTAGGTGATTATTATTGCAATTTTGGCCGTAAGGAATTTTGTCTAATGACCGGTTTAAAGTTTGGTGCCTATAATCTTGATGACTTTGAAAACTTGCCTACTCCATTAGTACAACGTATATTCCCTCAATGCCAAGATGCAGTAACACTTTTGAATCTTTAGACATTATTTGAGGGTTCTGATTTTTTAGAGTTAGAGGAACAGGATGCTCTTAGATTGTG
The DNA here is from genome assembly GCA_019973895.1 of Chrysanthemum seticuspe. NCBI lineage: Eukaryota > Viridiplantae > Streptophyta > Magnoliopsida > Asterales > Asteraceae > Chrysanthemum > Chrysanthemum seticuspe. Next base: position 324,683,118 of record BPTQ01000005.1, read on the forward strand.
TTTAGTCATGTTTGTTGAGTTTATATTGTGTGGTCGGGAACCTCGACATGAGGTTCAAACCTTTTTGTTTGCGTTGGTTGAGGATCTCGTTGCATTTGATAATTTCCCATGGGGATCATATTGTTGGGTTCCAACGTATCTGAGTTTGAGAAACGCAGCTTGGACACACATTCCTAAACATCTTAAGATTAATGATAGTAAAGTTAGAAACCGTAAAAAGAAGGTACTTAGGGAGGATCAGGTGGATGAAGAGATGGATGAAGGAAACGGGAATGAAAAAAGTGATGAAGATAAGGTGATTAAGTATACTTTGTATGGTTTTATTTGGGGTTTTAAGGTAATTTTTTTTTTTAATTTTTTCCCTTTTTTGTTTTTTTTAATATATGTTTAATAATTTTTTGCCTTACAAACTTAATATTTTTTTTAGACATGGATTCAAGAGGTAATGCCCGAAAGTAATCGGTTTTGGATAAAGGAGAAAAATGTTGTACCTAGGGGCGTCTCTTGGCGGGTTAGAGTCAAGTTTCTTAGAGAGCATTCGGTTTATTTTTTTGGCCATAACGACAATGATGTAAGTTATAACACATTAAAACTCAAATATTGTTGGTATATATTTTTTTGTTATTATCATAATTGTAATATTTTTGTTGCACATAGTTCCAACAACAGGAACTATCTATCCGTGAGACAGCTCTAGAGCTCAAAGATCCGTTTTGGATAGCTAGTACACAATTTTTTGCTAACGCAAAGCCCAATGATTTTTTACCACAAATGCTGTTTAAAAAGAGGCTACATAGATGGAAGCCAACACGATTGCGAGCTGCAACAAATGGGCCACAAGCTCCATCTACTACAAACAGACCACCATTGCGAGCTGCAACAAATGGGCCACAAGCTCCATCTACTACAAACAGACCATCAGGTCAACCTTCTTCTACAAACAGACAAGCTCCCATCTAAAGGAGAGATGCCAAGAGAACCATATTGTACTCGATGCACAAAAATTGGGCATTCTAAAGATAGATGCCATGAGCCTACATCTTCACAAAGATCGTACGACATCTTTATGTAATTGTTTGTGTGTTATTGAAGCTTAATCGAAAAAACAATATATTTTATGCAACCGATTGATGAATCTCAGTTATATGTTAACTAAAAAATAACTGCCTTAATTGATAAACAGCAAACAAGTTAGGTTGAACAATGAATGCAAATAACATAAAATTACATTGAAAATTACACATTCCTAACTTACATATTGAAGGTTGAACAATGAATAGTGGGTTTATTTGGAAACTTACATATTCCTAACTTTCTTAGAGTTAGAGCATGAATAGTGGGTTTCTTTGGAAACTTTGACCTTTCTTTTCTTTGGCTTGATATTGGTATGAGTGAATTGGTATCTTGTAACGTAAACATTAATTAGTTTCTCTTCAAGTGTTATACATGGGAACATGTCACACCGGATATCAGTATCAGTGACCAAAGGTAGCAAACCATCTTCCAAACTATTATTCGGTTTTTGAAAATAAAAAAATCTAGGTGTTTTTTCATCATAACCCAATTCCCTTACAAGTTGATGCAATTCATCCATGCAAAATGTGTTCATATTTAGAAAATCAACATAAGCATAAACACCTTCGTCGAAGGTGATACAACCAAATTTAGTAGAGAAAGTACCATAGTGATGTAGTCTAATAGAAAAAAGTAGTTCATCTTCATCACCATCTTCACCATATATTGCTTCAGTGAAGTTATATTGACCTTCAGATCTCCATTCACGAACAACCATGAATGAATATTATGAGTTTGGAAGTTTTGAATCTAGAAAAACCATGAATGAATATTATGAGTTTGGAAGTTTTGAATCTAGAATGAGAAAGGTTTATGGGTATTTATAAGTTGAACAAAAAGTAGAAAAATATCATCACATCTCCACGCCTACATCTCCAAGCCACGCCCAAGCCAGCATCCCACGCCCAGGAACACCACGCCCAAGCCAGGCATCCCACGCCCAGGAACACGCCCAGGTTCACATCTCCAAGCCAGGACGCCCAGGAACACGCCCAGGTTCACATCTCCAAGCCAGGAACACGCCCAGCTCATGCATCCCACGCCCAGGAACACGCCAGGGTTCATACATCCACGCCCAGGCACGCCGAGGTACACGCCTAGGTTCATGCCAAGCCCAAGGCACGCCTTCCACGCCCAGGACACGCGTAGGTAATTCCCTCGCCCAAACTCCTCGCCTCCGCCACGCCTAGATAATTAGTGTGCACGTGTTCGGTTTAAAACTCATTAAAGTACCAATCTAACGTCTCATATTGAAACGTTCATTTTAGAAATTTTTCTGTGCGTGGTTTATTTGTGTAAACTACTAAAGAAAGTGTTCATTTAAAAAATTTTCTCAAAACTAAAAGATATCTATTTCGACTTCTAGTGAAACTCTGTCGAGAACCAACAGCTTTGTAGTCCACCACAAGCTCGGTATACCATAAGGACATGGACCGCTAAAAAAAAGCACTTGGACAAGATCCATAAAATCCGGCAAACCACAAGGACGTTTCATGTAATTAACTCAAAGCTTTTTAACCAAGAGTGATCCCAGCTAGATCATCTCACTTTGAATATCATAAATAAAACAAAAAGTTAATCTCATAAATATAAAACTTTTTAACCATGAGTGATCTAGGCTAGATCATCTAACTTTGAATATCATAAATAAAACAAAAAGTTAATTAATGATACAAGTGATCCCAGCTAGATCATCTCACTTTGAATATCATAAATAAAACAAAAAGTTAATCTCATAAATATAAAACTTTTTAACCATGAGTGATCTAGGCTAGATCATCTAACTTTGAATATCATAAATAAAACAAAAAGTTAATTAATGATACAAGTTATCGCGCATGACATTATATGGACGCATTTAATTAATCCGTCAATGATAATGCAAGGGCAATAACATAATATTAAACTTAACTTAATTAACCATCGTAACTTTTGTATATAAGTCGCCCAAATTTTCTTTTTATTACCCATGTGGGATCAAAAGCAATTTCTATATAGAAAATGCATCCAAACACATGTAAGGTGTCTATTTTTTTTATAACAAGAGTTGTTTATCTTCCCCGGTTCATACTCAATCATGGCTACCTTTTTGTTTTTGAAACTTGAAAATCTTTTGATAATAAAAAGGGAACAAAGTTGCTCAACTTGGTATGTAGCGACGAGATAACTTTAGAGCTTTAGAGAGACCTAAATACCATTGCAAGTAACGAGCTATAAAAAATTGAAATGCGGACGAAATGGCTTAAAGACGTCAAACACTAATGGTGTTGTTGAAATATTTGATGAAAAAGAATATGTCTCTTATGGGTTTGTGTCTTATCACTGCTAGGGAAGAAATCTTGGGCCATAGTTAGTATTAAAAGAACTGAAGATTCATGAGTTGATCAATAGAAGGAATTCAAAAGTAAGGGTCATGCTTGAAATAGAGAATGTAGTTAACTCAAAAGTTTGATGCTTTAAGTACAACAAATTAATAAAGCTTTCGAACCATGAGTGATTTAGTTCTGAATCAATGTATTTATATCAACTAGCATAAACCTAATGTAAAAAATAGGGGAACTTTTTCTTTCTATTTACCCATCTTGGATTAAAAGAATTGTAATAAAAAAGTATCAGCACACATGCGAGTTATCGTTTGCTGCTAGTTTTTGGTTTACTCTATCGAAACTTAACTACCTTGTTTTATGTGAAACATGAAAGTCATATTTTTTCTATAAGATAATTTGTAATTGGAGAAACCACTTCTGCCTTACGATTTGATCTCGAACAAAGATAGCATTGAACCTCTTAATATTTCTAGTATGGAATCATCACGTACATCCTTAGCTATAATCACATGTATAAATTTTATCCTTGGAAGATATATTTGTTCTACGACAAATTAAATGTAGATGATGAATAGAGGTTTCAAACGATTTATGCGAAAAGATTGTCTTAACTTTAAGTTGCACAAATTTTACTTCTTGCAGTGATCTAAACATTCAAAATATTCATGTAAAACTCAGATGCTTTAATCTCACCACGTTCAAAGTGTAGATTTGCAACAAATAAGAAGGTTTTTATCCATGAAATAATAAGCTTTTTGAGAGGAGTGTAGACTCAAACATTGTTTATCTCTAGAACACTTTGAACTATGATGGAACATGCATTCTATGTACCAATATGCATTCAATAAAACAATTGTTCTCACCAACCCGTGTCACTCATAACTTGCACAATTTTAAACATGTTCGAGAAGGAATTAAAATTACACGTTGATTTTGATCAAGGCCTACATTTGTTTGTTTGCATGATTTGTATTGGTTCAACTTTTACTTATCAATTGATTGCATTATTTTGTGGGAGTTTAAATTGACACATGTGCTATAATCTCCAAATCCGGTCATAACCATCATACGTATAATCAGTTGCATAACAAATCAAAGACAAACGAAATCTTCACATCCTTAGCTCTAATCAGTTGTATACGTGTCACACTTGGGCGATTTATTTTAAAACTCACTATGATCAATATATGTATATAAAAGTTTGATGCTATAACTCCAAGAAATAAAAACTTTTTAGCCATGAGTGATCTACCTCTCAATATCATGAGAGAAAAAAAAAGTTAATTAATCATACAAGTTATGGTAATGATGTTATATGATAGTGATTTTTATTCACAAGATATATCATCAAGACAATAACATAATACTAATCTTAACTTAGTCAACCAACGTAACTTTTAGTATGTAAGCTACCATCCTATTTTTTCTATTACCTATGTGGGATCAAAAAATATTGTTTATCAAGAAAATATATACACATGTAAGGTGCCTGCTTTTTCTTATAACAAGGGTTGACTTACCTCCACTCATACTCAAGCTTAGCTACCTTTTCATTTTTAAAAGAATAGAACAAAGTTGCTCAACTTGGTATTAGTGACGAGATAACTTAGCTTTAGAAATACCTAAATACTAAAATACCATTACACTTAATGAGCTACAGAAAATTGAAATCCACACAAAATGGCTTCAAGGACTGACTGTGCAACAGAGAATATAGTACAGGATATCACGTTAACGACACCCAAAAATCAGAATTATAAGAAAGGAGGTTTGACGTCTCCTGGGTCAACCGTCTTCTTTTGCCTCCCCGCTAGTGATCACTGTTGCTGCTACTGTCTGTAGTTCAGAAAATATATAAACGTTATTTAACACAATGAAATTTAGCTAATTGTGTTGTTGTTTCATGAGTTATGGTTGGTTTCAATCTAACTTATGAAATAAACCAAATAATTCCAAAAATAATTTTTAGTTCATCAGTGACCGTAATCACAATTCTTCTTTGCTAATCTCTTTTCTTCCTTCATATCTGGTGTGATGCAGTAAAACCATATAATATCATGCAAGTATTTTCAAGGACTTTTTTGACTATTGAAAAACAAATATTACCATCAATATAAATTTATAGTGACTATGGATAATAAAACCAGCAAAATTTTATTCCAGAAGTTTAGTAAATTTCTATTAAACCAACCAATGAAAAGTATATGTCATATGAGTTAATTATCCATAAAATGCAAAAACAAGTGTGTCGATCAGCCAAACCCGACCCACCCTCTTGACATGTAATAAAAGTTACCCGTTTTAACCCAAGCTCGTTTAAACACAAGACCCAGCTTGCGCATTATGGAACCAGTTGATTCATAGATGTAATAAAGTTACAAAGAAGCTTACACGGTGTAATTAAGCATGTGCACGAAATGAACCTCTAGAAGAAGGATAAGTTAAAGATGCTGAAACTCTCAATGTGTTGTCATACACATTCTCACGGTCCAAAATACATAGTTTGGTGAAGAGATTACGCAATACCTAGTCGTAAGAAATTGTAAATACACTCAAATTTTACGTGTTTTCGTGACCACATCGTACTTTCTACTGTAAATGAAAAACATAGCAAATTTTAGGGGTGAGCATGGGGCGGGTTTATGCTAAAACCAAAACCAAACCGTAAATTCCGGTTAACATTAGAATACACATATAAGCCCCAATCTAAGAGTTCCTTTTGTGCTAAATTTTGTCTATTTATGAATTGGACATGTTATCAATAAAATGAAACCCAAATTGACCCATTTCTATATAACGGGTTAAAAATCACTTACAGTATATGTTAAATTATACAGCTCCACATGCGCAAATATAAATACCTTACGCATTTTTTTTTGAACGACAATTTTATTAAAAAGACTAGAAAGAAGCTAGAAAATTACAAAGAAATTATACAGGGATTTTTTAACCAATCTACCCAACTAAAAGAAGCTTTATATCTATAACGACACCAATAAAAAGAATGTAATACAACGTCATCAAAGATATTCGCCTTTGAAAGAGAAGCCACACCGAAAATCGTCTTGTTCCGAAAAGCCCATATGAACCACCATAAGCCATAACAAACCCCTTCTAATAAACTCTTGAGCTTAGAAGGAAGCCTTAAGTTACAAATCCAATCCGTCCAACCATCAAACGAAGAAAACTCCGTAACACTCACATTCCACCAATTACAAATCTTCTGGAAATTAACTTTAAAAACATGACAATCAAAAAACAGGTGTGTCGACGACTCCACCGCCGTGTCAAAGAACAAATAAACATAATATGAAAACATACCATGCCGTATTGGTAGAAATCTTTACATTCCCGGTAAAGATCAAATGATGTGGTAAAGATCAGATGATCGTAACCCAATAACTGCAAACAAAGGAAGCAAATAAATTAAAGGCAAATGAAATCTTCACATCCTTAGCTATAATCAGCTGTATACGTTTGATACTCGGACGATATATTTGCTCTAAAACTACTAATTGTTCTTGTGAAATTTCTAAATTATATATGTTGATGAAAAGTAGAGGTTTGAAACAATTAATGTGAAGAGGTGATGTTGACTTACAATCGTACAAATCTTAGTCGCGAGACGACTTCGAATTCACGTTTTAAATATTCATGCAGAAGTCACATATATGCTTTAAATCTCACCTTGTTAATTAAAGATATACATATAAAGTTTGATGTTTTAAATTCAACAAATAAAAAGCTTTTCAATCATGAAGTAACTTATGATTAAAGTAACTTGTAATGAATATTGAATATCAAGAATAAAACATTTTGCCAAAAAATAAAAAAGTAAATGAATTATATATTCAAGTTATCCACAAGGAGAAAAACGTACATTCCCTATACATTTGTCACCTATAAGATAACATATTATTAATCCACACTTGATAAATTAACATATATTTAGTATATAAGCTATCAACGTTTTCCTTTTGTTATCTATGTGGGATAAAAACAATATTTTATCTAGAAAACATGGGAAAAGTGAATATGAGGCTGTCTCACATCTAAGCTTACATGCGAAACCATCAAAAATCCCTAAAAAAATACGTGATTTTGGTTAATATTTTTTCAAAATTTGAGTAGTGGAACTAATATATGCATAGTGAAATACATTTTAATGGTGAATTAAATCAAACCATTGTTGAATTTATAGCTAATTTGTTAGTTAATGAAATTACCTAACAATATGATGTGGAAAATGCATGTATCAACGTGAACTCAACTTACGTGATGTGGTGATGAAATCAATAGAAAACATTAATATTGTGAAGGACATGATACAAATAAGGTATATTTGATGTTTTTCTTGTTAAAACAACGTAATTTTTGATGGTTTCGCATGTAAGCTTAGATGTGATCCTTATTTACTTCCACTCATGCATATTCAAGACTAGTGACAAGATATTTGTTTTTAAACTTGAAGAATCTTTTGTTAAATGAGAGGGGCACAAGTTTGCTCAACTTGGGATGTAGTGACGAGATAACTTTAGACATTTAGAAGACCTAAATACCATTGCACTTACCGAGCTATAGAAAATTAGAATCCCGACGAAATGACTTCAAGACCTCAGGGACTAATGGTGTTTATGTCTTTGATAATATAATGCCGTTGTAATAGTTGCTTTGTTTGGAAAAGTTAAGGAAAAGATGACCGCATGTTTAAGAGTAGGGAAGGTAATATGTTTACTTATATTCTTGAGATTGTGACGCTCAAGTCTTCGGGCCTCAGATACTTGATGAAAAAAATAATAATAAGTCTTCTGATGATGACGTTATCTGTGTATTTACCACCTCGTGGTTGATGCTCAATAAGGTTATGAAGTACTCTTTAAAGCATGTTTGCAACCCTAACAAAGATCTTAAATCACTTTTTTGTTTCAGGCTGCCGACTCTCTAGCTATCGGTCGATAGCCTGGTGGACCACGTCCTAAAACCTTACTATTCCCTGACCGAAGGCAAGAACGAACAAGAGGTTTCCGAGCTAGCTATTAAGAGATTTCCGAAATATTCAACATGAACATCGACTCCTACACTCCTGACCCCCGCCAAGGTTTACCCCTTGGCTTCTTATTGGGAAAACATGTAGGCTTTAATTGTCTATATCGCGCAAGTGTTAACAACTATCCGGCTTGTATGCTATTGGTTACACTTGGGTGATTTTTGTGGGTCTGCACTTTCTCGCTTGCCTTATTAAGTTTTGGCATTGTCTTGCGTTCGCGTGTGACTTTGGATGTATATGCTTTTGTACACGATGGCCAACATGACTCTAGAGTGCAATATTGTCTCTGCCAACAATCTATTTTAATTTGTTGCATTGGATGCATAGTCAACAAGAATAAAAGTTTGAAACAATTGGTGATAATCTAATGTTCAAAATATTCATGATGTCGGAAACTTTAAATTCCATATAAAAGTTTGATGCTATAAATCCAACAAATATTTCTTTTAAGCATGAGTGATCCGGCTCTAAATATTATGGAAAAATAAAAAGTTAATTAATCATACAAGTTATCGTCATGATATTACAAGTAGAGATTTATTAATTGTACGAAAGTATAGGCAACCCAATATAAACAATAGAACCTTTATTCAGATCTAAGCTGCAACAGTCAGCTTAGATTAAGTTTACAGAAGTATCCAAATGTTACAAGATTAGATTAATGTCAATGAGACAATAATCATGTAAAATGTAAAGACAAGACAAGATCAGTGAAATGATCTGAAAGAAGAGAAGAGAGTGTTACAAAAGACTGCACACTCAAGTGTCTCTAACCCTAAATTAAGGGACTTATTAAATAGGAGATTAAGTTACACTAAGACCCCTCTAACGGCTATAAATGACTCATCAGCATAAATGAATAACGCTTCAGCAGAAACCAGCTTCTTGGAACTTTGAACCTTTTATTCTTTGTCCATGATTAACTCCTGTAGAATCTCTGCAATGATCATAACTTGAAAGCCATTAGGAACTGATAGAATGATATGTTTGCCACAGATTATTACCCCAAATTCTAACATTCCCCCTTAATCTGATGAGCAAACATATCAAACAATATCAATTTTTCACACAAAAATTTATGCTGATAAACAGGGAGATTTTTAGTGAGAATGTCTGCAGTTTGGTTTGAAGAGCCAATCTTTTTAGCACTTATAACACCTCTTGCAATTTTCTCCCTGATGAAGTGAACATCAATTTCAAAGTGTTTTGATCTTTCATGAAAAACAGGGTTGACAGCAAGTTGTAAGGCAGATTTGTTATCACAGAAAAGATTAACAGGGAGATTAATATCAACTTTTAGATCTTTTAATATTTTTTGAATCCAGATGATTTCACAAGCAGCAGTAGACATAGATCTATACTCTTCTTCTGTGGAAGATTTTGAAAGAGTGTTTTGTTTTTTACTTTTCCATGAGATCAAACAATCATTGAAGAAAACACAATAACCTGTGACAGATTTTCTGGTTTTCTTGCATTTGGCCCAATCAGCATCACTATATCCTTCAAGATAATTTTCAGAGTTGCTAAAATTGTACCTTAGACCTTTTCCTGGAGCTCCTTTTAGATACCTCAGAACATTGAGGGCACATTCCAGATGAGATTTCAAAGGAGAATGCATATATTGTGCCAGACAATGAACTGAGTATGAGATGTCAGGTCTTGTATGGGTGAGATAGATAAGTTTCCCAAGTAACTTCTGATAACCAGTGATGTTGACAAGTAAGGGATCATCATCAGTGGGAATGTATGGAAGCACAGAGTTGGGTTCCATAGGAGTGGACACAGGTTTGCACCCAAGAAGACCAAATTCTTTGAGGAGCTCAAGACAATATTTTCTTTGGGAGAGACATATGTCATTCCCAGTTTTTAAAACCTCAATCCCAAGAAAGTATTTTAGATTTCCCAAGTCTTTGATATGAAATTTTGATTTTAGAAACTCTTTGAATAGATTTATCTCATCAATACAGTTTCCAGTAAGAACAATATCATCCACATAAACCAGAAGAGCAATAAACTTGCCATTCTCTGTTTTGGTGAACAAAGAGTGATCATTAACAGATTGGACAAAGTTATTTTCCTTTAAAACACTGACAAGTTTTTCATTCCATTTTCTGGGAGCTTGTTTTAGACCATATAGAGACTTGACAAGTTTACAAACTTTATTTTTATTGTTCTCATTACAGAACCCCTTGGGAATGGTCATATAAATATCCTCATCAAGATCTCCATACAAGAAAGCATTGTTAACATCAAGTTGAAAAAGAGGCCATTTGTTTTTTACGGCTATGGCAATAAGACATCTAACAGTAGACATTTTTACAACAGGAGAAAAAGTTTCATCATAGTCTATTCCTTCCCTTTGGTTATAGCCTTTAACAACTAATCTAGCCTTGTATCTATCAACCTCACCATTGGCTTTATATTTGATTTTAAAGATCCATTTGTAACCAATGGGAGTTCTATTAGGAGGTAGGTCAGTTATATCCCAAGCATGGTTTTCATTTAAGGCCTCAATCTCATAATTCATAGCATCTACCCAATTACTATCAAGGATAGCTTCTTCATAACAGGTAGGTTCAATACTTTTATTAAGACTAGAAGCAAAGCAATAATTATCCTTGTCAAGATTAGAATAATTAACAACTTTTTCAACCCCATATTTGACTTTTCCTTCAATAATAAAGTCATTTAGATTACTGGGCAACTTAGAAACTCTAGTTGACCTTCTGGCAGTAGTGGCTGGCAAGCCTCTTTCTTGTTCAGCAGAATCGGATGATGGATCAGCAGAATCAGAAGATGCATCAGCAGGATGTGATTCATGTGATATGATGCCCTCAGGGTGTGTATTATCATCTATAGATGTTGCAACTGGTTCATCAATCCTAGTAGGATGACTTACCACTGTGCTATCATCGTAGGATGTCACTCTCCCTTCATCATTGGGACTTGTTTGTGAGTCAAAGAAATTTTTGTGGTTTAAATCTTTAGGTACATAAGTTTCAACAAAAGGTTTTGACACAGAGTTTTTCATTTTGAATGGAAACACAGTTTCATAAAATTTGACATCTCTGGAATAAAAGATATTTTTTGTTTCTAGGCTCAAGAGTTTATAGCCTTTTTTCTCATTTGAGTAACCAATAAGTACACTTTTTTCAGACCTACTACCAAATTTGTCAGAGATGTTGAGAATGGTGGCATAGCATAAGCAGCCAAAGACTCTAAGGAGATAGAGTGAAGGGTCATGCCCATACACAAAGAAGAAGGGGGACTTGCCAGACAGAACTGAAGAGGGCAACCTGTTTATGACATAGGCAGCAGTTAGAACCAGTGTTGTAAATATCGGTCTTGGCGGCCGATATATCAGTGATATATCGCTTATCGGCGGTCCACCGATACGATATTTCACTTATCCGTCAAATTTATCGGTTGGTCAATATCGGTCAAATATCGGTCAATATCGGTTATATCGGTCATATCGGTCAAATATCGGTTAAATATCGGTCAAATATCGGAATATCGGTCAAATATCGGTTAAGAGTGGGAAATACATAACTAAATGCATATACAATGTAAAATTTGTAATATTTATATAAAATATATAATTAAAAATATTAAATATAACAATAAAACTAATAAATATTTATAAATATGTATACAAAATATATAAATACCTATAAAAAAAATTAACTTCTTTATAATTTAGGGTCTCCGTTATATCACTGATATATCGCCGCCAAGACCGATATGGCGCTTGGCGGTGGTCGACCGCCGAGGGACCGCCAAGCGATATTTACAACACTGGTTAGAACACATTCAGGCCAAAGATATAGAGGTAATTCCCCCTGAAACATAAGGTATCTAACAACATTAAGGAGATGCCTATGTTTCCTTTCTGCAATGCCATTTTGTTGTGGTGTATAAACACAAGAGGTTTGATGTAGAATTCCTTTTTCATGAAAGAATTGTTGAAGTTTATTATTGACAAATTATGTCCCATTATCACTTCTAAAAACTTTGACATTGTGTTCAAATTGATTTGATAGCATATGAGTAAAGTTAACAATGGAAACATAAACATCATCCTTCCCCTTAAGCATATAAACCCATACTGCCCTGGAATAGTCATCAACTATGGTTAAAAAATATTTATAACCATCTCTGCTAGTGATTTTATATGGTCCCCAAACATTAAGGTGAACAAGTTGACCAATGTTAGTGGATTTATGTTCACTTAGAGGAAATGGTTCTCTGGTTTGTTTAGCTTTATTACAAGTATCACAGAGATGATCAGTTTCAGATGAACTATCAAATTTAAGAGTGGGTCTAAGTATGTGTAGGACTTGGTCAGAGGGATGACCAAGTCTTTGATGCCAGAGATTTCTAGAGACATGACAAACAGATATGCAGTTATTAGAAGTAATCTTACATGTAGAATCTATATCAAAAATATATAACCCATTGTATTGTTTACCAATCCCAACAATCCTTTTTTGATGTAAATCCTGTATATAGCAATTAGATTCATTAAACCCAACAAACATCTTGTTGTCTCTAGCAATCTTATGAACAGATAGTAAACTGACATTGTATTCAGGAACAACAAGAACATCAAAAAGAGTTAGGTCATTATTGACCTTTAAATCACAAATTTTAGTAATTAAGGCCTGAGTACCATTGGGATGTCCAACTGTTAGGCCAAGATTTGAAATGTTAACAACATTGATTAAAAAAATTTCAGACACAGTCATGTGCTGATTTGCACCAGAATCAACAATCCAACCAAGACTGATGTTTCCAGATAAGGATTTAGTGTTGTTGTTAAAAAAACTTGTTGAAGTTTACATTAAACTTGATACTGCCATTAAAGAAGGTTCCTGAAAAACTTTTACCTGCCAAGTTGGCATTAGCAGATGACACATTGTTGTCATTGAGGAGACTCATAAGTCTTGAGAGCTGTTCATTAGACAAGGAGACAGGAGAGTTACTAGCACTGTTATCAGTGACACGATTGGTTTCAGCAGAAACATTGTTACTGCTGAAAGGTTTACCATTAAAATTTCTTTTTACATATCCAGCAGGATAGCCAACAAGGTCATAACATCTATCAGCAGTATGACCAGGTTTTTTGCAATTAGTACATTTGAGGTTCATGTTTGGTCCTCTGCTATTAGAGCTGTTACCATTATTAAAACCAGAAACTTTGTTGTTAAAACCTCTTTTGTTATCAAAAGATTTTCCACCATTAGAAGTTTTTGCAGCAAAAGCTGTAGCATTGGGTTTAGCCGAGCTATTCCCAGATGTGACATTTCTGTGAGATTCTTCTCCAGAGACAACAGAGAAAGCAGTTTTGACATTAGGTAAAGGATCTCTGGTTAAGATATTGCTTCTGATGGGAACATAGGAATCATCAAGACCCATAAGAAATTGCATTAACTTGATTAGCTGATTGTGTTTTTCAAAATGTTTTGCAGCCTCATAAGTGCAGGGAGGCAAGCTAATCATACAATCAAATTGTTTCCATAAAGAGTTAAGGTTGTTATAGTAATCAGCAAGAGAGGACCCACTTTGATTAAGAGAGTTAATATTTTTATGCAGATTAAAGATAGCTGAACCATCAACCTTATCATAGGTATCTTTAAGATCATTCCACATTTCATAAGCGGTTTTAGCATATATAGCACCAGCAAATAGTTCAGGGCTGAGAGAATTAAGAATCCAAGTAACCACAACAGAGTTACAAGTATCCCATTGATTAGCAAGACTAGGGTTCGAATCATCTCTTATGCAGGTACCATCAATAAACCCTAACTTATTATGGTTCCTTAAAGCAAAAGTCATGGCCATATTCCATATTTTATAATTTTCAGTTCCAGTGAGTTTAATAGAAATAATGGGTGTACCATTGGTATTATTTGGGTGTAAATATAAAGCATCACCAAATGATAAGCTTTTCTCAGTGGAAGAACCACCACCACCACCAACATTATCATCACCAATAGCCATAATACAAACAATAAGATAGACAGATATAAGAAAGCAGACAAAGAATAATCAGACAATAATAGATAGAAATAATAAGAATAAATAGACAAGAAGATAAGACTTTGTAATAAGAAACAACAAGCACCAAGCGTGTGGATTAGGGTAAACCAGAGCAGGTATTCGTACCACTCAAAGGTGGCAGATCAAGATGTTAGTCTACCCGTTTGCACCCACAAAGACTTAAGTACTGTATGTTTAAAGAAGAGCAAAGACTTAGACTTACAGAGAAATATGCAGCGGAAGAACAAATCACAATCACCCTAGATTCACTTAGTCTAGGGCAAATATGAAACAATAACCCCAAACCACACCTTTGTTGCCAAAGAGAATCAATGAGCCTGAAGCTCTGATACCATGTACGAAAGTATAGGCAACCCAATATAAACAATAGAACCTTTATTCAGATCTAAGCTGCAACAGTCAGCTTAGATTAAGTTTACAGAAGTATCCAAATGTTACAAGATTAGATTAATGTCAATGAGACAATAATCATGTAAAATGTAAAGACAAGACAAGATCAGTGAAATGATCTGAAAGAAGAGAGGAGAGTGTTACAAAAGACTGCACACTCAAGTGTCTCTAACCCTAGATTAAGGGACTTATTAAATAGGAGATTAAGTTACACTAAGACCCCTCTAACGGCTATAAATGACTCATCAGCATAAATGAATAACGCTTTAGCAGAAACCAGCTTCTTGGAACTTTAAACCTTTTATTCTTTGTCCATGATTAACCCCTGTAGAATCTCTGCAATGATCATAACTTGAACTTGAAAGCCATTAGGAACTGATAGAATGATATGTTTGCCACAGATTATTACCCCAAATTCTGACATTAATCGGCACTATAAACACAAGACAATAACATGATATTAATCTTAACTTAGTAAACCAATGTAACTTTAGTATATAAGCCACCATCATTTTCTTTCTATTACCTATGTGGGATCAATAACATAATATCTCTCACTCATACTCAAACTTGGCTACTTTTTTGTTTTGAAACTTGAATAAATAATGTTAAAAGAGAAAGGAACAAGGTTACTCAACTTGGTATGTAGTGACGAGATAACCTTGAAGCTTTAGAAACACCTAAATACTAAAATACCATTACACTTAACGAGCTATAGAAATATGAAATCCAGACAAAATGGCTTCAAGATGTCAGTGACTAACGGTGTTGTTCAGATATTTGATGAAAAAGAATGAGTCTCCGGATGATGATGATGTAATCCGTGTATTTACTACCGAAAAGACGTTTTTACAACAATATTGTACACATGAAATTATAATTTTGCACCTCAATTTCTTCTAACCTTAAATTTTCAAAAGAAATGTTGCCAAGATTACGAGACATCTTGTCAGGAGACACGTTTTTCTGGTACTTGCTCCTTGTTTAGCCTCAATGATTCTTTAAAACCGCAATTCAACAAAACAAAGCTTACAAATTCCCACTCACACAAGCGTATGCATAAAGATAGAGACATAAATAATTCAAGGGAATATAATCGAAAATCTGACATAACAAAACATATTATTGTCTACCAACAGCTAAAATTCTCTTCAATCTAAGATAGGTACAATGAATATCGATTTTAATGATCCATTTAACAAGTCTAACCCTTAAACGTATTATAGATAACGATCACTTTCCTTAAAACAATTAATGAATGAGAACTTAAATTCATGGAATTAAAAAAAGGCATATATTACTGGTTTTACAACAAAATTAATTCAACAAAATAAATATGACTGATAATCTGACTTAAGGATTTAGTGAATTATCTAAGATTATTCTCGTAGTTAAGAAAAAGATAGAATTACGCATTTATTTTGTAGCAGCCTAAGCTATAAATACAAATAAAATCTTCACATCCCTAGCTATAATGATTTATATATTCTTTTTATATTGGACGATACTTTACAACAAATCATTATGCTTTTGAAATTTCTTAATTTTTGTAACTTCTATATAACTACACATGTAGATGATGAAATAAATATAAGGTTTCAAGCAATTAATGTGAAGAGGCATGTTAACTTACAATAGCACCAATTTTAATTAATAGGTGATCTAATGTTCAAAAGATTCATGCAAAGTAGGATACTTTGAATCTTATTACGACCAATATATACATATAAATTTGATGCTTTAAATCTTACAAATAAAAAGCCTTTTGATATAGCTTTGAATATCATATTAAAAAGTCATGAAGCTTTGAATATCATTAAAAACATAAAAAGTTGATTAATCATACAAGTTATCGTCACCGATATTACATGCCCAGATTTAATAATCAGCACATGTAATTCAATGACAATAACATAATACTAAATTCAACTTACCAATCAACATAACTTTAGTGTATAAGCTATCATCATTTTATTTTTATTACCTATGTGGGATCAAAAATATTTCTTTTATTAAAAAACTGTATCTTAACATATGTAAGGTGTCTACATTTTTTTATAACAATGATTGTTTATTTACCTCCACTCATACTCAAGCTTGGCTACGTTTTTGTTTTTGAAACCGAGAATCTAGTTCAGGATATCAAGTTAACGACACCCAAAAATCCGAATTATAAGAAGGAGGTTTGACTTTTCTCAGGTCCCGTCTTCTTTTGCCTCCCCATTAGAGAGTTCAGTGTTGCTGCTACTGCCTATAGTTTAGAAAATACACAAACGTTATTTAACACAAAGAAATATAGCTAATTGTGTTGTTGTTTGATAAGTTATGGTTAGTTTCAATCTAACTTATGAAATAAACCAAATAATTCCGAAATAATTTTAGTTCATCACTAATCGTAATCACAGTTTTTCGTTTCCTTCCAACTTCTTTTCTTTCGTCATATCTGGTGTGTTGCACCCTAAATATAATATACTTTTAAGAACTCTTTTGACTGTTGAAAACAAATGTTACCATCATATAACTTCATATGAACTATGTATTACAAAGCAAACATAGTATTGAACCTCTCAATATCAATTTAAAGAAATCTTTGTTAAGGGGGGCCGGAGGCCGTACATAATTTTGATAATATGTCGTTCTTAAATCGGTTACCATACCGGTTTAATGGTTCAAGCATCGAGGCCGATTTTAAACTTGAATGAAATGACAGTTAGGTCTTTAGTTATTGTAAATGACCTTAAATCTTCAACAAAATATTAACATGCTATCAAGTTAAGATGTATTACATAAACACTTTAAACTAACGTATTCTTACAAAGGAACAAGTGGAAACAAATAAAAACAATCAAAAGTGAAAGTAAACTAAAAAAAACAGTTAAGAAAAGAAAACAATGATATATGGGTTTCTCATTTTCCAAAATGACAAGTGTGAAGTTACCACACAAAACATTGATATATGGGTTTCTATTCTTCTACTACTATTTTTGAAACTAGTATCTTATTCACCATACCCAGTCTGCCTTTCAAACACTTAAATCTTTTCCTAAGAGAGGTTTAAAGCAAGCGATTGCAGCAAATATTTATGATTTGAAGATCGTAATGACGATGTGTGAGTTAGGAGGGATAGATTGAAGACTTTATAAAACGTTGGCCAGAATAAACCAAGGTACAAGCTAGGCTACTTGGGCCGGTTGGGGGTGGCCGAGCACCCGCCAGCCACCCTACTGGCTGCGCCTCTGTTTGTCTTACGGTTTGATTTCCAAACCAAAATAGTATTGAACCTCTTAATATTTTTTGTTTTGATTTGTTAACTATCTTAATATTTTTTGTTTTGATTTGGTACAAGTTAACATGATGAATAACTAAATGGATAAGACATCGTTTTGTAACAAGCTAATTATACAAGAACCATTTAATTAGCTAATTGTAATAGTTAAATGTTTTTAACCACAAAAAGCTAAAGTTATGTTTAACTATAACTAGATATAATATCCGTGCACGCACGGGGTTTTGACAAAAAAAATTTCATTCTATATTAATGCCGAATATTCTGTCTTTAAAGGTAATTGCATATAATTATATAGTTATATGTTTCGTGCACCAACAAAGTTTACATATAAATCAAATTATTTTAACATTTTAGTTCAGTATATACACATATAAGAATATTTGCCCATGAAAAATGTGATATAAGTACAACTAATACTTATGCACGAGTTTTTCATTATGCATTAATATCTATTAGAAATTGGTAAAATATTTGTAAAAATTTATGTTAGGCAACTCAAGATTTAATTTTGTTTAGCTGACAAAGCTGTTGATATTCTTATTTAAATTTCACTACTGATATTATTTTGCACACATGATGCAAGTTTAATAGCACATAATGAGCGTTGATAAAGTTAAAGTATACTCCTTAAAGTTTTTTAAAAATGTTTTTCTAGATATCTTTAATAATAAATAAGAATTACATGAGTCATTGTTATAAGTACAATCGCGTAAATTTATTTTTATATTAAAGTAATCCCGTGCTTACACTTTGATAATTATATTCTCGTTTTCAGTAATTTAACCGTATTTAAAATATAAACTCGTGTCCACATAGGTTAAATATTTAAAAATAAAATAAATGAGTCATTAATGAACGTATAGTAAAAAATTGATACTTATCTTATGCAAATTTATATGTTGTTATTTTAAAACAACATATATATATTATATTTTTAAGATATAAAGTATAAAATGTATAAAGTATAAGGAGGTATTTGTTTCTAATCCAAAGTTATTAAAAAAATATGGAGACTTATAATATTATAGTTAACTCTATATAATTTTTAAAAATTCAACCACTAAAGTTTTATTAATTACATCATCTTTTTTTAAGTTTTTGTTTTCACAAATTTGACACTATATTTTTATGTGTTCTCTCAAATTTATTAAAGTTTGACCAAAATCAATTAATTTTGACTTTTATTAACCAATCACAGCACACGATTTTACTTACGTGGCGAAACCGAGCTCTCTTATTAGCCCAATTATTTTTTCAATAAGAATGAATTGACAAAATCACTCTGAAATGATGTAATTCGTTTATTATATAAAAGATGTGTTTCAACGCCTAAAATTAAAAGTGTAATAGTTACTCCTTCCAACTACAAAATGTTAACGATGAATAAAAACTTTTTAGAGAACCACAAAAAGTTAACGATGAATAAAAACTTTTCCAAGAAACCAAAAAGTTAATGACATAAGACTAATCATAATAAGCTAATAAATGTATAACAAGCTATCTTTGGTATTGGACGTTGTTTACATTATCTTATTAGATACTAAGCTATTACATAAGACTAATCGTAATGGCTACCAAACCAAGGGTCGGTCGAGCCCTCCTGACGAGCCCCCCCTCTTATGGCAACCCTTGCGAATGCGTCCCCCTTTCAATTTTGACTTGGTTGGGTAGGCCATGCGACCTTATGATCTGCATATGGTTTATGTGCGAGTGTCTTTTTAATTAATTTTTTTGGGTATATTTTTTGGTTATGATCGCGGTTGCTTTATTACAGACATTTGATCATGTGTTTGGTTGACAGTCTAATGGGGGTTGATGATATTTTATTTCATCGGGTCCATTTAACCAGCCCATAATAATCCCAGAATTTAAAAACCCTAAACCCTAAAAACTATCAAAATCTTCAAAATGGATCAAATCAGGTAGTTAATTCTGTTAATTTCGTTAAATTAGTTAACTTTACATACTCAGTTTCATTAATTTAAGCTCAATTTAATTATATATAGACACAAATAATTCCGAAATAACTTTAGTTCATCACTCACACCGTAATCACAATTCTTCTTGGCCTTCCAACCTTTTTTCTTCCGTCATATCTTGTGTGATGCACCAAAACCATATAATATCATGTAAGTATTTTCGAAGGACTCTTTTGAATGTTGAAAAACAAATGTTACCATCAATATCGATGTATATAGATTATGACTTATAAGACCAACAAATTTTATTCCGGAAGTTTAGTAAGCTTCTATTAACCCAATAAATTAAAAGCATATACAAAATGAGTTGATTATCCATGAAATACGAAAACAAGTGTGTGGATCTGACTCAACCTGTTGACATGTAATAAAAGTTAACCGTTTTAACCCAAGCTCGTTTAGACTCAAGACCCAACCCGCGCATTATGGCACATGTTGATTCATATATGTTATAAAGTTCCAAAGAAGCGTACACGGTTTAAGCATATGCACGGAATGCACCTCTAGAAGAAGGATGAGTTAAAGCTGCTAAAACTATTCTCAATGTGTTGTCGTACACATTCTCACGGTCCTGCATATATAGTTTGGCGAAGTGATTACCCAATAGCTATCGTTCAAAATTGTAAATACAATCAAATTTTACGTGTTTTTCATGACCACCAACATACTTTATGCTACAAATGAAAAACATAGTAAGATGATAGGGCGGGGTGGGGCGTGTTTATGCTAAAATCAAAAATCGAACCGTAAATTTTGGTTTAACATTGGAATACGCTTTAGTAGAATATACGCCCCAATTAACTGTTCCTTTTTCACTAATATCACACCGTCACTTCTTGACCTTGATTAAACCGATTATTACTTATTACCATCGACAAAAAACTCGACGCCACTTAAAACATTGGTCATTAACACGGCTTCTTCACAATAACCGTGTGGCGTGTTTCATTGATATATGACTTGACCAATGATCGAATATTTAACATTCGAGAATCAAACAAGAAAGACACGACCAATTTATTCGAGAGTCTTGTCTAGTTGTTTTTTGTATTTCAACCATCATAATCCTATTATAAAAGGTAGCAATTTTTTTTTTATTGCCCATATGGGATAATAGCAATTTTTACAATGAAAGAATATCAGCACACATAGAGTTATTTTTTAATGCTACTTTTTAATTTACTCCACTAAAGTTAACTGCCTAATTTATTTGAAACATGAAAAATCATTTTTCTAGATGGTAATTTGTAACAAAAAAACCACTTGTGCTTTAAGATATGATTTCGGAACAAAAATAGTATTGAATCTCTCAATGTATTTAGTTTTGTTTTGGTACAGATTAACATGATGAATAACCCAAGTGGATAAGACATCGTTTTGTAACAAGTAATTTAGCAAATAAGATAAGTTATACAAGAAGTATTTAATTAGCTAATTATAAAGGTTAAAAGCTTTTTAACCACAAAAAGCTAAAGTTTTTTTCAACTATAATAAAGTGGTTTATCGTCTAAAATTAAAAGTGTAACAGTTTATTGCTTTGAATATCGTAAATAAAATTGTTTTCAGATAACTACAAAAAGGTAACGATGAATAAAAACTTTTTAAGGAATCACAAAAGTTAACGATGAATAACATTTTTAAGAAACCAAAAAGATAACGAATCATACGAGTTATCGTTCACAAGAACACCACAGACAAATTATATTTGTCAGAGCATTATCAGAATAATAACATAATAATAACATCAATTTACCAAACCAACTTAACTTTAGTATATAGGCTACCAACTTTTTCTTTCTAGTACCTATTTGGGATCAAAAGCAATCTGATCTTTCAAACTCCTGACTATCTTTTTATTTTTATTTTATGAAACTACAAAATCATTCTTTCAGATGATAATTTTATCCAAACGTGAATCATGGTTTTCGAAGCAATATTGAAGTTAAAGGAACATATATCGTAGATCCAAACAGCATAAACATATTGTTGTTTTACAAACTAACATGTTGAATAACCAAGTGGATAAAACATCATTAACAAACAAGTTACACAATATAAACAAACTAAGATATTTTTCAATAATTAGATGAGGTACACTAAAAAACACACACTTAAAATATAGGCAAAAATGCATATATATCCCTCCCAAAGTGAATAATTGCATATATATCCTTTTTACAAGTTTTTTATGCACATAGTACAATGATTTTTATGCGTACTTTGGATATATATCAATTTTGCATTTTCGGGTGGATATATATATGCAAAAGCCCCTAAAATATATTGCCTTGGAATCCTTCACTAGGGACCTCAAATGTGCTGCTTACGCATTTAAACTGACGTATTTATCTGGTCATAAACTCGTAATTAGTTAATATAGCTATTAATAAGTATTACGGTGCATGTGTGTAACCCATTTATATATGATATAATAGCACAAGGCCACTACAAACAATATTATTTTATTTAAGTTTAAAATGTACTTGAATCATAAAATATACTGGTACTCATCATTTGTTAACCAATACAAAATATCAAATAGAGATGTACATCCTTAGCTAAAATCACTTGTATACAATTTATCCTTTGAAGATATATTTGTTTTACCACAAATTATATGTAGACGATGAATAGAGGTTTCAACAAATAGGAACATTTTTAACCTTAAAAATAATCTAACATTGATTACATATAATAAGTAATTGGAAAATCTTGAACAAAACCTTTTGCTAAATTCACAAAAAGTTAATAAGTCACACAAGTTAATGACGAAACTGTGATTGAGAAAATTTTTATTCTAATGAATCATTATCCCGTCAATAATATCATACTAATATCAACTTACCTATCCAACATGACTTTAGTATATATCCAACCAATTAACTTCTTCTTTTTACTACCTATGTGGGATCAACCATTTTTTAATAAGATGTTTCAACATGTAAGCTATATAACTGTTTTACATTCTTAATGAAGGTTCTTTATTTATCTCTACTTAAATTCAAGCATCACTACTTTTATTATAAAACTACATAATCATTATTCTAAATGATAAGTCTGGAATAAAA
Source organism: Chrysanthemum seticuspe (assembly GCA_019973895.1). Classification (NCBI taxonomy): domain Eukaryota; kingdom Viridiplantae; phylum Streptophyta; class Magnoliopsida; order Asterales; family Asteraceae; genus Chrysanthemum; species Chrysanthemum seticuspe. The sequence continues at coordinate 324,706,355 of BPTQ01000005.1, forward strand.
TAAGTCTTTAAGGCTTAATGTTTGATTCAAACCAGCGTTATCCTTTAGTCTATTGTTTTATTGATTCAAACTAGTTACGAGAAACTTGAATATTTATAAAACTATTTTGTTCAGTGATAGTTTAAATTGACACATGTGTGCTATAATCTCCAAATCCGGTCATAACCATAGCTAGTATAATCAGTTGTATAAGAAATCAAGATAAATGAAATCTTCACATCCTTAGCTACAATCATTTATGTACGTTTTATACTTGGGTGATATATTTGCTCTACAATAGTTATTGTTGTGAAATTGCTTAATTTTTGTAACATTTATGTAATTATATATGTAGATGAAGGAACATAGGTTTCAAAAAAATCATGTGAAGAGGTATTGTTAACTTAAAATAAAACAAATTTTAGCCGGAAGGTGTCTAACGCTCAAAATATTCATGCAAACTTGGATAAATTGGATCTCATTACGATCAATATATATTCATGCAAAGTTGGATAATTTGGATCTCATTACGATCAATATATGCATATAAAAGTTTGACGCTAATTAAAAGCTTTTTAACAATGAGTGGTTTAGCCTTGAATGTCATTGAATCACAAAAAGTTGATTAATCATAGAAGTTATCTTCCATTATATTAATCATACAAATACAAATATTTAAGGTTTAATAAGAAGGATAAAAAGAAGAAGAATAAAGACTTCAAAAGTTAACATTGAAAAATAATTATGAGATGGAGGTAGTACATAGAAAGATTTAACAATAAGCACAAATAATACCATGACAATAGCATAACACTAAAACCAACTTACTTAGCTAACGTAAGTTTAGTATAAAACCTACCGTCCTTTTCTTTCTATTATTTATGTGGGATCACAAACAACTTTTATATCAAAAAAATGTATCAATAAATATAAGCTATGTATTCTTTTATTTATTTTATTTTTATTTTTTATTTTTTATAACAAGGATTGATTGTATGCTGTTGATTACGCTGGGGTGTTATTTATGGGTCTGCACTTTCTCACTTGTCATTTATTTTGCTTTTTCATTCATTCTTTATTTTGGATATTTATGCTTTGGTACATGATGGCAAAGATGACTCTAGAGTGCAATGTTGTCTCCGTTAACAGTCCATTTTGTTGCATTGGAAGCATAGTCGTCATACTTTATCGCTAATCATCGTGTTCGCATCAATATCATATCCGGTTATGTAATGTTTCTAACAAGCATTGGTGATTCATGTCACCTTTTAAAACAGTCTTTTATCATTATCTTTAAGCAACAAAAATACATATAGAATTTATCACAAATACACCAAGAAGCTAAATTCTAGAAACTACAAAATAAAATATCATTCAAGTCGCAAAAGAATCGTTATCCACGAAACAAAGACCTGGCGAAAACTTGGCATCACTTGAAATAATTGGAAATTAATACAGATTATTCACAATAATCAAATGTTCCTAGTGTGTTTCATTGATATGATTTTACCAACGATCAAAAGCCAACATTTGAAAACAAAGAGAAAAGAACCGTCTCTACACTACTACAATTTCAACTTTCTGCGTTGGAGACTTTTAGAGACCACATATGTGGTCGCTATATAAGGCATAGGGCCCACATTTTCAACGCAATTTTTCTTTGAATCTTACCATCTGGGTCCCACTTAAATGGCGACCACATATGTAGTCGCTACATTATTTTCACTTTGTTTTGATAAAATTAATTCTAAAGACATTTAAAAAAATAAAATTTTAGAAGGAAAAATACTTAGAGACCACAATTGTAGTCGCTAAATTAATATATTTACTAAAAATTATTTAACTTTGTATCAAATACTTTTTATTAAGTTATAAAAGTCACAGGTAAAAAAATAGAGTAAAGTCCTAAAAACATCCCTGTGGTTTTCCCCGTGGTGCTGTATATATCCCTAAACTTTTTTTTGGCACAAAATCATCCCTCCGTTAGTAAAGTTGGCACAAATACATCCCTCTGTTAGTAAAATCAGTTAATGAGGTCTAACGGTGCAAATATATCTCCGTTATCTCACATAATTTAACGTAAATCGTCCTTGTGGCAAGGAACAAATTGCAACCAAAGTCCTTAATTGTATTTACAAATTCGTCCTTGTGGTCAACGTGGGTCAACGCCACGTGTCACCACATGAGTGGTGCCACGTGTCATCGGGTCGGGGCGGGTCGGGCAATGTGTCGGGTCGGGTCGGAAATGGGTCGGGTCAGGTTGCCACGTGGACCAATGAGATGGTGCCACGTGGCATTGGTAAATAATACCACCACTTTGTCTCCCCCTGGATTCGAACCCGGGTTGTTTGATTGAGAAGCAATGCTTTGCCCAACTGGGCCAAGCATAGCTTCAAGTGTATTTCCCTAAATTTAATACATAACCCTTTCCAAAACTTAAAAGCCCAATTCTTTATTATTAAAAGGTTCAATTTAGTTTTTGGCCTATCAATTTACGGAGTTTTATGGACTGTAAAAAAATAAATAAATATACCGTCGGACTCGTTTTTTCGTGCTCTTTCCAATGGTATGCTCGGGGAAAATTTTCGACTTCAAACGAACTTCGAAAAATGCGAAAATCATCGTTTTTTCTTTGTTTTCGTATTTTTTGAGGTTAAAATTCCCCGAGCATACCATTGGAAAGAGCACGAAAAAACGAGTTCGACGGTATGCTCGAGGAATTTTTTCGACTTGGTTTGGACCTCGAAAAATGCGAAAACAAAGAAAAACGATGATTTTCGCATTTTTCGAGGTTCAAACTAGGTCAAAAAAATTCCCCGAGCATACCATTGGAAAGAGCACGAAAAAACGAGTTCGACGGTATGCTCGGGGAATTTTTTCGACTTGGTTTGGAGCTCGAAAAATGCGAAAACAAAGAAAAAATGATGATTTTCGCATTTTTCGAGGTTCAAACTAAGTCAAAAAAATTCCCCGAGCATACCATTGGAAAGAGCACGAAAAAACGAGTCCGACGGTATATTTATTTATTTTTTTACAGTCCATAAAACTCCGTAAATTGATAAGCCAAAAACTAAATTGAACCTTTTAATAAATGACCTTTTAACTTTTAGAAAGGGTTATATATTAAATTTATGGAATTATACTTGAAGCTATGCCTAGCCCAGTTGGGCAAAGCATTGCTTCCCAACCAAAAGGTCCCGAGTTCGAATCCAGGGGGAGCCAAAGTTGGTGTTATATTTCACCAATGCCACGTGGCACCACCTCATTGGTCCACGTGGCAACCCGACCCGTTTACCGACCTGACCCATTTACCGACCCGACCCGTTGCCACGTGGCACCACTCATGTGGTGACACGTGGCGTTGACCAACGTTGACCACAGAGACGAATTTGTAAATAAATTTAAGGACTTTGGTTGCAATTTGTTCCTTGCCACAAGGACGATTTACGTAAATATAACGGAGATATATTTGCACCGTTAGTCCTCACTAACTGATTTTACTAACAGAGGGATGTATTTGTGCCAACTTTACTAACAGAGGGATGATTTTGTGCCAAAAAAAAGTTTAAGGATGTATACAGCACCACGGGGCAAACCACAGGGATGTATTTAGGACTTTACTCAAAAAAATATAATGTGTAAATTATGTAGAGACCACATATGTGGTCGCTAAATAAAAAAAATAAATTAAAGGAATTAAAATTATATAAATAAGATTAAAATTATATATAAAAAATTAAATAAAAAATATTTTTGATTTTAAATTACCCGGCGACCACATATGTGGTCGCTAGATAATTTAACAATTAAATTATTTTAATTTTATTTAAGTACTTTGTTTTATTTAGCACCAAATTTGTTGCATGACGATATCATATCAACTTGTCCGTTTAACATCTCAACTATTGCATAAAGTGACGGGAAATTTTGGCACAAAATCTGTTGCATGACGATATTATCTTAACTCGTTCGTTTAACATCATAAAATATAATGAAATCATCTTGACTCATCCATTTAATATATTATGTATATCAATACCATCTCGACTCGTCCGTTTAACATCTTATGCATAACGATATCATATCGACTCATCCATTTAACATGTTATGTATAACGATATCTTCTCGAATCATCCGTTTCGCAAATGATGTACATCAATATCATATCGACTCATTCGTTTAACATATCATGTATAACGATATCATCTCGACTCATCCATTTAGCATCTCATGCATAACCATATTATCTCGACTCATTCATTTAACATGTCTCGTATAATCGTATTATCTCGACTCTCCCGTTTAACATCTCATGTATAACGATATCATCTCGACTCATATGTTTAATAGATGTATATCAATAACATCTCGACTCATTCGTTTAACATCTCATGTATAACCATATCATCTCGACTCATCCGTTAAACATCTCACGTATAACAATATCATCTCGGCTCATCCGTTTAACATATGATGTATATCAATATCATCTCGACTCATTCGTCTAACATCTCATGTATAACGATGTCATCTCAACTCATCCATTTAACATCTCATGCATAACTACATCATCTCGACTCATCCGTTTAAAATGTCTCGTATATGTGTATCATCTCGACTCATCCGTTTAACATCTCATATATAACGATATTATCTCGACTCATCCGTTTACCATATGATGTACATCAATATCATCTCGACTTATACGTAACATGTTAAACGAACGAGTCGAGGTGATATGGTTATACATAACATGTTAAATGAACGAGTCAATATGATATGGTTATACATCACATGTTAAACGAACGAGTCGAGATGATATGGTTATACATCACATGTTAAAAGAACGAGTCGAGGTGATATCGTTATACGTCACATGTTAAACGAACGAGTCGGGATGATATGGTTATACGTCACATGTTAAACGAACGAGTCGATATGATATGGTTATACATCACATGTTAAACGAATGAGTAGAGGTGATATGGTTATACGTCACATGTTAAACGAATGAGTCGATGTGATATGCAATTTTCCAACACTAAATTACATATAATTGAAGGAATAATATCACAATTAACAAACACAAAGGTAAACACTAATTACAATTATTAACGCTAATCAAACGCTAAGCCGGGTAATTTTTTTATTTTATATATTTCCGATTCTTATAGTGTGTATAACGATATTATCTCGACTCGTCCGTTTAATATCTCATATATACACTGAATCCTGAACGCTTGTTATTCCTTAATTAAACACATTAAATTATTTTAAAAAAAAAAAAGGAAATTAACTTAGAGACCACATATGTGGTCGCTAAATGGGGCGCTAAAAATTTTCACGCAAAAGATTTTGTTCCCTCCAATACATCTTCAATAATTTTCACAAAAAATTAAACACACTAAATTTTTAAAAAAAATAAAAATAATAATAACTTAGAGACCACTGGAAGGATACACATAGCAAAGATGGAGTGTTTGAATCCAAGGAATCTGAGACGTTTTATGTAAGAATTCTTTTTTCCTAACACTACACACGTACTTATAATGTGTCATGCTAAAGGAAATACTAATTTACAACTGCTTTTTTCTTGTTCTTTTGAACTACACAGAATCAAATGAAAGCTATGCAACAACAAGTCAATGACCACGTCATCCCACCTTTAACCAATGAAGAAATCATTGATACGGTCATTGGCAGCAACGATCGTGGTCACAATGCGGGTATAGGAAGGAATTTACCCGGCATTGGCTCAAGTCATCACACACGTTCGAGCCAAGATTATATGACCCGGGAGACTTGGAGTGCTGAACGAGAAGTGCTGATACAACGAGCTCAAAAGGATAAAGATTTAGCTAAGGAGGCACGAAACGAGGCTTCAAGTGTTAAAAAAATGTTTACATAGTTTATGGCGCACTTCAACTCACAAGCAGGTAGTTCCTCAAGCTTGACCCCGTTTATTCCATGGCCACCTAATTCCAGCCTGCCTATTTCCAGCCCGCCTATTTCCAGCCCGTCTACTGATCGCCACCATTCACTTGTTGACTTTAACCCTGACCCGAATCTGTACCAACATATGATGAATCCTGGTGGCTGTTATAGACCAGTTATGGGTGATGAAGAAAGTGGCGATGATGAATAGGGATTTAAGTATGTTATTTGTATTGACATTGTTTTATTATTAGTAATAGCTTAATTAGGATTGTTATTTGCGAATATTATGACTTCGTTTTATTGTTTTTGGATTGATAAATAGATGGATGAAGTTTGAAAACTTTTGTAACATGGTTTTGGGTCATTTACAGGTTCTGTTTAGGTAGATTTTTTCCGGATTATTTTCCGGAAAAAATATGGAAAAGAAGCTACTGCTGCTACTTTTTTTTTGGATACCTGCATATATTGCGACCACATATGTGGTCGCTATGTCAATAGCAAATATACTATTTAAAAATGTTTAATTAATATTGAACGTGAGTATTTTTTCTGATTTACTAGAAAAGAAGATTTAATTACCTTGAGACCACATATGTGGTCGCTAGACGATAATGAGTTTTGTTGTATTTTGTATTTAATTAAAATGTATCCCCCACAATTTTTATTATTCAATTTATAATTAATACTTTGCGACCATATATGTGGTCACTAGTTTGTTTTGACCAACTGACTAAAACTTTAGTTGAATGTTTTGTGGGCCGCGAACATGGTCGCAATGAAACATAGCGTCGAGACCTTTGCGTCCATCACATTGAGACTATATGTATACGCAAAGTGACTTAGTGACCACATTTTGGCTATCTAGAGACCACATTTGTGGTAGCACTAGCTGAAATTGTAGTAGTGCTAGTTGACAGTCTCATCATTTGTTAAGCAATACAAGAAATCAAATTTAGATGAAATCATCACATCCTTAGCTACAATAAGTTGTTACATACGATTTTATCCTTGGACGATAGTATTTACTCCACAATATATTATCCGTTGACAAAATTTCTTAACTTTTGTAACTTCTATGTAACTATATGTAGATCAAGAATAGAGGTTTGAAACGATTGATGTGAAAGGTGTTGACTTAAAATAGCACAAATGTTACCCATGAACTGATTATCCACGAAATGATCTAACATTCAACATATTCATCAAGCCAGATACTTTAAATTCCATTACGATCAATATATGCATAAAAAATTTTGATGCTTTAAATCCAACAGTTAAAAAAGCTTTTTAACCATGAGTGATCTACCTTTGATTATCATAAAAGATTTAAAAGCTATTTAAATTCCATTACGATCAATATATGTATATAAAATTTTGATTCTCTAAATCTAACAATCAAAAAAGCTTTTTAATCTATCATGGAAAAATCAAAAGTTAATTATTCATACAAGTTATCGTCATGATAATACAGGTATAGATATATTAAATCAGTACTCGTATATTAAGCCACCATCACTTTCTTTATATTACCTATGTGGGATCAAAAACAAACTTTTATCTAGAAAAAATATAAAGACGTGCAAGAGCTATCTGCCTTTTCACAACCAGGATTCTTTAATTACCAGCTCTCATACTCAATCTTAGCTAACTTTTGTTTTGAAAGTTGAAAATAAATATTTTTAAAAAAGAGGGAGGACAAGGTTGCTCAACTTGGTATGTAGTGACGAGATAAATTAGAGGGGAAGGTGTGGCAACTTTGTCCCTCATTGTCTTCCAACGGGGCAGCTCGCCGTCGAGTGGTTCTTCGTCACCACGATGAGCTGAAAACTCTGATACACCACAAACTATCCGTTTTATAACGGATAGTTCCTCCCATAAAAAAAAAGAAAAAAAAAAGACGGTATACCACATATAAATACTAAACCATTTCAATCAAAATAAACACACTTTTACACACTATAAAATCTACGTATATAAACATGAGTGAATCAGCTTTTTCCAGTGAAAGTGACATTGAAGAGTTAGCGGATCTAGAAATGTTTATTCAAGAGTTTGAGGAAGAGTAATCGTTGCAAGAACAAGAAACTGGTCCTTCAAGCCAGCGTCGATACGTCCCCTGTGAACGTGAAGTTGCTGAAGCACGTCTACTTGCTGACTATTTTGGTGACAACCTAAAATATACGGATGGAAATTTTAGGCGTCACATTCGTATGAGCCGTAGACTATTTTTACAAATAGTACAAGGTATTGAAACTTATATTGAAACTCATCATCCTCTTCCCAAGAATTTTGATTACTTTAAAGTCCGACCAGATTGTAGGGGTGTAATGAGTTTTAGTGTGATTATGAAATGCACATGTGCCCTACGCCAATTGGCTTACGGGGTAGTAGCTGATGCATTATATGAGTATTTAAAAATAGGTGAACAGTGTGCACGCGATTGCCTAGATTTTTTTAGTATGTGCATAATCCATCTATATGTGAAAGAGTTTTTAAGAAAACCAGATGAAGATGACATTCTTCACTTATACAATGCACATAACATTGTTCATAAGCTTTCGGGACTTTTGGGGAGTATCGATTGTATGCACTGGGAATGGAAAAACTGTCCGAAATAATGGCAAGGCCAATTTCACAGAGGTGATAAAAAAATGTCCAACTATAATGCTTGAAGCCGTTGCTTCATATGATTTGTGAATTTGGCATGCATTTTTTGGGATAGCGGGTGCGAATAACGATATTACGGTTTTAAATAATTCTCCGTTATTCGATGACCTGCTTGATGATATCGCCCCTGAGGTTGAGTTTGAAGTATGCGAGTGTAAATTTAAGCAAAGGTATTATCTAGCTGACGGAATTTACCCGGAGTGGGCTTCTTCTGTCAAGTCATTTACAGTTGCAAGTAACCCAAAAAATGCTTCATTCAAAGCAAAACAAGAAAGTGCTTGAAAAGATATCGAAAGAGCTTTTGATGTCCTCCAAGGACGTTGGCATATCATTGCCCAACCGGCGTGTGCATTTACTATTGGCAAGTTACGAAGAATCATGTACTCGTGCATCATATTGCATAACATGATTTTGAAAGATGAACAATTTGTGATATCCGACATTGCTGAAACGTATATTTCTCCGACACCAAATTTTCAACAGACATGGATTGAAGGTTGCGAATTGTAAAGGAAAAAAACCAAAGAACTACATGATTAACGCAAACACACAAAGCTTCAACGATGTCTCATCGAGCATGTTTGACAACAACTTCAATGGAAACAATTTCAATAACAGAATCCAAATAATTAGTTTTGTTATAATTTGATGTATTTCTTAAGTCACGTATGTTTTTTTTACCGTATCTTTATTTTATGTTTCGTATGTTTTTTATTATCTTGTATCGTATTTTTATTTTTAATTAAATGAATTTAGTTTATTTGAAAATTTGAATAAAAAAATAAAGTTGTAGTGGTGGGCCGCGAATGAAGAGGTTGAGGTTTGTTATGAGTGAGGGGGTTAGTTGTGAAGGTTGTTATGATGACGTGTCGCTGATGTGGCGATGATGAAGAGGTTAAAACCTCTTCATCACACTTTCCCCTCTTAGAGCTTTAGAAATACCTAAATACCATTACAATTAACGAGTTATAGAAAACTGAAATCCAGATGAAATGGCTTCAAGACGTCAAAGACTAATGGTGTCGTTATCATTGTTATCATCAGCTTGGGAGGAAATCTTAGACCATATTAGTATCAAAAGAACCTGAAGATTCATGTGTTTGTCAAATAGAAGAAATTATAAAGTAAGGTTTATGCTTGAAACAGAGAATCTAGTACATGATATCAAGTTAACGACACCCAAAAATCCAAATTATAAGACAAGAGTTTTGACTACTCCTGGGCAGCCGTCTTCTTTTTCCTCCCCGTCACAGAGCTCATTGTTGCTACTATGTATAGTTCAGAAATTACAAGAACGTTATTTAATACAATGAAATTTAGCTAATTGTGTTGTTGTTTCATGAGGTATGGTTAGTTTCAATCTAACTTATGAAATACACCAAATAATTCCAAAAATAATTTTTAGTTCATTTCACTGTAATCACAATTCTTCTTTGCCAATCTCTTTTCTTCCTTCATATATGGTGTGTTGCAGTAAAACCATATAATATCATGTAAGTACTTTCAAGGACTCTTCTGACTATTGAAAAATAAATGTTACCATCAATATCACTTTATATGGACTATGGATAATAAAACTATCAATTTGTATGGACTATGCGAAAACAAGTGTGTCGATCAGCCAAACCCGACCCACCCTCTTGACATGTAATAAAAGTTACTCGTTCTAACCCAAGCTCGGTTAAACACAAGACCCAGCCCGCGCATTATGGAACCAGTTGATTCATAGATGTAATAAAGTTGCAAAGAAGCTTACACGGTGTAATTAAGCATGTGCACGAAATGAACCTCAAGAAGAAGGATCAGTTAAAGATGTTGAAACTCTCAATGTGTTGTCATACACATTCTAACGGTCCTACATATATAGTTTGGTGAAGAGATTACGCAATAGCTAGTCGTAAGAAATTGTAAATACACTTAAATTTTACGTGTTTTCGTGACCACAACGTACTTTTTACTGTAAATGAAAAACATAGCAAATTTTAGGGGTGAGCATGGGGCGGGTTTATGCTAAAACCAAAAACCAAACCGTAAATTCCGGTTAACATTAGAATACGCATATACAGCCCAATCTAAGAGTTCCTTTTGTGCTAAATTTTGTCTATTTATGAACTGGACATGTTAGCAATAAAATGAAACACAAATTGACCCATTTCCATATAACGGGTTAAAAGTCACTTACAGCATCTGTTAAATTATACAGCTCCACATGCACAAATATAAATACCTTACGCATTAACATAATCAAAGAACAAATAAATCATAATATGAAAACATACCATGCCGTATTGGTAGAAATCTTTACATTGCCGGTAAAGATCAGATGATCGTAACCCAATAACTGCAAACAAAGGAAGCAAAAAAAATTAATGGCAAATGAATTCTTCACATCCTTAGCTATAATCAGTTGTATACGTTTTCTGCTCGGACGATATATTTGCTCTAAAACTACTAATTGTTTTTGTGAAATTTCTAATTTTTGTAACTTCTATGTGATTATATATGTTGATGAGAACAGAGGTTTGAAACAATTGATATGAAGAGGCCATGTTGACTTAAAATCATACAAGTTTTAGCCACGAGATGACTTCACGTTTCAAATTTCTATCATGTAAAAAGATATACCATATAAAAGTTGGATCTAAAAAAGTACATGAATTATATATACAAGTTATCGACCAGGAAACGAATGTATAGATTTATTCCCCTATATAAAGATAACATAATTTTAATCCAAATTTCTATTTCTATCATGTAAAAAGATATACCATTATAAAAAAGTTTTAGCCACGAGATGACTTCACGTTTCAAATTTCTATCATGTAAAAAGATATACCATATAAAAGTTGGATCTAAAAAAGTACATGAATTATATATACAAGTTATCGACCAGGAAACGAATGTATAGATTTATTCCCCTATATAAAGATAAAATAATTAATCCAAACTTGATAAGCTAACCTATCTTTAGAATATAGGCTATCAACTTTTTCCTTTTGTTATCTATGTGGGATCAAAAACAATATTTTATCTAGAAATCATATAAATACATGTAACTATGTATACAAGTGAAACGAATGTACATATTTATGTTGGAATTAGATATCAAGACATTCAAATAAATAATCACAAAACATCAAAGTAATATTGCGGAAGCGTATAAGGATGTATTAACGAATAATTAATTAACATAAAGAATATGCGTACCTTTGTTGATTCTAGCCGAACAAGAATCAAATCCACAAACTAGCAACGGATGAACCCTAATTTGATTTAGTTAGGATTATGTGAATTACCCCTTACCGTTTTGTAATTCAATCCAAGATAATAACAAAAGTATGTTATTACTAAGTTCTTGTACACACGTACTAAACCGAATTAAAGTACCGCTAGTTTTTATCAAACAAATAACTTGTTATTGTGGAAAAGCTTTGGATCGACCCTAATGGAGAGTGTCGACCGGTTTTGGAGACAAAAACACACACAAAACAATTTTAGGGTTTAGCTTATGAGCACAAGAGATGGAAAAACAAGACCCCTAGCCTTGTATATATACCCAAGTAAACTTGGTGAACAAGTTGTGGTTTGTTTCCTTTTCTTGATGGCCGATCGGTTTGGGATCCCCTTAAGGGATTCCGGAACCTTCCCAACTTTTGCAATTTAGTCCTTTTCCATAAACATTTAACGACCGTTAGTCCATTACATTAATTACTTAACGTCCGTTAGTTATTTTGTTTAATAAATAAATAAATATAACATTTTATATTTAATTATTAACTTTAAATTCTCATACGTAAAGTGTGCAATCCCAAAGTCTCGAGTTCGATCCTAACTCACGTCTACTAATTTATATCCATAAAACCAACAATTTATTCCCCTATACATTTGTCACCTATAAGATGACATAATATAAATCCAAACTTATTAAGCTAACAGATCTTTAGTACATGTGGGATAAAAACAATATTTTATCTAGAAAACATATAATAAATACATGTAACTATCTGCCTTTTTACAACGAGTGTTCCTTATTTACTTCCACTCATATTCAAGCTTAGCTACATATTTGTGTTTAAACTTGAAAAACCTTTAGTTAAAAGAGAGGGGCACACGGTTGCTCAACTTGGGATGTAGTGACGAGATAACTTTAGAGCTTTAGAAGACCAGGACCTAAATACCATTACAATTAACGAGCTTTAGAAAACTGAAATCCCGACGAAATGGCTTCAAGACGTCAGGGACTAATGGTGTTTAAGGAAAAGATGACCGTGCATGTTCAAGGCTTGTGAAGGTAGTACGTTTGCTTATATTCCTGAGAATGCGACGCTCAAGTCTTCGGGCCTCAGATACTTGATGAAAAAGAATAAGTCTTCTGATGATGATGTTATCCGTTTATTTACCACCTCGTGGTTGATGCTCAATAAGGTTATGAAGTATTGGTTAAAACATGTTTGCAACCCTGACAAGGATCTTAAGTCACTTTTTTTGTTTCGGGCTGGCGACTCTCTAGCTATCAGTCAATAGTCTGGCGGACCACATCTTAAAAACTTATTATTCCGTGACCGAAGGCAAAAACGAACAAGGGATTTCCGAGCTATCAAGAGATTGTCGAGATATTCAACATGAACATCGACAAGTGAAATCTTCAAATATCCTTAGCTACAATCAGTTGTATACGTATTATACTTGGGCAATATATTTGCTCTATGACAAGTAATTATTCTTTTGAAATTTCTTAATCTTGTCACTTTTATGTAACTATATATGTAGATGAAGGAATTGAGGTTTCAAACAAATGATGTGAAGAAGTGTTGCTTATTAACTGAACTTATGTTAGCCTAGCTCATTACTTATGTTTATTGTTTAAGGCCCATTATGGTCAATTGCTTGTATTCGGTATTATGATAATATAAGCCGAGATTTTGATAATTAATGAAAACAAGGGGATTAAACCTAATTCTAATATGGTATCACAGCCTCAAGATCCTCCACCTAAACCCTAATATTTTTTTCCACCTCTTAAATGCCGTAAAGTTTATTCTGCTGCTTGCTTGCTTGCTTTTTGTTGCTGCCACATTATTGCAATCCCAACACCATCACAAGATCATTACACGTCAAGTACCATACATACAATATTTTATTCCTTGTTTTTTAAATATTGCTTGCAAAGTTGCTGCTACATTATTGCTTTCCCAACATCGCACACGTCACTATCTACATCTATTTTAGTGCTTGTTCTTATTTTATTGCTTGCAAAGTTGCTACTCTACAATTACATCACCACAATGACGGGTGCCACATTGAATAATTTTTACACTGCGTACGCCTCCTCACAGTTTCTCATACCAACATCCCAACAGTCTCCTTCGGCCCAATTACCACAGGCCCACCTGGCCACAGTTGTACCAGTCCAACAAGCCCAAGGAGCAGCTCAACATGTTTTTTATCCAATCCAGATGCACTATTATGGGACACAGGCGATGACTCAAGACCCCTCTTGGAATATGGATACCGGTACTTGTTCTCACTTGGCTGACAACACAAGTATTCTCACTTCCATTAGTAATTCAAGCATTTATCCATCAGTGTATGTTGGCAACGACAACTCTATACCTGTCACACATACAGGACATAGCATATTGAACACTTCACAAAAACCACTAAACCTTAATCATATTCTTGTCAGACCCCATATAATTAAAAATTTAATTTCTGTTCGTAAATTTACGCGTGACAATGATGTGTCTGTTGAAATTGATGCATACGGTTTTTCAGTGAAGAATTACCAAACAGGTCGTCTTTTGCTCCGTTGTGATAGCACGGGTGATCTCTACCCGGTTACACAACACTCATCCACGCATCCTCCTTTTGCTTTGCTTTCGTTTAGTCATACTACGTGGCACAGACGTCTCGGGCATCCCGGGGAAGATGTGCTTCGTCGTTTGGAGTCTAGTAATTTAATTTCTTTTAATAAGTCAAAGTCGTCCTCTTTGTGTCATGCCTGTCAATTAGGTAAACATATAAAGCTTCCGTTTTCTAGTTCAGAGTCACATGTTGCTTCTATTTTTTATATTATCCACTCTGATTTGTGGACATCCCCTATTCCGAGTGAAAGCGATCTTAAATATTATGCTATATTTTTATATCATTTCTCGCATTTTGTTTGGGTTTATCCGTTGCATAAAAATTCTGATTTGTATGACACTTTTGTTACTTTTCGTGCTTATGTGAATCAACAATTTGGTGTAGACATTAAGGCTTTACAATGTGATCATGGGGGTGAATACGACAATGCATGTTTCAATGACCTTTTTTCGAAAAAAGGGCATTCAATTTCGCTTTTCTTGCCCGCACACATCCCAAAAAAATGGCAAATCTGAACGCATGTTACGCACTCTCAACAACCTTATACGCACTTGCTTTTTCAAGCTACCATACCTCCCTCATATTGGGTGGAAGCACTTAACATGGCTGCTTATCTCTTAAACATCATTCCATACACTGCCATCAACAATGAGGTCCCATTTACTAAGCTTTATACCCGTTCCCCATCTTATGACAATTTACGTGTATTCGGGTGCCTCTGTTATCCATATATTACCGTTGCACATAAACTTCAACCACGCTCCACTGCTTGTGTGTTTCTTGGGTACCCCGTAAATAACTGAGGTTTTAAATGTCTTGACCTCTCCTCCAACAAAATAATACTTTCTCGTCATGTTCGCTTTGATGAGGATGTATTTCCCTTTGCATCCCTACACCAATACACATCCCCACGTTATGATTTTTTAGATACTCCAAACACTATCCCCTTACCCATTCCACCTGTTACCCGTCAACCGCAGGCCACCACCTGCCTTCACCGTGAGCCCAATACCCACCAGTCGATCCTATTCCGCCAACTCCAGACCCAACTGCTTTGCCTACAACACCGCCCCCTACCCAACACACACCCACTTCACCTGATCCTCAAACACCCACTTCGCCTCCCTCAACACAACCACTACCCCCTCCGCAGCCTGATCCTCAAACACCATTGCTCACTCTGATACAACCCATCCAACCGCCCAATACCACCAACACTCACCACATGGTCACACGTGCTAAAGCCGACATTTCTAAACCTCTTGAGCGTATGAATTTTCATGTCACTACTATGTAGATGAAGGAATTGAGGTTTCAAACAAATGATGTGAAGAAGTGTTGCTAACTTAAAATAGCACAAATTTTAGCCACGGGGTGTCTAACGCTCAAAATATTGATATAAAAGTTTGATGCTTTAAGTATAACAAATAAAAATCTTTTTTAATCATGAGTGGAAAATCATGAAAAATAGAAAAAGTTGGTTTATCATACAAGTTATCATCTAGGATATTACATGGACGGATTTAATAATCTTTCATTATAATTCCAGGATAATAGCATAATACTAAACTCAACTTTCCCAACTAACTTAACTTTAGTATATAACCTACCTTCCTTTTCTTTCTATTAACTGTGCGGGATCAAAAAAAAAAATTTTTGTCAAGAAAATATATCTAACTCGTACATGTAGGTGATTGCTTTTTTTTTTTTTTTTATGGTAAGGGTTGTTTATTTACCTCCACTCATACTCAAGCTTAGCTAGCTTTTTGTTTTGAAACCTGAATAGCATAAAAGGTTGCTCATTTATAGTATAGCTATTCGGCTGTTGGGAACTTGATGTAGTCACGAGATAACTGTAGAGCTTTAGAAATACCTAATTACCATTACATTTAATGAGCTATAGAAAATTGAAATCCCAAGGAAATGGCTTTAAGTTGTCAGGGACTAACGACGTTGTTTTGTTTGGAAAAGGAAAAGATGATCGTGCATGTTCAAGACTATTGAGGGTATTCTTGCTGAGTTTCCTAAGATTGCGAGACTCGAGTCTCTGGACCTCAGATACTTGATGAAAAATAAAATGTCATCTGATGATGGAGGTGATCATGTTATTCTTGTATTTACCATCTGGTGGTTGATGCTCAATAACTTTATGGAATACTGTTTGAAACATGTTTAATTTGCAACTCTGACAAGGATCTTAAGTTGTTTGTTTCAGGCTGCCGAGTCTCTATCAGTCGATAGCTAGCCTAGTGGACCTTGCCTTAAAACCTTATAATTCCTTGTAGAATGCAATAAACAAGAGAATTCCGAGATATAGATTTCTGGGATAAAAACTGCACGCTAGCGTAAAGTGTCGGTGTCTCATAATGCTTGGGGCTAGGGATGCTAGGGTCGCTCAACACCCAAAAGGGTGCATGGGGTCAAGGTTTCCCCGCTAATTCAAACTTTTCTGAACAACTACTTCTAATTTATTGATTCAACTTTTACTTATCATTTGAAGACTAGTTATGAGAAACTTGGATAATTATAAAACAATTTTGTGAGAGTATAAAGTGACACATGTGTGCTATATAGCTTTGAATATCATATTAAAGAGTCATCAAGATTTGAATATCATGAAAAACACAAAAAGTTGATTAATCATACAAGTTATCGTATGTGATATTACATGCCCAGATTTAATAATCTGGGCATAGAAAATACCACAACAATAACATAGTATTAAACTCAACTTGTTTCTATTACCTATGTGAGATCAAAAATAATTATTTTATCAAGAAACTACTAGGTGTCTGCATTTTTTTATAAAAATGATCGTTTATTTACCTCCACTCATACTCATGCTTAGCTACATTTTAGTTTTTGAAACCGAGGATCTAGTTGAGGATATCAAGTTAACGACACCCAAAAATCCGAATTAAAAGAAGGATGTTTGACTTTTCTCGGGTCAACCGTCTTCTTTTGCCTCTCCGTTAGTGAGCTCAGTGTTGTTACTACTGCCTATAGTTCAGAAAATACACAAACATTATTTAACACGAAGAAATATAGCTAATTGTGTTGTTGTTTGATGAGTTATGGTTAGTTTCAATCTAACTAATGTAATAAACCAAATAATTTCGAAAGAATTTTTGTTCATCGCTCACCTTAATCACAATTGTTCTTTACCTACCAACCTCTTTTCTTCCGTCATATCTGTGGTGTGCTGCACCAAAACCATATAATATCGGTCATTGGTGTCAAATCATAAGCAATTGAAAAACTTTTTTCACCTTTCATTACCGCTAGGCCATATCTGCAATAATCCATAATATTGCAAAATCACTTCTGCAATATATGGACTATGGATTATAAAACAAAGATAGTATTGAACCTCTCAATATCAATTTAATGGAAAAATCACTTATGTCTTATAGTTTGATTTCAAAACCAAAATAGTATTGAACCTCTTAATATTTTTAGTTTTGATTTGGTACAAGTTAACATGAAGAATAACTAAGTGGATAAGACATCGTTTTGTAGCAAGTAATTAGCAAACAAGCTAATTATACAAGAACAATTTAATTAGCTAATTGTAATAGTTAAAAGTTTTTAACCACAAAAAGCTAAAGTTTTGTTTAACTATAAAGTGTTTTAACGTCTACAATTAAAAGTGTAATAGTTTCGAATATCATAAATAAAATTGTTTTTAGATAACTACATAATGTTAACGATGAATAAAATCAGTTGATTTCTTGGTGGACCTTGCCTTAAAACTTATGATTCCCTGACCGAACAAGAGATTTCTGAGCAAGTGATTTTCGAGATACTCAACACGAACATCGACTCTTACACTCTTGATCCCAAGGTTTACCCCTTGGCTTCTTATCAGGAAAACATGCATGTTGTTGGTTACATGAACTTCGGTGTTTTTTGTGGGTCTGCACTTTCTCACTTGATGTTTGGAACCCTTGTCTTTTATCAAGTTTTTGCATTGTCATTCATTCTTGACTTTGGATATAAAAACTTTGGTACATAATGGCAAAGATGACTCTAGAGTGCAATGTTGACTTGTTTAATAGTCTATTTTGTTGCATCCGATGCATAGTCATCATACTTTAAATCTCATTACAATCAATAGATGCATATGAAAATTTTGATGCACGCTTTAAATCCAACATATAAAAAGGTTTTACCATGAGTGATCTAGCTCTCAATATGGTAGAAAATTAAAAAGTTAAGTATCATATCATATAGGTAATGCATGCACTAAAATTATGTATTATCTGGTGCATGCGCTACCTTTATGATAAGGTAATACTAATTTCAACTTAGCCGATCACCATAACTTTAGTATATAAGTCATCATCCATTTCTTTATATTACCTATGTGGGATCAACAAAAAACTTTTATCTAGAAAATGTATAAACGCAGGCAAGCTATCTGCCTTTTTACAATGAAGTTTCCTTATTTACCTCGACTCATACTTAATCTTGGCTGCCTTTTTGTTTTTGAAACTTGAAAAAAAAAGTTGTTAAAAAAGGGGAGAACAAGGTTGCTCAACTTGGTATGTAGTGACAAGATAACCTTAAAGCTTTAGAGAGACCTAAATACCATTGCACTTAATGAGCTATAGGAAATTGAAATCCAGACGAAATGGCTTCAAGACGTCATAGACTAATGCTGTTGTTGATATATTTGATGAAAAAGGGTAGGTATCTTATGGGTTTGTGTCCTTATCACTGTTATCATCAGCTTGGGAGGAAATCATGGACCATAGTTAGTATAAAAAGACCCAAAGATTCATGAGTTGAACGATAGAAGAGATTCCAAAGTTAACTCAAAAGTTTGATGCTTTAAGTCCAACAGATTAATAAAGCTTTCTAACCATGAGTGATTTAGCTTTGAATATCATTAAAAAAAAGTTAATTAATCATAAAAGTTATCGTACACCCGATTACATGTACATATATAATAACAAAAAGTTAATTAATCATAAAAGTTACCGTAGACCCGATTACATGTAGGGGTGTTCATCGGTTCGGTTATCGGTTTGTTCGGTTCGGTTTGTTCGGTTATTTTTTTTTTTTTTGGTATAACCGAAAACCGAACCGAAAACTGAAAACCAAACCCTCAACCGAACCGAAAACCGAACCGAAAACCGAAAACCGAACCCCCAATAACCGAAAACCGAACCGAATAACCGAATTTTTTATTTTTTATTTTTTTTAATAATTTTTTCATTTATTTATATGTATTTTTTGAAAAAAATAATAATTTTCAAGCTTAAAAATATTATATATATATTATAAAAGAGTTTTAATATATTTTTTTAATATAAATATATAAAAATATATATATATTTATTTAATTTCGGTTTTCGGTTCGGTTTTCGGTTGGGATGGCTAAAACCATAACCGAACCGTAAACCGAACTTTTATTTCGGTTCGGTTCGGTTTGGGCAGTTTCGGTTCGGTTACGAGTTCGGTTCGGTTATTTTCGGTTCGGTTCGGTTTCGTTTTCGGTTTATTCGGATATTACCCAACCCATGAACACCCCTAATTACATGTACAGATTTAATAAAAAAATGGTTAATTAATCAAAAAAGAATCAAAAAAGTTATCCCACACCAGATACATGTGCAGATTTAATAACCGGCACATGAAATCATTGTACAATTACATTATACTAATCTTAAATTGGTCGACAAACACAACTTTAGTATATAAGCAACCATCCTTTTCTTTCTATTACCTATGTGATATCCAAAATATTTTTTTATCAAGAAAATGTATCTAACAAATGTATAAGTGCTTGATTTTTTTTTTATAACAAGGGTTGTTTACTTACCTCCACTCATACTCGCTTAGCTACCTTTTAGTTTTTGAAACGTGTAAATCTTTTGTTAAAAGAGAGGAACGAAATAACCTAATGTAAAATATAGGGGAACTTTTTCTTTCTATTTTTAGAAAAAGGATAATATTTTTAAAAAGCATTATACTGGTTCAAAAATAATCTTTTGAGTATCGAACAAAAACAAAATATTCTTGTGAATATTAATGTTGACATCTTTTTATGTGAATATAAATATTGACATTTTTGTCGTTATTTGTGTAGCGAAAACCTTTAATGACTATTTTACCCTACGAGTTTGCGAAAATCGCATCTATCATTGTTAGGAAAATTACATAAATGATCTTTGTGTGTTAGCGAAAATTGCATTACGCTCCTTTTATTTTATTTTTATTTATTATTATTCTGTTATTTTTTTATCCACTCCTTATGGTTTTACCTGCTATTTTTTATATATGTTTTTGTCTACATGTTTTTATATACGTTTTTGTCTACGTGTTTTTATATACATTTTTGTTTTTATACGTTTTCGTCCGTTTGTATACGTTTTCATCTGATTTAATATGTATTCGACCGTTTTCGTCCACTTTTATTCATCCGTTTTTATACATTTTCATCTGGATTTATACGTTTTCACGCGTGACGGGAAAAAATTATATTTTTTTTCACATGTGATGAAAAAAAAATCATAAAAATGTTTTTTAACAAAAAAAGTTTCAAAAAAAAATTGAAAAAGAATTTCGAAAAAAAATCGGAAATAAAATTCTGATTTTTTTTAAAGGGCCATTTATGTAATTTACCTTAGGGACGGTGGCTCCAATTTTGCAAACCCACAAATTCATTTATGTAACTTGGAAGGATAAAATGATTAAACCGGGCATTAGTCCAATGGTTGGAGCACTTGTGCTTGAGTCAATTGACCCAGGTTCAAGTCTCATCTTTGGCATTTGCGTCATATAGGTACCCACTTTCGCAAAACCTATGGGCACACTGGAGAGACTTTGTGGAATAAGAGCTCAGGGGTCCGAGTCTTGGCTCGTGCTCACTCCAGTTGGTGCCCCACAAGGCCAGGAGAGTTGCCGGAGCTATTCCGTATGGGGTGGATAATGGATGGTGCCAAAAAACATTCGGAATCAGGGTGTTCCCACCAATCTACACCATTTATGGAATATTCAGTAGATGATTGCTTTTTAAAGGCATTATCCTTTTAAAAAATTGTACGGAGTAATTGCTAAACTAGATCCATTATCCGTTGCGTACTCATAGTTAAATGGTTAACTAGAATTATAAATCCCAACAAATGTATCTCACAAATGTAAAAGTGTTTGCTTTTCTTATAACAAGGGTTGTTTGTTAACCTCCACTCACACTCAAGCTTAGCTACCTTTTCGTTTTTGAAACTTGAAAATTTTCTGTTAAAAGAGGGGCAGGAGATAACTCTCGATTCTTTTTTTTTTTTTTTTTTTTTTTTTTTTTTTTTTTTTTTTAATTTTATTATTATTTTTCCTTTGTCAACTAGCATTAACCTAATGTAAAAAATAAGGGAACTTTTTCTTTCTATTCACCAATCTTAGATTAAAAAATCGTAATAAAAAAGTATCGGCACACATACGAGTTATCATGTAATGCTAGTTTTTCGTTTCCTCTAGCTAGTTTTTCGTTTCCCCTATCGAAACTTAACTACCTTGTTTTATGTGAAACATGAAAATCTTTTTTCTATAAGATAATTTGTAAAGAGAAAACCACTTCAAACGAAGACAGTATTGAACCTCTTAATATTTCTAGATTTGTGTTGGTAAAAATTAAATGATGAATAACTAAAGTGGATAAGACATATCATAACAAACAAGTTTCACAATATAAACAAACTAAGATATTTTTCAATAGTTAGATAAGGTACACTTAAAAACACTTGCTGCAAATATATTTTTCAATAATTTATTGGTTACGCATTTAAACTCACGTATTCATCTTGTCATAAACTCGCAATTAGTTAATATAATTATTAATAAGTATTACGGTGCAAGTGTGTAACCCATTTTAGTTAAAAATATACTTGAATCATAAAATGTGTACTACTATCATTTGTTAACCAATACAAAAAATCAAATAGAGATGGAATCATCACATCCTTGGGTATATTCACTTGTATACAATTTATCCTTTGAAGATATATTTGTCCTACCACAAATTATATGTAGACGAAGAATAGAGGTTTCAACAAATAAGAAGCTTTTAACCTTGAACTAATCTAAAAATACATATAATAAGTGCTTGGAAAATCATGAACAAAACCTTTTGTTAAATTCATAAAAAGTTGACAAGTCACACAAGTTATCGAAGAGACAATGACAAACTAAAATTTTAATCTAGTGAATCATTATCCCAACAATAACATCACACATTCATACTAATATCAACTTACCCAACCAAAATGAATTTAGTATATATATACCTTGCCAACTTCTTCTTTTCCCTTTTATCTACCTACGTGGGATCAAAACAATTTTTATAAAAGATGTTTCAACACACGTAAGCTATCTACCTCTTTTTCATATCTAACAAAAGTTTTTATGTATCTCTACTAAAATTCAAGCTAAACTACCTTTTTTATTATTAAACTACATAATTATTATTATAGGTGATAATTTATAATTAAATAAAGCCTTTTTAAGTCATAATTATTATTAAACGAAGAATAGAGGTTTCAACAAATATGAATATTTTTAACCTTGAAATAATCTAATTATAATAAGTGCTTGGAAAATCATGAACCCTGATTCACAAAAAGAAATAGAGGTTTCAACAAATATGAATATTTTTAAGCTTGAAATAATCTAATTGTAATAAGTGCTTGGAAAATCATGAACCCTGATTCACAAAAAGTTAATAAGTCACACAAGTTAAGGACAAAACCATGATTAAGAAGATTTTTAATCTAATGAATCATTATTCCGTCAATAACATCATACTAATATCACCTTACCTGTTCAACATGACTTTAGTATATATCTTACCAACTTCTTCTTTTCACTACCTATGCGGGATCGAACATTTTTTTTATAAGATGTTCAATACATGTAAGCTATATAACTCTTTTACATTTTTAATGAAGGTTCTTTATTTATCTATACATTTTTAATGAAGATTCTTTATTTTACACATCGTAATTACAATTAACATCTATTGTACCAAACACTTTTATAAATAGAAAAGATATAGCTTGTAGTTATTGCTAACATCTTACAGTTTATAGTTTACAGCTTACAACATACATCTGGTTTTGCCAAACATACCCTTAGTGCTTGATTCAATCAAGCATTGAACCTTCCCAAATGTAGGTTCCATTGTTACAATTTTTCCAACTAATAAGTATTTAAGTGCAAGTGTGTAACCCATTTATCAAATAGAGATGTACATCTTTAGCTATAATCATTTGTTAACCAATACAAAATATCAAATAGATATGTAGATATAATCATTTGTATACATTTTATCCTTGGAAGATATATTTGTTCTCCGACAAATTAAATGTAAACAAAAAATAGAAGTTTCAACAAATAAGAAGCTTTTTAATCTTAAAATTCACAAAAAGTTAATAAGTCACACAAGTTATCGACGTCATGATCGCTCAATAGAATTTAACTCTATTGAATCATTATGCCGTCAAAAACATCTATATCTATACTACATTATAATGTATTTATGACTTCCTATAAAAGGAAGTCTTAAAAATATAAGCCTACACATGTTACTATAATTAGTAATTCATATAATTAAGAAAAGAAGCATAATGTACAACACTTTAATACACAAAATTTGCAGACGTACAAGACAAGAAGCATAGCGTACACCACTTTAATGCACATATTAAAAAGAACAAAACACCATATTAATGCTATTTAATATAGTCAATTAATTAAATGATCAATAAATACAATTAATACATTTATTAAAACACCTCTAACATGATAAATACAAATTATCAAGCATAGTGTACAACCAAATTAAACACAATTCCAACATTAAATGTCACTAATACAAATAATATTCAAGCCCGAACGGGTAACAGACCAAATGGACTTGAGCTCGAATGGGCGCAGGCCAATTGGGCTTGAGCACGAACGGGCACGGGGTAAACGAAATTTTTGAAATCCGTAAATTTATTGTCAAAAAGAACATAATAAACTAAAATACATGATTCACTTGAAAATTTTATATCAGGGTACCTGCCGCCGAAACGCGCGGGTACCCTGCATTAAATATCACTAATACAAATAATAAAGAACAATATAAAAATATTAAAGCCCGAACAAGCAACGGGCAAAATAGGCTTGAGCCCGAACATGCACTGGCCAAACGGGCTCGAGCCCGAACGGAAATTTATTGTCAAAAAGAAAATAATAAACTAAAATACATGATTTACTGGAAAATTTTATTTTATGGTACCCGCCGCCGCAACACGCGGATACAGTCTTACTAATATCAAGTTAATTACCCATCAAATATGACTTTAGTTTATACCCTACCAACTTCTTCTTTTCACTACCTATGTGGGATCAAACATTTTTTTTTATAAGATGGTTCAACACATGTAAGCTATATAACTCTATTACATTTTTAAGAGAAAAATACAAAAATAAGCCAAAATCTTTTTTGAAGTCCCCTTTGTGGTCACTTTTTAACTCAATGTCCAAAATGGTCATGCGCAACCACTCGACTCCGCAGCTCCACCTAAAATTCACCACTGCGCAACCACTCGACTCCGCAGCTCCACCCAAAATTCGTCACGTGTCCAAATGAAAGTACAAAAAGGACAAATAATAAAAAAAATACAAAAAGTGTACTTTCATTTCGACATGTGGCGAATTTTTGGTGGAGCTGCGGAGTCGAGTGGTTGCGCATGACCATTTTGGACATTAGGTTAAAACTTGACCACAAAGGGGACTTAAAAAAAGATTTTGGCTTATTTTTGTACTTTTCTCCATTTTTAATGAAGGTTCTTCATTTATCTCTACTAAAATTCAAGTATAACTAATTTTTTTAATTATAAAACTACATAATCATTATTCTAGGGGAAAATGAGTGGGAGACTTAAAACTTGTGCCTAATTGTATGACTAACATATGTCGAGTTATCTCATTAGATTGTGAAGCAGTGGGCCCTATTATCTAACCAATGAATTAGTGACATGCAACTTTAGACATGAAATTAGGCTTAAAATTAAGTCTCTCAATCACTACTCTATTCTAGGTGATAATTATGTACTAAAAGAGCCTTTAAGGCTTAATGTTTGATTCAACCAGCGTTATCCTGTAGTCTATTGTTTGATTCAACTAGTTACGAGAAACTTGGATATTTATAAAACTTTTTTGTGCAGTGAGAGTTTAAATTACACATGTGTCCTCTAATCTCCAAATTCGGTCCTAACCATTGAATAATCAGTTATATAAGAAATCAAAGACAAATGAAATCTTCACATCCATAGCTATAATAAGTTGTACATGTTTTATACTTGGGCGATATATTTGCTCTACAACAACTAATTATTCTTGTGAAAGTTTCTTACTTTTTGTAACTTTTATGTAACTATATATGTAGATGAAGGAATAGAGGTTTCAAATAAATGACGTGAAAGGATGTTGCTAACTTAAAATAACACAAATTTTAGTCGGAAAGTGTCCAACGCTCAAAATATTCATGCAAAGTGAGATGATTTGGAGCTCATTACGATCAATATATGCATATAAAAGTTTGGTGTTTTAAGTCCAACTTTTTAACTAGCTTTTTAACAATGAGTGATCTAGCTTTGTGTCTCATTAAAATCACAAAAAGTTGATTAATCTTACAAGTATAAATTTAACAATCGGCACAATTAATACCATGACATACAATAAAACTAAATTCATGTTACTCAACTAACGTAACTTTAGTATATAACGTACCATCCTTTTATTTCTGTTACCTATGTGGGATCAAAAACAACTTTTTATCAAGAAAATGTATCAACATATATAAGCTATCTGTATCTTTTTTATAACAAGGATTGTATGTTGTTGACTATACTTGGGTGTTTTTTTGTGGCTATGTACTTTCTCACTTTTTTTTTTGAAATTATGTTTGGGACCCTCGTCTTTAATTTATGAAGTTTTGGAATTGTCTTTCAATCGTGACTTTGGATATATATACTTTGGTACATGATGGCAAAGATGACTCTAGAGTGCAATGTTGTCATACTTTATGTCTCTCTAGAATTGTTGGCAATGAGCAAGGCACTTTGGATATTGACCTCAATCTTGATGATTAGAGTTCTTGAAGGTAAAATCCAGCATATAAAAAGCTTTTACCATAAGTTATCTAGCTCCGAATATGATAGAAAATAAAAAAGCTAATTAATCAAACCAGTTATCATATAAATAATGCTGTTGGGATTTTATACTCATAACAATTATACAAAACAAATAACATCATCAAAGCATGCAACGGAAGACAATAGGAATAATATATGTAAGTAATTAACGGAATAAGAAAACGCGTACCTTTTAGCAATTAAAGAACCAAACGTTGATTGAACAAGAACCAAAAACCCAAAACCTAAATTTAGGGTTTATAAAAATCGACCCAAACAAGAAATCGACCCACAAGGATTACAAGCTCAAGTGTGCTTGTTCTTCGTTCTTGTACACACGTACTAATAACAAATTGATGTGAAAAGCTAGTTCCTTGAATCACAAATAAAACAAACACTTGTTTCTTTCACTTGGAAAATCGAAACCCTATGGGGAGGGTGGTGAACGATCGGCCAAGGAAAAGAGGGAGGAGAGGAGAAGAGAAATTAGGTTATTGGTGATCCAAGATTAGGTTATGAATGAATACAATGAATTGTATTTATAGGTAACTTAACTTGGTGACCAAGTTTGTGTGGGATTGGGTTTGTAAACCCCAACCGATCGGCCTAGGCTCCTAAAAGGGATTCTAGAACCTTCCCGACTTTTAATTTCATTCTTAGTCCTTCGTTAATATTTAACGACCGTTAACCAAACCTCGTTAATTATTTAACTATCGTTATGTTTTATTTCGTGACTAACAATTAATAATAATAACGTTTTATTAATATTAATTATTTACATCAATTCTCATACGTAATGTGTGCAATCCCGAAGTCTCGAGTTCGAACCCGGACATACTATTATTTAAATATCCATAAAACCTTTCAGCTCCCACTTGGATATTACTAAATATAGTAATGACATTGGTTAGTCTAGCTTTCACACGCCAACGCCCCCAGATCGAATCGAGTATAGTCTCCTGGAAAAAACCATTTAATGATTCATCATTTTTACTTATCCTTTTGTTACTAATACTACATTAACTATGAATATGGATCAAGTCATTTCATAAGTTAACATTCTGTTTCTCGTTGTATATGATTGAACAAGATTAACAAATCTTCTGAACGTATTCTAGATAGATCTTGGGTATGGACATACAAATATCTTGTCAACCATAAGAGGGGCCCAAATATAGTATTATGCTTTGAAATAAATTCAAAGGAACAAATTCTCTTGACTACAAACATAACTCATGAACTTTGCAACACTTCTGAAAATAGCCCTTATAACTACCTGTTACGGATAGCGTTAGACTATGTTACACAAATGCACTACATTCATATCAGTTATCTGGTATCTCAAGTCTGAGGATAAACACTTCATGATATACTTAATGACAAAGATCCATAAAGTATCATCATGTAAAGTTGGGATGAGTCCTATATTCAATTCATTGAATATCATGTGAATCTGGTATGTCCCACGCATCAATATACTTTAAAAGTATATTCTACCAAAACTCAGATTTGTCTTAATTCAATGACATTCCCACATCATTGATCGACAACGGACTATTTAGAATAACATAAGTTATTCATGGATTAAACATGCAAATATAGGATATAATATTAAGAAAATGAAAAATAAACATAAACAACTATTTTATTTCATTAAAGTAATATTTGTTCATAACATCCTTTATCCAAATACTAATCACAGATCTGCATGAAACTACTAGCTAAACGAAGTCCTATCCCATCAGCATGGTCAGTAAGTTTTTCCTTTGGCAAAGGCTTCGTAAAGGGATCAGCTAGATTATCATCTGTATGAACTTTGAGTAGATTGATTTCACCTATGTCGACTTGTTCTCGAACATAGTGATATCGACGAGGAAAATGTCTGGCGCCCTTCATGACTCCAGGCTCATTGGCAAATGTTATTGCAGCAGAGTTGTCACAATACACATTTAAAGGCAATTCGATTGAGGGCATTACTCCGAGTCCCGAAATGAATTTCATAATCCAAACAGCTTCCATCGCAGCTTCTGAAGCAGCTATGTACTCAGCTTCTGTAATAGACATCGCAACCGTTGTTTGCTTCTTGCTCTTCCAGTCAACTGCTCCTCCATTAATGACAAAGACATAACCAGTTTGAGACTTCGTATCATCTTTATCAGTTTGGAATGACGCATCGCAAAAACCTGTAACATCAAGTTCTGCATCTGGATTTCCTCCATACACTAGAAACATTTCTTTAGTAGCCCTTAGATACTTAAGAATGTTCTTAACAGCTTGCCAGTGTTTCACACCTGGGTTCTGTTGATACCGACTGGTGATATTTTGTGCAAACTCCACATCAGGCCTTGTACATCTTACATCATACATGATAGATCCTACAGCCGAAGCATAAGGAACTTTCTTCATGTAAGCCACCTCTTCAGGTGTTGACGCGCATAGTTTATTACTTAATCCATGTTCAACTTCCATTGGCAAATATCCCTTCTTGGAATTTTGCATACTGAATCTCTTCATATTTTATCAATTTAAGCACTTTGGCTTAGTCCAATTAATCGCCTTGATTTATCTCGGTAGATCTTGATTCCCAGAATAAATGCTGCTTCCCGTAAGTCCTTCATAGAAAAGCACTTTCCAAGATAAGACTTTACATCTTGCATACTTGGAATGTCTTTTCCCATGATCAATATGTCATTGACATATAAGACAAGGAAAATAACATTACTCCCACTAGCTTTGTGATACACACATGGCTCATCAAGATTTTGAGTGAAACCAAATTTCTTGATTTCTTCATCAAACTTCTTGTTCCATTGCCTTGATGCTTGCTTCAACCCATAAATGGATCTTTGAAGTTTGCATACACGCTTCGGAAACTTCGGATTTACAAACCCGTCAGGCTGCGCCATATAGATGTCCTCATCTAGGCGACCGTTTAAGAAGGCAGTTTTGACATCCATTTGCCATATCTCATAGTCATAGTACGCAGCTATGGCTATAAGAATCCTAATAGCTCTAATGTCTGCTACAGGAGAAAATGTCTCCTCGTAGTCTACCCCATAGGTTTGAGTATAATCTTGAGCTACAAGACGAGCTTTATAGGTGTGTGCATTGCCATCCATGTCAGTCTTTATCTTAAAGATCCACTTACTTCCAACTACCTTAGCATTTGGAGGTAAGTCAACCTCTATCCAGACTTCGTTATCTTTCATGGATTGCATTTCCCCATTCATTGAAACTCACCATTTTTCCTTTTCAGGACTCATCATGGCAGCTTTATAGTTAGCAGGTTCACCAAGATCCCCTAACATGTTTTCCTCAGCTTCTACGTTGAGACATAGACGCTCAGGTGCATGCGTAGCCCTTGCGGATCTACGAATGGGAACCACTTCAATCTCAGGTGGAACGCCCAGACTTTCAGGTTCTACTTGAGGTTGGCTAGTGTTCTCAGAAGGTGTTGTATCTTCTTGATCATATTCCAGATTATAAACTCTCCCACTGAATTCATGAGATATGAGGTCCTTTTCAAGAAAGTCTCCATACCTAGCAACAATTACTTTGTTTTCAGGTGGAAAGTAGAAGTAGTAACCCATCGTTTCCTTTGGGTATCCTACGAAGATACACTTAACGGATCTTTGTTGCAGCTTATCAGCAGAGTCACGTTTAACAAACGCCTCACAACCCCAGACCTTTAAGTAAGACAAGTTCGGAGGTTTCCCATACCACACTTCATAAGGAGTCTTAACAACCTTCTTAGTTGGAACCATATTCAATATGCGAACAGCAGTTTCCAAAGCATAATCCCAAAAGGATAAGGGAAGAGTCGTAAGATTAAACATCGATCGCACCATGTCTAGCAATGTACGATTCCTTCTCTCAGATACACCATTTTGTTTCAAAGACTTCATGTTCATGTTTAAGTAAATAAACATAACCATAACGACTGAAATCATCAGTAAAGGTTTAGAAGTAGCTAGCACCCTTTCTTGACACATGTCTCAGTGGTCCACATACGTCAGTATTGTTGATCCCAGTTGAGCAAACGATCTAATATAGAAACTGACTTGTAACAAAAACTTATTAAGTATTACGCGGAATTTAACACTTAATCTTAAGAAGAAGAACAACTTAACATTCAACACCTCAATATTATTGATAATACAAATACTCTTACAGTATTAGGGTTTTGCAACCTTGAAGTGTATCGACCTTAGATATAAAACTTACGTATATCTAACCTAACCTAGAACCTCCTTTTATAAGTTAAGGAGTCATATACATTATACAATACGTAACCTACAAGATAAATATCTTTTTCATATTTATCTAATACAATAAACTAACCGACTATATAAGACTAGCAGTGGTTACAATATGTTATCCGTGGTTACACAATACTACTAGCCGCGGTTGTCTTCATCCGTGGTTAAACTCTTATGTCCGTGGTTATATCAAACCTGTCCGTGGTTCCAGTACTTAGAGTAATTCATGATTCAAGGAACCTAAAACCCAACAATCCTCCCCTAAACTTGATACATTCCAACAGAATTCTCAAGTTTCCTTTAAGCTCAAAACATCTGAATTGGAGGATGTAGCCAAACACTTACTAGCCTTGAGAATGTTCTCATACTTCAGCAATAGTTGGTAAGCTTGACCATCATAGGGTTCTAACATCTTGATACAACCAGGCTTCAACATCTGACCAATAATTCCTGGATGCTTATTCAACTGAGGATAATCACCTTCTACAAGCATGTGAATAATCTTTCCAGAAACAGTTAAAACATGAACTCCACAAGTTTGATATAAAAACCATCTTGTAACATGCCCATTGTAGAGTCCTTGCCATTCAGGTTCATCATGAGTAGGTTCAAATAAAATCTTCAAATTGTGATGAACCAGTCTCTCATGATAATCATTTGGATGTTCTTCACCAAACTTATTCTTGTAAAGTATCCAAAGATTTATCAAATCATCTCTATCAAAATACTGAAGCATCTGTGAAAAATTATTATACTCATAAACTTCATTGTTGAGTCTTTGAATTTTCCAAACTCCTTCACTTCCAACTAACAGCTTCAACTCATAAGAGATAATTTGGTTAACATCTTCAATAACTTTCAACTTTTTAGCATCAGATGTCTCCTTAGTCTCAGATTTTCTCTTTTGACTACTTTTAATCCACTCTTCTTCCTTTTTAGAATTCATTGGACAGAAATCATCATTATTAATCTTCATACATCTTCGATAAATCTCCAAAATTCTTTGAAATGAACATTTACTAAGATTATCAGAAACATGAATTCCTGAATTCTTAATAATCTTCATCAATACATTCCTCATCTGGGCCATAGTAGGAGGTTTCTTTCTTATAACATGTTTCTTTGTTTTGCTAACATTCCTTGCCCATTCACTTATCAGTCTAGCTTTCTCCTCATCATCCAACAGTGCCCATTCCTGTACTGTATATTCATTGTGTATTTGTTGAGAAGCTTCAAGATAGTTTTGTGATTCATACCATATAGCCAACAATCTTAGACTAGTTTCCTCTTCTTCTTGCTTTCTTTTCTCTAAAGCTGCTTCATCTTCATCCAACAAGCTTCTTCCATACGCTTCATCATAAGCTTCTTGTTCTGCTTTGCTTTTAAACTTTAGCTCTGGTACAGCAACCCCTTTTCCTTTTCCAATATCTGGTTGAACTACTTTCTTCTTCAATGGTTCACCAATAACTAAACTTTTTCCTTTAGGTTTGGTTGCAGTAGATTGAAAAGATAAAGCAGGTGTAATGATGGGTGTAGAAATAGATGATGTTTTGCTCAGATTCATCAATGTACTTGCAGCTTCTTTCTCTACTTCTTTAGACTTAGGTGGTAATACAGAGAGAGTTGTGACAACAGTGGAAGTGGTTTGGATAGCAGTGGGTATGACAGTAGTGGGTACAATAGCCAAGTCTGAAACTGCATCAGTGGTTACAAGAGAACTAACCGTGGTTTCAGCCATACTATCAGTTGTTGTTTTCTGCCCTACTTCAACATTCTTCAATTGTTCAAGAACAACCTCATTCCCATCTTTATCAGATACCAAAAACACTTGATCTCCACTATCAACATAGATACATCAACAGATACATCCACATCCTCCCCTGAATTCATGCCATCATTCCTCCCCTGTTTGGATACATCTTCCACATTCAGAGCTGGAGAGGAAAACACCTTTTTCTTTCTTCTCATAGATCTCGACACAACAACTCTAGGTCTTTTCCTTTCTCCAAAACCAACACTCTGTGCTTCAATCTCCGAATATCCTTACCCTGAAACACAGCCAACTCCTGTAGACCTGAAATTGTATTCTCCATTTTGGTACATTTAGCCGTCAATTCATTTAACCGTTTAAGAATATCCTCCCCACGTCGACCTGTGTTAACTGGTCCAAGAGGTGGTTCATGGGAAAAGTCATTATGTACCTGTGTAGGATCCGTCAATTCATGTTCATGGTCCAAACTATCCTCATCACGTCGAGCTGTGTAACCTGCTCCGAGAGGTGAATCCTTGGATAAAGAAAACATAGCATCAGACCTTGCCTGAACATCTATGTACCCTGTAGCAGCCAGTTGGCTAGTGATTCCTCCACCTTTATTGAGTTCCAAGGAACTCTCCACATTAGGAGTTGCCAAAGGTTGGGTCTTATTGATGTTACCACTATCCTGACCAGCATCTAAGCATGAATCAGTAGTGGAAGCCCTTCCAATCATGTCACCTCCACTCCTTGTGACAGCCTCATGATCAACACCACTAACACTAGCCTGAGGAAGCTTAGTGCCCTTTTGTCACCTAGTCCATACAATAGGGTTAACAGGGGTTTGGGTTTGACTAGAAGGGATTACTATGGTACTGTCAGTGGTTTGAGGCATACTAGCAGTGGGTTCAGAAGTACCATCAGTGGTTGTAGTGACAAGTGGTTGAGACTCAAGATCTTCATCAAACTCAGAACTAGCAGGCAAAGTAAGCATGTGAGGAAATAAAGGAACATCAATAATATCAACATTCTGTGGCTGATTCCTCATATGTGCAAAAACCTTAGGAAGCATATGATGGACGTCATACTCTCTAGCATGCTCAACAGGCTCATCGATTTGGCTTGCCACAATAAGTTGAACAAACCGAGGATATAAACAGTATTTACCCTTCTTCCTAATGTTTTGAACTAGCCCCTCATATATCATTCTAGACCAATTAAACTTCCTTCCATCAGATAAACAAATAATAGCAGTGGCAATTTTGGAAGGAAAGTCATTAAAGCCTGTGGTCTTATTACTCATGCACATCAACAGGGTGTGAATTAAAAACTTCCATTGTTTCGAAAACAAACTTTTAAAGAATTGTACCTTTTCACCCCTATGTGTATATCCTAATCTCTCTAAACCAGCAACAATCTCAACATCTGAAAGATTATCAACCCCATCAGCATCATCAAACTTCAAAACCTCCCTAATGATCTCCTCAGAAACAGAAATAACATGCTCATCCACAACAGTGCGAAACACCTCCATGCCATCAACCTCTTCAATTGTAGCATTCCTCCAGAATTGATGTATGTAGGCTTTGAGAATGGTGGGTTTAACTGTTAAGGCATAGTGAATGGGACTATGAACTAGGAAATCAATCATTTGATGAAACCCTTCAGATCGAGCATCTTTGGTGAGAATAGCAACAAGGTTATGTGTAGTGGAATACTTTTTCGCCATTTTGAGAAATGATTGGGATGATGTGGGTATGATGAATTGAAAGTGATTAAGGTTAAGATGAGCGCCAATTGGAAGTGAGTTGAAGATCAATTAATTGATCCATCCGTGATTTGGGGAGAGATATATACGTTTGCCAATGTTACCAATCAGCCCCTGTAGTATCCAAAACAAAGTACCAAGCCATCCGCGGTTGCAGAACAGCTATCTGCGGTTAAGATGTATCATCAGTGGATACATTGTAAAAAACTCCTTCCAACTGTCCAAGATAGAGCAAGTAAATCTGTGCCAAATTAAGAATGATCTCACAAAAATATGAAGGATTACACAATTATTTATTTATTTATTTATTTTTATTTTTTTTTTATAAGCAACTTAACACAGCAGCTCCGATGTACAAAAGTCCTTCACACCTGCAAGACAAACACAAAACAAACACAGAGTTGAAGATTATAGTTATCAATGGTTAGAAAGAGCCAGAAGTGGTTCCAAAAGACCTATCCGTGGTTAGAACAGGAAAGTCAATATGGTCAACTTCTAGAACTAATATCAGTCCAACGCCCAAGAATCTCATTAAATTCTCAACCACAATTAACCTGCCCCTCATTTACTTGCCTAACCCATATCTTTGCTTATAAAAAGATCCCAAATATCACATAACGCACACATCAATCAAAAGTTAAAACCCTAATTGCTCCAAAATTCCCAATCAACTACAAGTAAAATATGGAACCCTAGTTGGAACAAACCAGAGGTGGTTGATCTAACATCCTCCTCATCCTCTTCATCATCTTCATCATCAATTGAAGATGGAAACCCATGGCAGACCTACTTTCCTCCACAAGAACCAAGACCAAGAAAATCCCCATTTCTTCCATCATCTGAAGATGATAGTGTGGTGGATCCTAGTGAGGTCTCTGAAGACTCTGATTACACGTCTAAGAAGAGAACTTCAAACCCCAAACCTTCATCATTCAACCCCCAACCAAGACCACGAGCAAGAAACCCACCACTCCCTAAGGACAGAGAGGTGGTTCTTGGTCTTTGTGCACCAAGTCGTGGTGCTTCTTCACACATCGTAACAGGGAAGGGAAAAAGGAAGATGGAGTAAGTTGCTTTATGGTGGAACGAGTAGATGGAGCACAAAAAGAATATCATATCACCCATCTATCTGCCACAATCAGCTTCAGCTTCTTCGTCCTCATCAATCCATCCTTCCCATTTTGATCCTTAGCTGCTTCATCGTGTTGATCATGCTTATCACAAAATCATATCCAGCATTTGAATGATAGAAGCAAGGATAGCAGTAGTAGAAATATTAGTAGAAAATCATGTATAGATGTAGTCTTTGATTTAGCACTTGAAGGTTTATTGTAAGCTGTAAGCTGTAAACTGTTTTGATGAATGAACAATGTAACTTCAGTACTTCTTGAATCTCTATAATGATTTGTCATTTATCTGCACAATGGTTAGTGGAAATACAGAACAACAAACAGTGGTTTGAATAAAACTATCAGTGGTTAGAAACAAGAATAGCAAGACTAAGTTTACATAATAACAGTCCAATACTTTTACAAACTAATACAAAACAAGTTGAGAGTTTAGAGATTAATCATTCCAATACTAACAACAAGGTACTGAAACCTTCCCACATCAAAAGCTTTAGTGAGAAGATCAGCCATATTGAAATCAGTATGGATTTTTACCATTTGAATCAGCCTTTTCTCATTATAATCTCTAATAAAGTGATGCCTTATCTCAATATGTTTAGTTCTAGAATGTAAAACATGATTTTTAATGATGCAAATTGTACTGTTATTATCAATGTAAATCTTAGTATGCATAAAATTGTTCCCAAAATCCAGCAATTGATTCTGAATCCAAAGAACTTGACCACAACAACTAGCAGCAGCCACATATTCAACTTTAGTTGTAGAATTAGCCACAATAGTTTGCTTTTTGCGCTGCCAAGAAATTAGTCTGCTTCCCAAAAACTGACATCCTCCAGTAGTAGACTTTCTATCCAAACTAGCTCCTGCATAGTCACTATCTGTGTAGGCCACTAAATCAAAAGGTGAATCCTTAGAGTACCAAAGGCCCAATTTAGGATGACCTTTAAGGTATCTAAAGATCCTCTTAACAGCATTCATGTGTGAGGTATTAGGTGTGACTTGGAATCTTGCACACACACATACTGAGAACATAATATATGGCCTAGATGCAGTGAGATACATCAAAGATCCAATCATGGATCTATACAACTTCAAATCTGAGTCTCCATAGGTGTACTTGCACTCTTTACATCTTGAAACCCAAACTTTTTCAAAACATCTGCTACATACTTGTCTTGACTAATGAAGATACCATCAGTCCTTTGTTGAACTTGCAGCCCCAAAAAGAAAGTGAGTTCTCCCATAGAACTCATCTGAAACTTATCATGCATAAGTTTCTCAAAATCCTTGCATAGCTCCTTGTTTGTAGAGCCAAAGATGATGTCATCTACATAAACCTGAACCAATAGAATATCATCCTTGTGCTTTCTTATGAACAAAGTTTTATCAATCAGTCCTCTTTTAAACTCATTGTCCATCAAATAAGTAGACAGGCAATCATACCATGCCCTAGGAGCTTGATGCAAGCCATACATAGCCTTTCTCACCCTATAAACCTTGTCAGGATGAGCAGGATCCTCAAAACCAGGAGGTTGACAAACATAGACCTCCTCTTCAATAGTGCAATACAGAAATGCACTTTTAACATCCATCTGATACACAACAAAATTCTTGAATGAAGCATAAGCCAAAAACAATCTAATAGCCTCTATCCTTGCAACTGGTGCAAACACTTCATCATAGTCCAAGCCTTCAGTTTGTGTGTATCCTTGAGCAACCAACCTTGATTTGTTTCTCACCACAATCCCTCTTTCATCCCTTTTGTTTCTGAACACCCATTTAGTTCCAATTGCCCTCTTCCCATTTGGAAGATCAACTAATGTCCAAACCTCTTGTAACTTAAACTGTAGAAGCTCCTCTTGCATTGATTCTTCCCATCCTTCTTGAGTTAAAGCTTCTTCCACTCTTTTAGGCTCCTTTTGAGACAGAAAACAAGCAAACAAGCAGTTTTGCAGATCTTTATGACTGTTTCTTTTGTGAAGTGATCTTGCAAAGAACCCATGTTCAGGAAAGGGTTCTGTGTTCCTAACCTTGCTTCTTGTTTGAACTGGAGTATTCAAGTTTCCAAGTATTTGTTCCTTGGGATGAATCTTATGTATTCTTGTAGTGGTGATTGGACTTTCATTGATGACAGTTTCCAAGTTAGTCAAATCAGCATTGAAGAAGTCATCCATGTCCTCATCATCAGTAGGAGTATCAATCTCAATCAAAGCAGGCATGTTAGGATCATGTGGATACTCCTTATCATCAAATAATGGCTTTGCATGAGGTCCAAAGAAAGTACTATCATCAGTACTTGCAGCAGGGGTTTCACTTGGTCTATCAGTGGTAGAAGATGGCTTGTCAGTGGTTACAGTTGGCTTAGCAGTGCTTTCAGTAGGCTTAACAGTGCTTGCAGACTGCTTTTTCTTCTTTTCAATTTCTTCTACCGACACTGAGTTATCTTTCAAAAACTCATCCTTATCTTGATGATGATCAACATTATCTCCATCTTTCAGTACTTCATCATCAGTGGGACCTTGCTTATCAATGATGGAAGGAACAGAACCAGCTTTCCACTTTTCAACCAAATAGAACTCCTTTGGAGAATCAGCTTCCTTAGAAGTTGTTTCAGCTTCAGAATCCTTTTGTGTACCTGCATTAACATTAGTGGAAGTTCCTGCAATGATAGGCTCATAGTTCATAGATTTGGTTAGCATATCAATGTTAAACAGCCAGTCTGGTCCTTTGGTCTCAACACTAGGAGTCTTTTCACTTAATTGAACATGTAAGTTCTCTTCAACAATTCTAGTCCTCTTATTGTATACTCTAAAGGCTTTACTATTTGAAGAATAGCCTAAAAAGTATCCATCATCAGCTTTTTCTTGAAACTTGCCTAGGTAGTCTATGGTATTCAAGATAGTAACAGGACACCCAAAAGGTTTTAGGAATGCAATCATTGGCTTCCTATCATGTAACAGCTCATAGGGGGTCTTGTTATGAGGCTGCACTACCTTACTTCTATTCTGCACATAACATGCAGTTCCTACAGCTTCAGCCCAAAAGGTAGTTGGTAACTTAGACTCTGACAACATTGTCCTAGCAGCCTCAATTAGTGTTCTATTTTTCCTTTCAGCTACACCATTTTGTTGTGGTGTTCTAGCAACACTAAACTGTCTCTCTATGCCCTTAGCTACACAGAACTGATTCATCACATCATTCTTAAATTCAGTTCCATTATCACATCTGATTACCTTGACCTTATGATTTACTAGATTTTCTATTTTAGTAATGAAACTCTTGAGAATCTCACTAGTTTCACTCTTAGCAGCCAAAAAGTATACCCAAGAAAATCTACTAAAATCATCAGTGATAACTAGGCAATACTGCTTATGGTTCAAACTTTTAACAAAGGTAGGTCCAAATAAGTCCATATGAAGCATAAACAGTGGTTGTGTGATGGTGTTTACTATTTTGGTCTTACAAGAAGCTCTATGTTGTTTTCCTTTTTGACATGCCACACACAGTTCCTTACACTCAAAAACCTTAGAAGGTAACCCTTTCACTAAGATTCCTTTTACCAGTTTATTGATTGTTTTGTAATTGAGGTGACCTAGCCTTCTATGCCACAATTTTGACTCATCAACAGATGCTTTAGCAAACAAACATGTTAAGGACCTACTTGGAAGAACATCTTTAAGATCAAAACAATAGATATTTTCCTTCCTAGGTACCCTAAGTTGTATGAACTTCTCATCAGGCATCTTAAACTCAGGTGCTAGCACCACACACTCATCTTAACCAAAAAGTACCCAGTTTTTCTTATCACACATTTGAGAAACACTGAATAAAGTGTACTTCAGTCCCTGTACTAAATAGACCTTTTCAAAGTCTAAATTCCCTATTCTGATTGTTCCTCTGCCAAGTATCTTTCCTCCCTTTGGATCATTGCCAACTGCCACATATCCTCCATCAAAAGCTTCAAACTCTTCCAGGTTGCTCCCATCCCAAGTCATGTGCCCAGAGCAACCACTATCATAAACACCTTTATCTTTTAGCTCATCTTGTAGATTGCCCTGCACATGAAATTAAACAAGTTAGTTCCTTTTGTGGACCCAAGCCAATACTGACTTGGGTCTGCCCTGTGCATCAAAATATTCAAATTTCTTTAGGTCCATTGATGCACAGTTGACATGATGTAAAACCTTGGTCTTAGGCTTCCATTGCCAACTTGCTGAGGCCTTAACAGCATAAAAATGATTTCCAACCACTGTGTCAGTTATCACCTTTGGAATTTTTAAAACTTCTTTTGTTTCAGTGGTGATATTTTGGTTGTCAGTGGTTTGACTCTGCTTAGCCGTGTTTACATTTTGCTTAGCAGTGGTTGGAACCCATTTTGGTGCAGCAGTGACAATTGATTTAGTATTCCCATTCCTCATCAACACTGCCCTAGGAATCATGTTACTGTTAGGATGAGGGTTTGTATTCTTTGAAAAGTTTTGATGATTTACCCTCCTCCAATGATTCCAAACTGGTGGTCTGTTTTTATGACAATTTCTCTGTAAGTGCTCAAAACTACCACAGTTATAACAAGCTTTCTTGACACAATGAAACTCATCACCTATTCTATTAGAAATTAGGCCATTTAAGCTTCTATGATTACCTCTAGGTTTATATTTTCTCATTTGTTCCCTAGGTATTTCCCTGTACTCAACTACTTTCTTGGTAACTTTAGCTCCAAATCTAGGTATTTCCCTGTTCTCTAGGTTGGCTTGTTTAGAATCAACTTTCTTAACATGATCTATCTTTTCAGATTGAGTTGATCGAGTTCTATCTTCCTCAAAATCTGATTCCCAATCTTCAATTATGGGAGCATCAGATGACTTATCATAACCTATCTTAGGTGTTTCAGTATTACTTGACCCTTCTACAGGTTTGTTAAAGCTGAATTCACTACTAAATGACAGTTCTTTAGCTGGTGGTGCATGTTTCATTAAAGAGGGTGGTGGCATATTATTGTATCCTATCCTAGAACCCTTTTTCATTAAATGACTCTCTATAGATTTATGAACCAAATCAGAAGCAAATTGTGTTTTAGCTACCCTCACAACATGTTTTTCTTTTTCTTTTAGGGCTTCATCTTTTACACTCTCTGCTTGTTCTAGTTTCTCTTTAAGCATTTTAATTTCTCTATCTTTAAGATCAAGTTCACCACCTAGTATATTAATCTTATCTACATACTCAAACTCACATTTAATACAGTATTTTAACTTCTCTTCCACACTTTCTAGTGCAACTCTATAACCCAAGTTGTCCTTAGACAGTCTATCTACTTCTTTCCTCATACTCTCAGTGATAGCTTTTTGAGATTCTAAGTTATCATGACATGATTTAAAAGAACAAGTAGATGTTGTAGAATCATTAGATACCTCAGAATCTGATCCGGAGGATGAAGCATAGGCCATTAGAACAAAGTTATGCTCTTTTGAAGCTTCACTAGCAAGAAAAGCTGCATTGGGACCTTCATCAATCTGATCACTCCAGTCATAATCA
This sequence comes from Chrysanthemum seticuspe, assembly GCA_019973895.1. Lineage (NCBI taxonomy): Eukaryota > Viridiplantae > Streptophyta > Magnoliopsida > Asterales > Asteraceae > Chrysanthemum > Chrysanthemum seticuspe. The sequence goes on from BPTQ01000005.1 coordinate 324,747,424, forward strand.
CCAATCCCTTCTTGAGCAACCAAAGCTGAAGAAGCAGCAGGTTCTTCAGTTGTTTTCTTTACGCCTTCAGTTCTCTTGGGTGCTCTACATTCCCTAGCAAAGTGACCCTTCTTCTTGCAGTTGTAGCACTCCATCTTGCTCTTATCAAAACCAGCTCTCCTTTGACCATCATACATAACATGTCTTCCAGTCCTCCTCAGAAACTTCCTTGCTTGAAGAGTCAACATTGCCATTTGCCATTGAAGGTTAATCTCATCAAGATCATCATGATCAATTTGATCTAGATCTGGATTCAAGACATCAACACTGGTAGTTAAATATGACAGAAAGGCACAAATTGCACCATCACTGACATTATCACTAACAGTGGTATTGTTTGCAATAGCCGTGGTTATCCCATAGGCAGCAGTGGATACATCTTGTGAATTATTGTGATTTGTAGAAACAAAGGCAATGTTTTGATTAGCAGAAGATGTATTGGCAAAGTTATTCTCAGACTCATAAACCTTCAAATTGTTATAAAGATTGTCTAGAGTCATCGTATCAAAGTCCTCCTTATTTCTCCACACAATAGTATGCACAGCCCATTCATGTGATAAACTTCTGATGAACTTCAAATTTATATCCTTTTGTTTAAACTTATGACCTACTGACTTCAGTTGACTGATAAGTTTTTGAAGTCTGTTATATGTGCCATCAAGTTTTTCTCCACTAAGAGCAGTGAAGGTTTCAAATTGATGCTTGAGCATGTTCATCCTTGACTTCTTTGTAGCTTCATTACCAGCAAATCTTAATTCAAGAGCATCCAATAATTCTTTAGCAGATTCATATTGTTCAAAGTCCAAAGCATACTCATTAGGTATTCCCATGCAGAGAATACTGTGAGCTTTGATTTCTTGTTTCCTTTTGGCCTTGTCAACTTCACTAACAATAGCTATCTCTAGACCATCTTCACCCTTCTTTGGAAGAGTATCTCCCTTTTCAACAACATCCCAGAGAGAATAATCAATCATACGAATGTATTGCCTCATTCGCATTCTCCAGATTTGATACTCACCATGCTTGAGCATGGGCACCTTTGAAGCAGTCACCATATGAGTTTCGTCAGACATCTTAGCTGTTAAGAAACTAACAGGACTTCTTCTTGATTACAGTTTCTAGATCACAAGCTTTGATACAACTTGTTGATCCCAGTTGAGCAAACGATCTAATATAGAAACTGACTTGTAACAAAAACTTATTAAGTATTATGCAGAATTTAACACTTAATCTTAAGAAGAAGAACAACTTAACATTCAACACCTCAATATTATTGATAATACGAATACTCTTACAATATTAGGGTTTTGCAACCTTGAAGTGTATCGACCTTAGATATAAAACTTACGTATATCTAACCTAACCTAGAACCTCCATTTATAAGTGAATGAGTCCTATACATTATACAATACGTAACCTACAAGATAAATATCTTTTCCATATTTATCTAATACAATAAACTAACCGACTATATAAGACTAGCAGTGGTTACAATATGTTATCCGTGGTTACACAATACTACTAGCCGCGGTTGTCTTCATCCGTGGTTACACTCTTCTGTCCGTGGTTATATCAAACCTGTCCGTGGTTCCAGTACTTAGAGTAATTCATGATTCAAGAAACCTAAAACCCAACAAGTATGTATCACACCAAGAAGATCAGAAGCCCTTTCTAAACTATTTGTAAAGGGTTTCTTGGTCATCTTCCCAGATATGCAAGATTCGCATTTATCGAATGATTCATCATTGATGTCTTGCAATAACCCATCGTGTTGCAGCTATTGCATGCGTTTCTTGCCTATATGAGCAAGTCTACAATGCCAAAGAAATGAAGAATCCAAATCACCTTTGATTCTTTTATTATTGATGATAAAGACAGAATTATTTTTATCAACAACATTATCATGCAAATCAATTTCAAACACACCATTTACTGGAATAACATTAAAGTAAAAACACCATTTAAAGAAACAGAAATTCCATAATCAGTAAATATATGAACGAAACCAATATCTTTTAACAAGGAAACAGAAACGACACCCCTAACAATGGAAGGTGCGTAATGACAATCGTTTAATGACAGTACTAAACCCGAAGGTAAAACTAAATCACACGTGCCTATAGCTTCAACGATTGCATGTGCTCCATTACCCACGTGCAGGTATTGTTGTCCATAGGCAAGCTTCCTTGCTCCTCTAAGTCCCTGCAGTGTATTACAAATGTGAATACCACATCCAGTATCATATACCCAGGAATTTATTTTATGAGGAAAAGCAAATAATTCTATCATCAAAAGAGTACCTGAAGTACTGGCCACAGTGCCAGTATTTTTATACCTCATATTGCGCAACTCATCAAGGTACAATGGACAATTCCTCTTCCAGTGTCCAACCTCGGTGCAATGATGACAAGCCATATCCTTCTTTGGATTCTCACGCTTCTTGGGAGGGTACTTCTTGGGTTCTGGTTGATAAGCCATAACTTGTTTTCCCTTATCAACTTTACCCTTACCTTTCCCTTTCTTGTTCGCTAGCGGCTTATTCCGCTTAGAAATTCTACCCTTCTGGATGGTCAAAACCGCAGGTGTAGAGGCCTTCTTGGGCAAACCTTTCTCGTAATCAATGAGCATTGCATGTACCTCACTGACTGTCTTCCCCGTGCAATGCATATTATAATTGCGCACGAAACCATCAAACTCCTTATTAAGGGATCTGTTGATAAGGCCAATTTGTATGTTATTGGGGTAGACATAGTTAAGACGCCCCAACTGGTCCATGTAACTCATCATTTCCAGGCAGTGGGCGCTTACAGGTTTCCCTTCTCCTTGCTTGCAACTATGAAGAGCATCAATCAAGTCATACAGCTCTACAGTTACAGGCTTTTCAAACAACCATTGCAATTCTTCAACCATGAGATTAGGGAAGTAATTTTCAAACTGTTTTTGCAAGTTTGGATTCATACTCCCGAGCATAATGCAGGAGACCTCATTATACTTGTCATACTCAGATTGCCATGCAGCTTGTGCTTCAGCAGTAGCATCAACTGCAGGTTTAGGAGGACAAGGCGTAGTCAAATAATTGAGTCTTTTGGCAACCCTCAAGACAATTCTTAGTTGCCGATACCAATCATTGAAATTCGAGCTACCAGTCAATTTCTCTCGATCAAACATAGATTTGAACGACGAGGCTAGTGCAGTAGATTCAGCTTGAGCCATTTCTACAGAAATAAAAGTTCAAAAGTTCGTACTTTCGATAAGTAAACATTCAAAAAATAAAATACCCTTTGGTCAATATTCGTATTAACCATAGAATTTTTCTTGAATTTTGGATCCTCATTATCATAGTTCCACCACATCAGTTGATCTGCTAGTGGTAAAAGTATAGAATAGGTAATCGTTGAAGAACGATAATTGACAAACAAGTTTTCAATTCCAAAAGGTATGGGATTTACAATTTTGCCAAAACAATTAATGCAAAATGTAAGCATGTTTCATCCCATCTTATGCCTTAAGTCATAGGTCTCACTAACTAACTTAATTAAGTTGTCTAACTTAGAAACTGCAAATCATAAAGCTGAGGTCTCACACAACAAAATAATTCACCTTGTTATTGTAATCTAGATCAAGGTCTCACATAACTAAATTACAACTTCAAGTGTTTCATATCGTTAGATGGCATAAACTTAAATTTAAAGGGTACAATTTTGACGTGTAATCAAAACTTATGTATAAAGAAGCATGCATACAACTTTATAACATAAAATTTTTCGAAAAAACTTACTATAGATTTTAATTGCTAAGATTGAATTCTACAAAGTTTTAATCGATGCGTTGAGAAACTTACAACTTTGAAGTTACTAACCATAGCCGTTGATTCTTAACAGAACTCCCAACGGTTTTCTGAGTTAATAAACTGATGCGGAACAGGAGGATTTGGACGTCAACTACGATGACGACTTCGTGTTCGACGTACCGTTAGACTCATACTGTTCATATTACTCCAGAGGACGTAATACGAGCCCTCATACTTAGGTTTGAACGTTTTTGTCAAACTTTTAATGAAGGGATTAGAGTACCAACTTCTTAACGTTACCAACAAACTTTTCGGACATTGACATCTCGACATACTGAACTAACTACGAGAAGTATCAACGTTCGTTCCTCTTCCCTTTGGACATTCGCGGGTGACGGACCTTTACTACTCAATGTACCTGGTCAACCCCGCAGAATTGATACAGATGGGGTTATTGTATGTTTAACCGGAATAGTTGT
>BPTQ01000005.1:324754319-324780030 GCA_019973895.1 Chrysanthemum seticuspe
AAGAATTAGAGGTTTCAACTAATATGAATATTTTTAAGCTTGAAATAATCTAATTGTAATAAGTGCTTGGAAAATCATGAACCCTGATTCACAAAAAGTTAATAAGTCGCACAAGTTAAGGACAAAACCATGATTAAGAAGATTTTTAATCTAATGAATCATTATTCCGTCAATAACATCATACTAAGATCACCTTACCTGTTCAACATGACTTTAGTATATATCTTACCAACTTCTTTTCACTACCTATGCGGGATCAAACATTTTTTTATAAGATGTTTCAATACATGTAAGCTATATAACTCTTTTACATTTTTAATGAAGGTTCTTTATTTATCTACACATTTTTAATGAAGATTCTTTATTTTACACATCGTAATTACAATGAACATCTATCGTACCAAACACTTTTATAAATAGAAAAGATATAGCTTGTAGTTATTGCTAACAGCTTACTGTTTATAGTTTACAGCTTACAACATACATCTGGTTTTGCCAAACATACCCTTAGTGCTTGATTCAATCAAGCATTGAACCTTCCCAAATGTAGGTTCCATTGTTACAATTTTTCCAACTAATAAGTATTTAAGTGCAAGTGTGTAACCCATTTATCAAATAGAGATGTACATCTTTAGCTATAATCATTTGTTAACCAATACAAAATATCAAATAGATATGTAGATATAATCATTTGTATACATTTTATCCTTGGAAGATATATTTGTTCTCCGACAAATTAAATGTAAACGAAAAATAGAAGTTTCAACAAATAAGAAGCTTTTTAATCTTAAAATTCACAAAAAGTTAATAAGTCACACAAGTTATCGACGTCATGATCGCTCAATAGAATTTAACTCTATTGAATCATTATGCCGTCAATAACATCTATATCTATACTACATTATAATGTATTTATGACTTCCTATAAAAGGAAGTCTTAAAAATATAAGCCTACACATGTTACTATAATTACTAATTCATATAATTAAGAAAAGAAGCATAATGTACAACACTTTAATACACAAAATTTGCAGACGTACAAGACAAGAAGCATAGCGTATACCACTTTAATGCACATATTAAAAAGAACAAAACACCATATTAATGCTATTTAATATAGTCAATTAATTAACTGATCAATAAATACAATTAATACATTTATTAAAACACCTCTAACATGATAAATACAAATTATCAAGCATATTGTACAACCAAATTAAACACAATTCCAACATTAAATGTCACTAATACAAATAATATTCAAGCCCGAACGGGTAACAGACCAAATGGACTTGAGCTCGAATGGGCGCAGGCCAATTGGGCTCGAGCCCGAACGGGCACGGGCTAAACGAAATTTTTGAAATCCGTAAATTTATTGTCAAAAAGAACATAATATACTAAAATACATGATTCACTTGAAAATTTTATATCAGGGTACCTGCCGCCGAAACGCGTGGGTACCCTGCATTAAATATCACTAATACAAATAATAAAGAACAATATAAAAATATTAAAGCCCGAACAGGCAACGGGCAAAATAGGCTTGAGCCCGAACATGCACTGGCCAAACGGGCTCGAGCCCGAACGAAAATTTATTGTCAAAAAGAAAATAATAAACTAAAATACATGATTTACTGGAAAAATTTATTTTATGGTACCCGCCGCCGCAACACGCGGGTACAGTCTTGCTAATATCAAGTTAATTACCCATCAAATATGACTTTAGTTTATACCCTACCAACTTCTTCTTTTCACTACCTATGTGGGATCAAACTTTTTTTTTATAAGATGGTTCAACACATGTAAGCTATATAACTCTATTACATTTTTAAGAGAAAAATACAAAAATAAGCCAAAATCTTTTTTCAAGTCTCATTTGTGGTCACTTTTTAACTCAATGTCCAAAATGGTCATGCGCAACCACTCGACTCCGCAGTTCCACCCAAAATTCGCCACGTGTCCAAATGAAAGTACAAAAAGTACAAATAATAAAAAAAAAAATACAAAAAGTGTACTTTCATTTCGACACGTGGCGAATTTTGGGTGGAGCTGCGGAGTCGAGTGGTTGCGCATGACCATTTTGGACATTAGGTTAAAACTTGACCACAAAGGGGACTTCAAAAAAGATTTTTGGCTTATTTTTGTACTTTTCTCCATTTTTAATGAAGGTTCTTCATTTATCTCTACTAAAATTCAAGTATAACTAATTTTTTAATTATAAAACTACATAATCATTATTCTAGGGGAAAATGAGTGGGAGACTTAAAACTTGTGGCTAATTGTATGACTAACATATGTCGAGTTATCTCATTAGATTGTGAAGCAGTGGGCCCTATTATCTAACCAATGAATTAGTGACATGCAACTTTAGACATGAAATTAGGCTTAAAATTAAGTCTCTCAATCACTACTCTATTCTAGGTGATAATTATGTACTAAAAGAGCCTTTAAGGCTTAATGTTTGATTCAACCAACGTTATCCATTAGTCTATTGTTTGATTCAACTAGTTACGAGAAACTTGGATATTTATAAAACTTTTTTGTGCAGTGAGAGTTTAAATTACACATGTGTCCTCTAATCTCCAAATTCGGTCCTAACCATTGAATAATCAGTTATATAAGAAATCAAAGACAAATGAAATCTTCACATCCATAGCTATAATAAGTTGTACACGTTTTATACTTGGGCGATATATTTGCTCTACAACAACTAATTATTCTTGTGAAAATTTCTTACTTTTTGTAACTTTTATGTAACTATATATGTAGATGAAGGAATAGAGGTTTCAAACAAATGACGTGAAGGGATGTTGCTAACTTAAAATAACACAAATTTTAGCCGGAAAGTGTCCAACGCTCAAAATATTCATGCAAAGTGAGATAAATTGGAACTCATTACGATCAATATATGCATATAAAAGTTTGGTGTTTTAAGTCCAACTTTTTAACTAGCTTTTTAACAATGAGTGATCTAGCTTTCTGTCTCATTAAAATCACAAAAAGTTGATTAATCTTACAAGTATAAATTTAACAATCGGCACAATTAATACCATGACATACAATAAAACTAAATTCATGTTGCTCAACTAACTTAACTTTAGTATATAACGTACCATCCTTTTATTTCTGTTACCTATGTGGGATCAAAAACAACTTTTTATCAAGAAAATGTATCAACATATATAAGCTATCTGTATCTTTTTTATAACAAGGATTGTATGTTGTTGACTATACTTGGGTGTTTTTTTGTGGCTATGTACTTTCTCATTTTTTTTTTTTTTTGAAATTATGTTTGGGACCCTCGTCTTTAATTTATGAAGTTTTGGAATTGTCTTTCAATCGTGACTTTGGATATATATACTTTGGTACATGATGGCAAAGATGACTCTAGAGTGCAATGTCGTCATACTTTATGTCTCTCTAGAATTGTTGGCAATGAGCAAGGCACTTTGGATATTGACCTCAATCTTGATGATTAGAGTTCTTGAAGGTAAAATCCAGCATATAAAAATCTTTTACCATAAGTTATCTAGCTCCGAATATGATAGAAAATAAAAAAGCGAATTAATCAAACCAGTTATCATATAGATAATGCTCTTCGGATTTTATACTCATAACAATTATAAAAAACAAACAACATCATCAAAGCATGCAGCGGAAGACAATAGGAATAATATATGTAAGTAATTAACCGAATAAGAAAACGCGTACCTTTTAGCAATTCAAGAACCAAACGTTGATTGAACAAGAACCAAAAACCCAAAACCCAAATTTAGGGTTTATAAAAATCGACCCAAACAAGAAATCGACCCACAAGGATTCCAAGCTCAAGTGTGCTTGTTCTTCGTTCTTGTACACACGTACTAATAACAAATTGATGTGAAAAGCTAGTTCCTTGAATCACAAATAAAACCAAACACTTGTTTCTTTCGCTTGGAAAATCGAAACCCTATAGGAAGGGTGGTGAACGATCGGCCAAGGAAAAGAGGGAGGAGAGGAGAAGAGAAATTAGGTTATTGGTGATCCAAGATTAGGTTATGAATGAATGCAATGAATTGTATTTATAGGTAACTTAACTTGGTGACCAAGTTTGTGTGGGATTGGGTTTGTAAACCCCAACCGATCGGCCTAGGCTCCCAAAAGGGATTCTAGAACCTTCCCGACTTCTAATTTCATTCTTAGTCCTTCTAGTTAATATTTAACGACCGTTAACCAAACCTCGTTAATTATTTAACTATCGTTATGTTTTATTTCGTGACTAACAATTAATAATAATAACGTTTTATTAATATTAATTATTTACATCAATTCTCATACGTAATGTGTGCAATCCCGAAGTCTCGAGTTCGAACCCGGACATACTATTATTTAAATATCCATAAAACCTTTCAGCTCCCACTTGGATATTACTAAATATAGTAATGACATTTGTTAGTCTAGCTTTCACACGCCAACGCCCCCAGATCGAATCGAGTATGGTCTCCTGGAAAAAACCATTTAATGATTCATCATTTTTACTTATCCTTTTGTTACTAATACTACATTAACTATGAATATGGATCAAGTCATTTCATAAGTTAACATTCTGTTTCTCGTTGTATATGATTGAACAAGATTACCAAATCTTCTGAACGTATTCTAGATAGATCTTGGGTATGGCCATACAAACATCTTGTCAACCATACGAGGGGCCCAAATATAGTATTATGCTTTGAAACAAATTCAAAGGAAAAAATTCTCTTGACTACAAACATAACTCATGAACTTTGCAACACTTCTGAAAATAGCCCTTATAACTACCAGTTACGGATAGCGTTAGACTATCTTACACAAATGCACTACATTCATATCAGTTATCTGGTATCTCAAGTCTGAGGATAAACACTTCATGATATACTTAGTGACAAAGATCCATAAAGTATCATCATGTAAAGTTGGGATGAGTCCTATATTCAATTAATTGAATATCATGTGAATCTGGTATGTCCCACACATCAATATACTTTAAAAGTATATTCTACCAAAACTCAGATTTGTCTTAATTCAATGACATTCCCACATCATTGATCGACAACGGACTATTTAGAATAACATAAGTTATTCATGTATTAAACATGCAAATATAGGATATAATATTAAGAAAATGAAAAATAAACACAAACAACTATTTTATTTCATTAAAGTAATATTTGTTCATAACATCCTTTATCCAAATACTAATCACAGATCTGCGTGAAACTACTAGCTAAACGAAGTCCTATCCCATCAGCATGGTCAGTAAGTTTTTCCTTTGGCAAAGGCTTCGTAAAGGGATCAGCTAGATTATCATCTGTATGAACTTTGAGTAGATTGATTTCACCTATGTCGACTTGTTCTCGAACATAGTGATATCGACGAGGAAAATGTCTGGCGCCCTTCATGACTCCAGGCTCATTGGAAAATGTAATTGCAGCAGAGTTGTCACAATACACATTTAAAGGCAATTCGATTGAGGGCATTACTCCGAGTCCCGAAATGAATTTCCTAATCCAAACAGCTTCCATCGCAGCTTCTGAAGCAGCTATGTACTCAGCTTCTGTAATAGACATCGCAACCGTTGTTTGCTTCTTGCTCTTCCAGTCAACTGCTCCTCCATTAATGACAAAGACATAACCAGTTTGAGACTTCGTATCATCTTTATCAGTTTGGAATGACGCATCGCAAAAACCTGTAACATCAAGTTCTGCATCTGGATTTCCTCCATACGCTAGAAACATTTCTTTAGTAGCCCTTAGATACTTAAGAATGTTCTTAACAACTTGCCAGTGTTTCACACCTGGGTTTTGTTGATACCGACTGGTGATATTTTGTGCAAACGCCACATCAGGCCTTGTACATCTTACAGCATACATGATAGATCCTACAGCCGAAGCATAAGGAACTTTCTTCATGTAAGCCACCTCTTCAGGTGTTGACGCGCATAGTTTATTACTTAAGCCATGTTCAACTTGCATTGGCAAATATCCCTTCTTGGAATTTTGCATACTGAATCTCTTCAATATTTTATCAATGTAAGGACTTTGTCTTAGTCCAATTAACCGCCTTGATCTATCTCGGCAGATGTCCTCATCTAGGCGACCGTTTAAGAAGGCAGTTTTGACATCCATTTGCCATATCTCATAGTCATAGTACGCAGCTATGGCTATAAGAATCCTAATAGCTCTAATGTCTGCTACAGGAGAAAATGTCTCCTCCTAGTCTACCCCATAGGTTTGAGTATAATCTTGAGCTACAAGACGAGCTTTATAGGTGTGTGCATTGCCATCCATGTCAGTCTTTATCTTAAAGAGCCACTTACTTCCAACTACCTTAGAATTTGGAGGTAAGTCAACCTCTATCCAGACTTCGTTATCTTTCATGGATTGCATTTCCCCATTCATTGCAACTCACCATTTTTCCTTTTCAGGAAGCATCATGGCAGCTTTATAGTTAGCAGGTTCACCAAGATCCCCTAACATATTTTCCTCTTGGCTTAAATATTCACCACCTCTATCGGATCGAAGAGCTTTAATCTTCTTTCCTAGTTGCAGTTCTACTTCACTCTTAAAAACCTTAAATGTTTCAAAGACTTCATGTTCATTTTTAAGTAAATAAACATAACCATAACGACTGAAATCATCAGTAAAGGTTTAGAAGTAGCACCCTTTCTTGACACATGTCTCAGTGGTCCACATACGTCATTATGTATCACACCAAGAAGATCAGAAGCCCTTTCTAAACTATTTGTAAAGGGTTTCTTGGTCATCTTCCCAGATATGCAAGATTCGCATTTATCGAATGATTCATCATTGATGTCTTGCAATAGCCCATCGTGTTGCAGCTATTGCATGCGTTTCTTGCCTATATGAGCAAGTCTACAATGCCAAAGAAATGAAGAATCCAAATCACCTTTGATTCTTATATTATTGATGCTAAAGACAGAATTATTTTTATCAACAACATTATCATGCAAATCAATTTCGAACACACCATTTACTGGAATAACATTAAAGTAAAAAACACCATTTAAAGAAACAGAAATTCCATAATCAGTAAATGTATGAACGAAACCAATATCTTTTAACAAGGAAACAGAAACGACACCCCTAACAATGGAAGGTGCGTAATGACAATCGTTTAATGACAGTACTAAACCCGAAGGTAAAACTAAATCAAACGTGCCTATAGCTTCAACGACTGCATGTGCTCCATTACCCACATGCAGGTATTGCTGACCATAGGCAAGCTTCCCTGCTCCTCTAAGTCCCTGCAGTGTATTACAAATGTGAATACCACATCCAGTATCATATACCCAGGAATTTATTTTATGAGGAAAAGCAAATAATTCTATCATCAAAAGAGTACCTGAAGTACTGGCCATAGTGCCTGTATTTTTATACCTCTTATTGCGCAACTCATCAAGGTACAATGGACAAGTCCTCTTCCAGTGTCCAACCTCGGTGCAGTGATGACAAGCCATATCCTTCTTCGGATTCTCACGCTTCTTTGGAGGGTACATCTTGGGTTCTGGTTGATAAGCCATAACTTGTTTTCCCTTATCAACTTTACCCTTACCTTTCCCTTTCTTGTTCGCTAGCGGCTTATTTGGCTTAGAAATTCTACCCTTCTGGATGGTCAAAACCGCAGGTGTAGAGGCCTTCTTGGGTAAACCTTTCTCGTAATCAATGAGCATTGCATGTACCTCACTGACTGTCTTCCCCGTGCAATGCATATTATAATTACGCACGAAACCATCAAACTCCTTATTAAGGGATCTGTTGATAAGGCCAATTTGTATGTCATTGGGGTAGACATAGTTAAGACGCCCCAACTGGTCCATGTAACTCATCATTTCCAGGCAGTGGGCGCTTACAGGTTTCCCTTCTCCTTGCTTGCAACTATGAAAAGCATCAATCAAGTCATACAGCTCTACAGTTACAGGCTTTTCAAACAACCTTTGCAATTCTTCAAGCATGAGATTAGGGAAGTAATTTTCAAACTGTTTTTGCAAGTTTGGATTCATACTCCCGAGCATAATGCAGGTGACCTCATTATACTTGTCATACTCAGATTGCCATGCAGCTTGTGCTTCAGCAGTAGCATCAGCTGCAGGTTCAGGAGGACAAGGCGTAGTCAAATAATTTAGTCTGTTGGCAACCCTCAAGACAATTCTAAGTTGTCGATACCAATCATTGAAATTCGCGCTACCTGTCAATTTCTCTCGATCAAACATAGATTTGAACGACGAGGCTAGTGCAGTAGATTCAGCTTGAGCCATTTCTACAGAAATAAAAGTTCAAAAGTTAGTACTTTCGATAAGTAAACATTCAAAAAATAAAATACCCTTTGGTCAATATTCATATTAACCATAGAATTTTCCTTGAATTTTGGATCCTCATTATCATAGTTCCACCACATCAGTTGATCTGCTAGTGGTAAAAGTATAGAATAGGTAATCGTTGAAGAACGATAATTGACAAACAAGTTTTCAATTCCAAAAGGTATGGGATTTACAATTTTGCCAAAACAATTAATGCAAAATGTAAGCATGTTTCATCCCATCTTATGCCTTAAGTCATAGGTCTCACTAACTAACTTAATTAAGTTGTCTAACTTAGAAACTGCAAATCATAAAGCTGAGGTCTCACACAACAAAATAATTCACCGTGTTATTGTAATATAGATAAAAGTCTCACATAACTAAATTACAACTTCAAGTGTTTCTTATCGTTAGATGGCATAAACTTAAATTTAATTGGTACAATTTTGACGTGTAATCAAAACTTATGTATAAAGAAGCATGCATACAACTTTATAACATAAAATTTTACGAAAAAACTTACTATAGATTTTAATTGCTAAGATTGAATTCTACAAAGTTTTAATCGATGCGTTGAGAAACTTAAGACTTTGCACTAAGATGCTTCGTACATATAATGGTTATACTATGTAGCTCCAATTGAACTCACAGGGGGCAGAGGACCAGGTAAGCGCTGAAGCATAACCTTAGACATCCTTTCAGTGAGACTGTGCTCACTTCTTTATCAACCCCTTTATAGTTTGTTCTAGTGGGTGAGCCGTTCTAACCATTTAGTACAGTCGCATCAATCGATTAAAAGTTCAAGAATTATTCTTAGATAACGAATCAGTTTAGCCATTATTTAGTCTATTTAATTTTCTATTCCAAAAAAACCCTTTTTGCTTACAAACATGTCAAACAATATATAAACAAAAAAGCACTTTAATAAAAAATTAAACACACTCAAATAATATAAACATATAACTAAACAATTTTAACATATGTAAAAACAATTAGCCACATGCATAATTATTTCAATAAACACTAATAACAATTCTAGTCGTAAATAAATGTATACATTAACTAGGGCTTTCATCTCGCAAGAAGATGAGCCACATGCATCGACAAGTCGATTGCGTAAGCCAAAGTTAATAGTATACCAATTAGCACATAACGAATTTTATTAGTTACAATTGAGGTCTTCCCCAATTTGATAATTATTAAATAAATAAAACATGTGTGTATCACTTAAAAATTAATCTATAAATAAAAAAACAATACTCCATGGCAAAACATGCATGTTCCACCATGGATTCCGCATAAGAATTATCACCCAAGATACACATATTACATGACACATAACAATTATTCATTAATTAACCACATAAAATTAGCATGCAATCCTAGGGTTTCAACAAGTTTTACAAAATTAAAACCTAATTAAATAAATATAGGGTAATCGACCCATATATATATAAATTAGGGTTTCGAATTCAAAACCCTAGAAACCATAAAAAAAACATGCATATAATCATAAAGATCCAATTTTTATGTGTTTCGGTAATTAATTACATCGTATTAACGGCTCTGATACCACTGTTGGGATTTTATACTCATAATAATTATACAAAACAAATAACATTATCAAAGCATGCAGCGGAAGACAATAGGAATAATATATGTAAGTAATTAACCGAATAAGAAAATGCGTTACTTTTAGCAATTCAAGAACCAAACGTTGATTGAACAAGAACCAAAAACCCAAAACCCAAATTTAGGGTTTATAAAAATCGACCCAAACAAGAAATCAACCCACAAGGATTACAAGATCAAGTGTGCTTGTTCTTCGTTCTTGTACACACGTACTAATAACAAATTGATGTGAAAAGCTAGTTCCTTGAATCACAAATAAAACCAAACACTTGTTTCTTTCACTTGGAAAATCGAAACCCTATGGGGAGGGTGGTGAACGATCCGCCAAGGAAAAGAGGGAGGAGAGGAGAAGAGAAATTAGGTTATTGGTGATCCAAGATTAGGTTATGAATGAATACAATGAATTGTATTTATAGGTAACTTAACTTGGTGACCAAGTTTGTGTGGGATTGGGTTTGTAAACCCCAACCGATCGGCCTAGGCTCCCAAAAGGGATTCTAGAACCTTCCCGACTTCTAATTTCATTCTTAGTCCTTCTAGTTAATATTTAACGACCGTTAACCAAACCTCGTTAATTATTTAACTATCGTTATGTTTTATTTCGTGACTAACAATTAATAATAATAACGTTTTATTAATATTAATTATTTACATCAATTCTCATACGGAATGTGTGCAATCTCGAAGTCTCGAGTTCGAACCCGGACATACTATTATTTAAATATCCATAAAACCTTTCAGCTCCC
This sequence comes from Chrysanthemum seticuspe, assembly GCA_019973895.1. Classification (NCBI taxonomy): domain Eukaryota; kingdom Viridiplantae; phylum Streptophyta; class Magnoliopsida; order Asterales; family Asteraceae; genus Chrysanthemum; species Chrysanthemum seticuspe. The sequence continues at coordinate 324,765,036 of BPTQ01000005.1, forward strand.
ACTTGGATATTACTAAATATAGTAATGACATTGGTTAGTCTAGCTTTCACACGACAACGCCCCCAGATCGAATCGAGTATGGTCTCCTGGAAAAAACCATTTAATGATTCATCATTTTTACTTATCCTTTTGTTACTAATACTACATTAACTATGAATATGGATCAAGTCATTTTATAAGTTAACATTCTGTTTCTCGTTGTATATGATTGAACAAGATTACCAAATCTTCTGAACGTATTCTAGATAGATCTTGGGTATGGCCATACAAACATCTTGTCAACCATACGAGGGGCCCAAATATAGTATTATGCTTTGAAACAAATTCAAAGGAACAAATTCTCTTGACTACAAACATAACTCATGAACTTTGCAACACTTCTGAAAATAGCCCTTATAACTACCAGTTACGGATAGCGTTAGACTATCTTACACAAATGCACTACATTCATATCAGTTATCTGGTATCTCAAGTCTGAGGATAAACACTTCATGATATACTTAATGACAAAGATCCATAAAGTATCATCATGTAAAGTTGGGATGAGTCCTATATTCAATTCATTGAATATCATGTGAATCTGGTATGTCCCACACATCAATATACTTTAAAAGTATATTCTACCAAAACTCAGATTTGTCTTAATTCAATGACATTCCCACATCATTGATCGACAACGGACTATTTAGAATAACATAAGTTATTCATGGATTAAACATGCAAATATAGGATATAATATTAAGAAAATGAAAAATAAACATAAACAACTATTTTATTTCATTAAAGTAATATTTGTTCATAACATCCTTTATCCAAATACTAATCACATATCTGCATGAAACTACTAGCTAAACGAAGTCCTATCCCATCAGCATGGTCAGTAAGTTTTTCCTTTAGCAAAGGCTTCGTAAAGGGATCAGCTAGATTATCATCTGTATGAACTTTGAGTAGATTGATTTCACCTATGTCGACTTGTTCTCGAACATAGTGATATCGACGAGGAAAATGTCTGGCGCCCTTCATGACTCCAGGCTCATTGGCAAATGTTATTGCAGCAGAGTTGTCACAATACACATTTAAAGGCAATTCGATTGAGGGCATTACTCCGAGTCCTGAAATGAATTTCCTAATCCAAACAGCTTCCATCGCAGCTTCTGAAGCAGCTATGTACTTAGCTTCTGTAATAGACATCGCAACCGTTGTTTGCTTCTTGCTCTTCAAGTCAACTGCTCCTCCATTAATGACAAAGACATAACCAGTTTGAGACTTCGTATCATCTTTATCAGTTTGGAATGACGCATCGCAAAAACCTGTAACATCAAGTTCTGCATCTGGATTTCCTCCATACACTAGAAACATTTCTTTAGTAGCCCTTAGATACTTAAGAATGTTCTTAACAGCTTGCCAGTGTTTCACACCTGGGTTTTGTTGATACCGACTGGTGATATTTTGTGCAAACGCCACATCAGGCCTTGTACATCTTACAGCATACATGATAGATCCTACAGCCGAAGCATAAGGAACTTTCTTCATGTAAGCCACCTCTTCAGGTGTTGACGCGCATAGTTTATTACTTAAGCCATGTTCAACTTGCATTGGCAAATATCCCTTCTTGGAATTTTGCATACTGAATCTCTTCAATATTTTATCAATGTAAGGACTTTGTCTTAGTCCAATTAACCGCCTTGATCTATCTCGGTAGATCTTGATTCCCAGAATAAATGCTGCTTCCCCTAAGTCCTTCATAGAAAAACACTTTCCAAGATAAGACTTTACATCTTGCATACTTGGAATGTCTTTTCCCATGATCAATATGTCATCGACATATAAGACAAGGAAAATAACATTACTCCCACTAGCTTTGTGATACACACATGGCTCATCAAGATTTTGAGTGAAACAAAATTTCTTGATTTCTTCATCAAACTTCTTGTTCCATTGCCTTGATGCTTGCTTCAACCCATAAATGGATCTTTGAAGTTTGCATACACGCTTCGGAAACTCCGGATTCACAAACCCTTCAGGCTGCGCCATATAGATGTCCTCATCTAGGCGACCGTTTAAGAAGGCAGTTTTGACATCCATTTGCCATATCTCATAGTCATAGTACGCAGCTATGGCTATAAGAATCCTAATAGCTCTAATGTCTGCTACAGGAGAAAATGTCTCCTCGTAGTCTACCCCATAGGTTTGAGTATAATCTTGAGCTACAAGACGAGCTTTATAGGTGTGTGCATTGCCATCCATGTCAGTCTTTATCTTAAAGAGCCACTTACTTCCAACTACCTTAGCATTTGGAGGTAAGTCAACCTCTATCCAGACTTCGTTATCTTTCATGGATTGCATTTCCCCATTCATTGCAACTCACCATTTTTCCTTTTCAGGACTCATCATGGCAGCTTTATAGTTAGCAGGTTCACCAAGATCCCCTAACATATTTTCCTCAGCTTCTACGTTGAGACATAGACGCTCAGGTGCACGCGTAGCCCTTGCGGATCTACGAATAGGAACCACTTCAATCTCAGGTGGAACGCCCAGACTTTCAGGTTCTACTTGAGGTTGGCTAGTGTTCTCAGAAGGTGTTGTATCTTCTTGATCATATTCCAGATCATAAACTCTCCCACTGAATTCATGAGATATGAGATCCATTTCAAGAAAGTCTCCATACCTAGCAACAATTACTTTGTTTTCAGGTGGAAAGTAGAAGTAGTAACCCATCGTTTCCTTTGGGTATCCTACGAAGATACACTTAACAGATCTTTGTTGCAGCTTATCAGCATAGTCACGTTTAACAAACGCCTCACAACCCCAGACCTTTAAGTAAGACAAGTTGGGAGGTGTCCCATACCACACTTCATAAGGAGTCTTAACAACCTTCTTAGTTGGAACCATATTCAATATGCGAACAGCAGTTTCCAAAGCATAATCCAAAAAGGATAAGGGAAGAGTCGTAAGATTAAACATCGATCGCACCATGCCTATCAATGTACGATTCCTTCTCTCAGATACACCATTTTGTTGTGGAGTATATGGAGATGTGAGTTGCTGGACGATACCACACTCAGCTAGATAATCTTTAAACTCTTGGCTTAAATATTCACCACCTCTATCGGATCGAAGAGATTTAATCTTCTTTCCTAGTTGCAGTTCTACTTCACTCTTAATAACCTTAAATGTTTCAAAGACTTCATGTTCATGTTTAAGTAAATAAACATAACCATAACGACTGAAATCATCAGTAAAGGTTTAGAAGTAGCTAGCACCCTTTCTTGACACATGTCTCATTGGTCCACATACGTCAGTATGTATCACACCAAGAAGATCAGAAGCCCTTTCTAAACTATTTGTAAAGGGTTTCTTGGTCATCTTCCCAGATATGCAAGATTCGCATTTATCGAATGATTCATCATTGATGTCTTGCAATAGCCCATCGTGTTGCAGCTATTGCATGCGTTTCTTGCCTATATGAGCAAGTCTACAATGCCAAAGAAATGAAGAATCCAAATCACCTTTGATTCTTTTATTATTGATGCTAAAGACAGAATTATTTTTATCAACAACATTATCATGCAAATCAATTTCAAACACACCATTTACTGGAATAACATTAAAGTAAAAAACACCATTTAAAGAAACATAAATTCCATAATCAGTAAATGTATGAACGAAACTAATATCTTTTAACAAGGAAATAGAAACGACACCCCTAACAATGGAAGGTGCGTAATGACAATCGTTTAATGACAGTACTAAACCCGAAGGTAAAACTAAATCAAACGTGCCTATAGCTTCAACGACTGCATGTGCTCCATTACCCACGTGCAGGTATTGCTGTCCATAGGCAAGCATCCTTGCTCCTCTAAGTCCCTGCAGTGTATTACAAATGTGAATACCACATCCAGTATCATATACCCAGGAATTTATTTTATGAGGAAAAGAAAATAATTCTATCATCAAAAGAGTACCTGAAGTACTGGCCACAGTGCCAATATTTTTATACCTCTTATTGCGCAACTCATCAAGGTACAATGGACAATTCCTCTTCCAGTGTCCAACCTCGGTGCAGTGATGACAAGCCATATCCTTCTTCGGATTCTCACGCTTCTTGGGAGGGTACTTCTTGGGTTCTGGTTGATAAGCCATAACATGTTTTCCCTTATCAACTTTACCCTTACCTTTCCCTTTCTTGTTCGCTAGCGGCTTATTCGGCTTAGAAATTCTACCCTTCTGGATGGTCAAAACCGCAGGTGTAGAGGCCTTCTTGGGTAAACCTTTCTCGTAATCAATGAGCATTGCATGTACCTCACTGACTGTCTTCCCCGTGCAATGCATATTATAATTGCGCACGAAACCATCAAACTCCTTATTAAGGGATCTGTTGATAAGGCCAATTTGTATGTCATTGGGGTAGACATAGTTAAGACGCCCCAACTGGTCCATGTAACTCATCATTTCCAGGCAGTGGGCGCTTACAGGTTTCCCTTCTCCTTGCTTGCAACTATGAAAAGCATCAATCAAGTCATACAGCTCTACAGTTACAGGCTTTTCAAACAACCTTTGCAATTCTTCAAGCATGAGATTAGGGAAGTAATTTTCAAACTGTTTTTGCAAGTTTGGATTCATACTCCCGAGCATAATGCAGGCGACCTCATTATACTTGTCATACTCAGATTGCCATGCAGCTCGTGCTTCAGCAGTAGCATCAGCTGCAGGTTCAGGAGGACAAGGCATAGTAAAATAATTGAGTCTTTTGGAAACCCTCAAGACAATTCTTAGTTGCCGATACCAATCATTGAAATTCGCGCTACCTGTCAATTTATCTCGATCAAACATAGATTTGAACGACGAGGCTAGTGCAGTAGATTCAGCTTGAGCCATTTATACAGAAATAAAAGTTCAAAAGTTAGCACTTTCGATAAGTAAACATTCAAAAAATAAAATACCCTTTGGTCAATATTCATATTAACCATAGAATTTTCCTTGAATTTTGGATCCTCATTATCATAGTTCCACCACATCAGTTGATCTGCTAGTGGTGAAAGTATAGAATAGGTAATCGTTGAAGAACGATAATTGACAAACAAGTTTTCAATTCCAAAAGGTATGGGATTTACAATTTTTCCAAAACAATTAATGCAAAATGTAAGCATGTTTCATCCCATCTTATGCCTTAAGTCATAGGTCTCACTAACTAACTTAATTAAGTTGTCTAACTTAGAAACTGCAAATCATAAAGCTGAGGTCTCACACAACAAAATAATTCACCTTGTTATTGTAATCTAGATCAAGGTCTCACATAACTAAATTACAACTTCAAGTGTTTCATATCGTTAGATGGCATAAACTTAAATTTAAAGGGTACAATTTTGACGTGTAATCAAAACTTATGTATAAAGAAGCATGCATACAACTTTATAACATAAAATTTTTCGAAAAAACTTACTATAGATTTTAATTGCTAAGATTGAATTCTACAAAGTTTTAATCGATGCGTTGAGAAACTTACAACTTTGCACTAAGATACTTCGTACATATATCGGCTATACTAGGTAGCTCCAATCGAACTCACAGGGGGCAGAGGACCAGGTAAGCGCTGAAGCATAACCTTAGACATCCTTTCAGTGAGACTGTGCTCACTTCTTTATCAACCCCTTTATAGTTTGTTCTAGTGGGTGAGCCGTTCTAACCATTTAGTACAGTCGCATCAATCGATTAAAAGTTCAAGAATTATTCTTAGATAACAAATCAGTTTTGCCATTATTTAGTCTATTTAATTTTCTATTCCAAAAAAACCCTTTTTGCTTACAAACATGTCAAACAATATATAAACAAAAAAGCACTTTAATAAAAAATTAAACACACTCAAATAATATAAACATATAACTAAACAATTTTAACATATGTAAAAACAATTAGCCACATGCATAATTATTTCAATAAACTCTAATAACAATTCTAGTCGTAAATAAATGCATACATTAACTAGGGCTTTCATCTCGCAAGAAGATGAGCCACATGCATCGACAAGTCGATTGCGTAAGCCAAAGTTAATAGTATACCAATTATCACATAACGAATTTTATTAGTTATAATTGACGTCTTCCCCAATTTGATAATTATTAAATAAATAAAACATGTGTATCACTTAACAATTAATCAATAAACAAAAAAAAAAACAATACTCCATGGCAAAACATGCATGTTCCACCATGGATTCCGTATAACAATTATCACCCAAGATACGCATATTACATGACACATAACAATTATTCATTAATTAACCACATAAAATTAGCATGCAATCCTAGGGTTTCTACAAGTTTTAAAAAATTAAAACCAAATTAAATAAATATAGGGTAATCGACCCATATATATATAAATTAGGGTTTCGAATTCAAAACCCTAGAAACCATAAAAAAAACATGCATATAATCATAAAGATCCAATTTTTATGTGTTTCGGTAATTAATTACATCATATTAACGGCTCTGATACCACTGTTGGGATTTTATACTCATAATTATACAAAACAAATAACATCATCAAAGCATGCAGCGGAAGACAATAGGAATAATATATGTAAGTAATTAACCGAATAAGAAAACGCGTACCTTTTAGAAATTCAAGAACCAAACGTTGATTGAACAAGAACCAAAAACCCAAAACCCAAATTTAGGGTTTATAAAAATCGACCCAAACAAGAAATCGACCCACAAGGATTACAAGCTCAAGTGTGCTTGTTCTTCGTTCTTGTACACACGTACTAATAACAAATTGATGTGAAAAGCTAGTTCCTTGAATCACAAATAAAACCAAACACTTGTTTCTTTCACTTGGGAAATCGAAACCCTATGGGGAGGGTGGTGAACGATCGGCCAAGGAAAAGAGGGAGGAGAGGAGAAGAGAAATTAGGTTATTGGTGATCCAAGATTAGGTTATGAATGAATACAATGAATTGTATTTATAGGTAACTTAACTTGGTGACCAAGTTTGTGTGGGATTGGGTTTGTAAACCACAACCGATCGGCCTAGGCTCCCAAAAGGGATTCTAGAACCTTCGCGACTTCTAATTTCATTCTTAGTCCTTCTAGTTAATATTTAACGACCGTTAACCAAACCTCGTTAATTGTACGGAGTAATTGCTAAACTAGATCCATTATCCGTTGCGTACTCGTAGTTAAATGGTTAACTAGAATTATAAATCCCAACAAATGTATCTCACAAATGTAAAAGTGTTTGCTTTTCTTATAACAAGGGTTGTTTGTTTACCTCCACTCACACTCAAGCTTAGCTACCTTTTCGTTTTTGAAACTTGAAAATTTTTTGTTAAAAGAGGGGCAGGAGATAACTCTCGATTCTTTTTTTCTTTTTTCTTTTTTTAATTTTATTATTATTTTTCTTTTGTCAACTAGCATTAACCTAATGTAAAAAATTAGGGAACTTTTTCTTTCCATTCACCAATCTTAGATTAAAAAATCGTAATAAAAAAGTATCGGCACACATACGAGTTATCATGTAATGCTAGTTTTTCGTTTCCTCTAGCTAGTTTTTCGTTTCCTCTATCGAAACTTAACTACCTTGTTTTATGTGAAACATGAAAATCTTTTTTCTATAAGATAATTTGTAAAGAGAAAACCACTTCGAACGAAGACAGTATTGAACCTCTTAATATTTCTAGATTTGTGTTGGTAAAAATTAAATGATGAATAACTAAAGTGGATAAGACATATCATAACAAACAAGTTTCACAATATAAACAAACTAAGATATTTTTCAATAGTTAGATAAGGTACACTTAAAAACACTTGCTGCAAATATATTTTTCAATAATTTGTTGGTTACGCATTTAGACTCACGTATTCATCTTGTCATAAACTCGCAATTAGTTAATATAATTATTAATAAGTATTACGGTGCAAGTGTGTAACCCATTTTAGTTAAAAATATACTTGAATCATAAAATGTGTACTACTATCATTTGTTAACCAATACAAAAAATCAAATAGAGATGGAATCATCACATCCTTGGGTATATTCACTTGTATACAATTTATCCTTTGAAGATATATTTGTCCTACCACAAATTACATGTAGACGAAGAATAGAGGTTTCAACAAATAAGAAGCTTTTAACCTTGAACTAATCTAAAAATACATATAATAAGTGCTTGGAAAATCATGAACAAAACCTTTTGTTAAATTCATAAAAAGTTGACAAGTCACACAAGTTATCGAAGAGACAATGACAAACTAAAATTTTAATCTAGTGAATCATTATCCCAATAGTAACATCACACATTCATACTAATATCAACTTACCCAACCAAAATGAATTTAGTATATATATACCTTGCCAACTTCTTCTTTTCCGTTTTATCTACCTACGTGGGATCAAAACAATTTTTATAAAAGATGTTTCAACACACGTAAGCTGTCTACCTCTTTTTCATATCTAACAAAAGTTTTTATGTATCTCTACTAAAATTCAAGCTAAAGTACCTTTTTTATTATTAAACTACATAATTATTATTATAGGTGATAATTTATAACTAAATAAAGCCTTTTTAAGTCATAATTATTATTAAACGAAGAATAGAGGTTTCAACAAATATGAATAATTTTAACCTTGAAATAATCTAATTATAATAAGTGCTTGGAAAATCATGAACCCTGATTCACAAAAAGAAATAGAGGTTTCAACAAATATGAATATTTTTAAGCTTGAAATAATCTAATTGTAATAAGTGCTTGGAAAATCATGAACCCTGATTCACAAAAAGTTAATAAGTCGCACAAGTTAAGGACAAAATCATGATTAAGAAGATTTTTAATCTAATGAATCATTATTCCGTCAATAACATCATACTAATATCACCTTACCTGTTCAACATGACTTTAGTATATATCTTACCAACTTCTTTTCACTACCTATGCGGGATCAAACATTTTTTTTTATAAGATGTTTCAATACGTGTAAGCTATATAACTCTTTTACATTTTTAATGAAGGTTCTTTATTTATCTATACATTTTTTATGAAGATTCTTTATTTTACACATCGTAATTACAATTAACATCTATCGTACCAAACACTTTTATAAATAGAAAAGATATAGCTTGTAGTTATTGCTAACAGCTTACAGTTTATAGTTTACAGCTTACAACATACATCTGGTTTTGCCAAACATACTCTTAGTGCTTGATTCAATCAAGCATTGAACCTTCCCAAATGTAGGTTCCATTGTTACAATTTTTCCAACTAATAAGTATTTAAGTGCAAGTGTGTAACCCATTTATCAAATAGAGATGTACATCTTTAGCTATAATCATTTGTTAACCAATACAAAATATCAAATAGATATGTAGATATAATCATTTGTATACATTTTATCCTTGGAAGATATATTTGTTCTCCGACAAATTAAATGTAAACGAAAAATAGAAGTTTCAACAAATAAGAAGCTTTTTAATCTTAAAATTCACAAAAAGTTAATAAGTCACACAAGTTATCAACATCATGATCGCTCAATAGAATTTAACTCTATTGAATCATTATGCCGTCAATAACATCTATATCTATACTACATTATAATGTATTTATGACTTCCTATAAAAGGAAGTCTTAAAAATATAAGCCTACACATGTTACTATAATTACTAATTCATATAATTAAGAAAAAAAGCATAATGTACAACACTTTAATACACAAAATTTGCAGACGTACAAGACAAGAAGCATAGCGTATACCACTTTAATGCACATATTAAAAAGAACAAAACACCATATTAATGCTATTTAATATAGTCAATTAATTAACTGATCAATAAATACAATTAATACATTTATTAAAACACCTCTAACATGATAAATACAAATTATCAAGCATATTGTACAATCAAATTAAACACAATTCCAACATTAAATGTCACTAATACAAATAATATTCAAGCCCGAACGGGTAACAGACCAAATGGACTTGAGCTCGAATGGGCGCAGGCCAATTGGGCTCGAGCCCGAACGGGCACGGGCTAAACGAAATTTTTGAAATCTGTAAATTTATTGTCAAAAAGAACATAATAAACTAAAATACATGATTCACTTGAAAATTTTATATCAGGGTACCTGCCGTCGAAACGCGCGGGTACCCTGCATTAAATATCACTAATACAAATAATAAAGAACAATATAAAAATATTAAAGCCCGAACAGGCAACGGGCAAAATAGGCTTGAGCCCGAACATGCACTGGCCAAACGGGCTCGAGCCCGAACGGAAATTTAATGTCAAAAAGAAAATAATAAACTAAAATACATGATTTACTGGAAAATTTTATTTTATGATACCCGCCGCCGCAACACGCGGGTACAGTCTTAATAATATCAAGTTAATTACCCATCAAATATGACTTTAGTTTATACCCTACCAACTTCTTCTTTTCACTACCTATGTGGGATCAAACATTTTTTTTATAAGATGGTTCAACACATGTAAGCTATATAAACTATTACATTTTTAAGAGAAAAATACAAAAATAAGCCAAAATCTTTTTTGAAGTGCCCTTTGTGATCACTTTTTAACTCAATGTCCAAAATGGTCATGCGCAACCACTCGACTCCGCAGCTCCTCCCAAAATTCGACACTGCGCAACCACTCGACTCCGCAGCTCCACCCAAAATTCGCCATGTGTCCAAATGAAAGTACAAAAAGTACAAATAATAAAAAAATACAAAAAGTGTACTTTCATTTCGACACGTGGCGAATTTTGGGTGGAGCTGCGGAGTCGAGTGGTTGCGCATGACCATTTTGGACATTAGGTTAAAACTTGACCACAAAGGGGACTTCAAAAAAGATTTTGGCTTATTTTTGTACTTTTCTCCATTTTTAATGAAGGTTCTTCATTTATCTCTACTAAAATTCAAGTATAACTAATTTTTTTAATTATAAAACTACATAATCATTATTCTAGGGGAAAATGAGTGGGAGACTTAAAACTTGTGCCTAATTGTATGACTAACATATGTCGAGTTATCTCATTAGATTGTGAAGTAGTGGGCCTTATTATCTAACCAATGAATTAGTGACATGCAACTTTAGACATGAAATTAGGATTAAAATTAAGTCTCTCAATCACTACTCTATTCTAGGTGATAATTATGTACTAAAAGAGCCTTTAAGGCTTAATGTTTGATTCAACCAGCGTTATCCTGTAGTCTATTGTTTGATTCAACTAGTTACGAGAAACTTGGATATTTATAAAACTTTTTTGTGCAGTGAGAGTTTAAATTACACATGTGTGCTCTAATCTCCAAATTCGGTCCTAACCATTGAATAATCAGTTATATAAGAAATCAAAGACAAATGAAATCTTCACATCCATAGCTATAATAAGTTGTACACGTTTTATACTTGGGCGATATATTTGCTCTACAACAACTAATTATTCTTGTGAAAGTTTCTTACTTTTTGTAACTTTTATGTAACTATATATGTAGATGAAGGAATAGAGGTTTCAAACAAATGACGTGAAGGGATGTTGCTAACTTAAAATAACACAAATTTTAGCCGGAAAGTGTCCAACGCTCAAAATATTCATGCAAAGTGAGATAATTTGGAACTCATTACGATCAATATATGCATATAAAAGTTTGGTGTTTTAAGTCCAACTTTTTAACTAGCTTTTTAACAATGAGTGATCTAGCTTTCTGTCTCATTAAAATCACAAAAAGTTGATTAATCTTACAAGTATAAATTTAACAATCGGCACAATTAATACCATGACATACAATAAAACTAAATTCATGTTACTCAACTAAAGTAACTTTAGTATATAACGTACCATCCTTTTATTTCTGTTACCTATGTGGGATCAAAAACAACTTTTTATCAAGAAAATGTATCAACATATATAAGCTATCTGTATCTTTTTTTATAACAAGGATTGTATGCTGTTGACTATACTTGGGTGTTTTTTTTGTGGCTATGTACTTTCTCACTTTTTTTTTTGAAATTATGTTTGGGACCCTCGTCTTTAATTTATGAAGTTTTGGAATTGTCTTTCAATCGTGACTTTGGATATATATACTTTGGTACATGATGGCAAAGATGACTCTAGAGTGCAATGTCGTCATACTTTATGTCTCTCTAGAATTGTTGGCAATGAGCAAGGCACTTTGGATATTGACCTCAATCTTGATGATTAGAGTTCTTGAAGGTAAAATCCAGCATATAAAAAGCTTTTACCATAAGTTATCTAGCTCCGAATATGATAGAAAATAAAAAAGCTAATTAATCAAACCAGTTATCATATAGATAATGCATGCATCAATAATGATAACATAATACTAATTTCAACATAGACAATGAACATAACTTTAGTATATATGCCACCATCCTTATCTTTATATTACCTATGTGGGATCAACAACAAACTTTTATCTAGAAAATATCTAAACACGTGCAACTTATCTGCCTTTTCACAAGAGGAGAACAAGGTTGCTCAACTTGGTATGTAGTGACGAGATAACCTTAGAGCTTTAGAGAGACCTAAATACCATTGCACGTAACGAGCTATAGAAAATTGAAATCCGGACGAAATGGCTTCAAGTCAGAGACTAATGTTACCTAAAAGTATTAGTTTAGTATATATATATCTAATATTAGTTTAACTAAAAAATACTATAGTGTCGGATATATAACTAGATAGTCAGATATTTAGTTTAAAACCCCAGCAAAACCGGTCCTCACTAAGTTAACCATATTAGTCTGTCAGTTTAGTTGTCTCGGGTATTTTATTCCTTCACTACTTGTGACTACGGAAGTATAAACTTAATTTACAAATAAATGGGTAATGTAGATAAAAGATAATTTGAAAATCAAGATGAAACTTTAGCTGGTAATCTACCTCTCAATATCATGAATAAATAAAAAGATAATTATTCATACAAGTTATCGTCATGATACTACAAGCACAGATTTATTAATCAGGACTTGTAAACCCATGACAATAACATCATATTCATTTTAATTTAGTCAACTAACGTAACTTTAATATATAAGCCACCATCATTTTCTTTCTATTACCTATGTGGGATCAATAACAAACTTTTATCTATAAAAAAATATAAACACATGCAAGCTATCTGCCTTTTTACAATGAGGGTTCTTCATTTACCTCCACTCATATTCAATCTTAGCAACCTTTTTGTTTTAAAACTTGAAAAAAAAGAAAAAAGACAAATGTTAAAAAAGAGGGGAACAAGGTTGCTCAACTTTAGAAAAACCTATATACCATTGCACTTAATGAGCTATAGAAAATTGTAATCCGGACGAAATGGCTTCAAGATGTCAGGGACTAATGGTGTCCTTATCACTTTTATTATCAGCTTGGAAGGAAATCTTAGACCATAGTTAGTATCAAAAGAACATAAAGATTCACGTGTTTGTCAAATAGAAGATATTATAAAGTAAGGGTACATGATATCAAGTTAACGACGCCCAAAAATCCGAATTATAAGATAGGAGGTTTGACTTCTTTTTCCTCCCTGTTACTGAGCTCAATTGCTGCTACTGGCTATAGTTCATAAAATATACAAACGTTATTTAACACGAAGAAATTAAGCTAATTGTGTTGTTGTTTGATGAGTTATGGTTAGTTTCAATCTAACTTATGAAATAAACCAAATAATTTTGAAATAATTTTTGTGTTGGAAAATTTAGTGCATTTGTGGGATTAGTTCACACCTTGTAATGGGTTAGGAGGTACGGAGTGTACACCCATAAGGTCCATGAACACCCTGACTCTTATAGTGGTTTGTATTGGTAGTACTGGTGAAAGTACTGCTTGGTAAAAGTACTGTTGGTGAAAGTACTACTTGTGAAAAGTACTGCTTGTGGAAAGTACTGCTTGTGGTTTCCACTGATAAGCAATGCTTCGACTGATAGGCAGTGTTTCCATTGATAGCACTGTGAAAGTACTGATGCTATGAAAGTACTGATAAGCAGTGTTTCCACTGATAGGCTATATTTCCACTGTAAGTGAAAGTACTGCTAGTGGAAAGTACTGCTTATGGAAAGTACTGCTAAATGGCAGTTACAATTTCTTTATGACCACGTTTAATTGGTCATGTAACCACTAACGGCTATAATGGGGATAATTATGAGGCTATTAATTGGCCGATTAATACTCATAATTCCATTGGAATAGCTCAAGTGTAACCTCCTATATATAGGAGATCTGAACATGCATGAGAGACACACAGAAAACGTAAACACTTATTAGCGAAAGGGTTATAGAATTGTGCCTAATTCTCTAACTGCATTTGGTCTTATCCCAAGTAGATATTCGTGATACCCAGGCATTAGGGTCGAATAGTTTACTTTGGAAAGTGATCACACGATTCCAAGTGATATCCGGTGAGGATTTCAGGTGGGGAAGTTTGAACAGGTCGAATCGTTTCAAACTTCGGTACACAAAGTAACGTCGTCAACGGTAACTAATAGTGTCTTATCAAATGAAACTAACAACCACCAATAAGCAGGGTTTCGTCCCACTTCTATTAGTTAAGTCGTCTTTACACGTTGAGAAGTCGTCTTTGTTTGTTTGACAATCATCATTGTCTATGGTGAACCACCAATGGCCTATAGTGAACCTTAGCACACTAGTGAAAGGTTTCATTTGATAAGCTGGGATTACGGACCCATAGTGCTTATAGATGAACCCTATTCTGGTTTACGTCAATCTCTTAATCCGTGTTAAGATATTGGGAAAGCGATTATTCACAAATGCAAAAGACACACAGAGAGTACGTACAAGTCTAGAGGATATATATCCTCCAATGTGAACTCGATAAGGTTACCTTAATACTCATAATTAGCCGGTTAATTATCGGAGTATTAATAGGGGTAATATCGGCAATCACCAATGTACTGGTTAATTTGCACCAGTATTTCTTTAACATTGACGGTAAATCGTCATGAAAGGTATTCGTCATGAAAGGT
>BPTQ01000005.1:324780316-324935248 GCA_019973895.1 Chrysanthemum seticuspe
ACTGGTCACATTAAAAGGGACTGCAAGGGTGTTAAAGTTGGTGGTAAAGCCAATGGATCAGGCACTAATGGTTCAGGGAGTGGTGGTTCAGCCAACTCACTGAAAGGTCAGAATATGTTTAATAAGTCTTTTCAGATTTATTATGTTACATATGTATCTGAATCTTTTTATGTGCAAGATGATGATGTTGCGTGGTGGGTTGACTCTGGTGCAACAGTTCATGTGTGTAAAGATAGAAGCTGGTTCAAGACTTATGAGTCACTGAATGATGGTTCTATTCTTCACATGGGAAATGAGTCAACAGCCTTGGTGCATGGTCGTGGTTGTGTAGATCTTAGGTTTAGTTCAGGAAAGATTGTAACTTTGTTTAATGTTATTCATGTTCCTGATATAAGGAAAAACTTGGTTTCAAGTAGTGTTTTGAATAATCATGGATATAAACAAGTTATTGAATCTGATAAATTTGTTCTTTCTAAATGTGGTGTTTTTATTGGTTTTGGTTATTTATGTAATCAAATGTTCAGGCTTAATATTACCACTGACAGTGTTATTTCAGCTTTTGTGACCACATATGATCAGAGTGATTCTAACCTTTGGCATGCTAGGCTTGGTCATGTTCACTATAAAAGGATGCAAGATATGTCTAGGGATGGTTTAATCCCTGCTTTTGACATGGACACTGAAAAGTGTAAAACTTGCATGTTGACCAAGATAACCAAGAAACCCTTTCAGGGTGTTAGTCGTGAGACTAAGATCTTGGAGCTTATTCACAGTGACCTGTGTGATTTGCATGCCACTCCTTCTTTGGGGAATAAGAAGTACTTTGTGACATTTATTGATGATGCTTCTAGATTTTGTTATGTCTATCTGTTACATACCAAGGATGAAGCATTAGATAAATTCAAAGTGTTTAAAACTGAAGTTGAATTACAACTTGGGTCTTTGATGAAAAGATTAAGGACTGATAGGGGAGGTGAGTACATGGATACTCAGTACTTTCAGTCTATTGGTATTATCCATGAAACTACTGCTCCCTATACTCCTCAGCAAAATGGTATTTCTGAAAGGAAAAACAGGGTGCTGAAGGAGATGGTTAATTCTATGTTGTCCTATTCAGGACTGAGTCAAGGGTTCTGGGGTGAAGCTATGTTAACAGCTTGCTATTTATTAAATAGGGTTCCTAACAAAAGGAACAAGGTTACCCCTTATGAACTCTGGACTAAAAGGAAACCCAACCTGAACTATCTCAGGGTCTGGGGTTGTAGGGCTGTTGTAAGACTCCCTGATCCAAAGCAAAAGACTTTGGGTGAAAGAGGCATTGACTGCATCTTTGTTGGATATGCTGAGCATTCCAAGGCTTTTAGGTTCTATGTTATTGAACCTAATGAACATGTTTCAGTTAACACAATAATTGAATCAAGGGATGCAGATTTTGATGAGAATAGATTCTCATCAGTCCCTAGACCAAGTATGAGGATTCCTAATGGAACTCATGACACTGGTGTACCAGAGGTCCCTGATGATGAACCATCATTGGTCCCTGATGAGGTTGTGGTTCAGCAACCTGAACCTGTGCTCAGGAAGAGCAAAAGGGTCAGGACTCCAAAGTCATTTGGACCTGAGTTTCAACTATACTTAGTTGAAGGCACTAGAGATGAGGTCTCAGACCAATACTCCTATTGCTTCATTGTTGAGGATGACCCCAAAACATTTGAAGAAGCAATGAAGTCCCAGGATATTGCTTTCTGGAAAGAAGCAATCAATGATGAGATGGATTCCATCATGGGCAACAACACTTGGGTGTTGGTTGATCTACCACCAGGTTGCAAACCTTTGGGTTGCAAATGGATTTTCAAAAGAAAAATGAAGGTAGATGGAACTATTGAAAAGTTCAAGGCTAGACTAGTCATTCAGGGCTTTAAACAAAAGTCAGGAATAGACTATTTTGATACTTATGCTCCTGTGGCTCGTATCAGTACCATAAGACTGCTGATTGCTATGGCATCTATTCACAATCTGGTTATTCATCAGATGGATGTGAAAACAGCTTTCTTGAATGGTGAATTGGAAGAGGAGGTTTATATGAACCAACCTCAGGGCTTCATCATGCCTGGCAATGAAAACAAGGTGTGTAAACTGATTAAGTCTCTTTATGGACTTAAGCAGGCACCTGAGCAATGGCATCAAAAATTTGATGAAGTGGTTTTGTCTAGTGGTTATGTTCTTAACCAAGCTGACAAATGTGTATATAGCAAATTTGATGAATCTGGTAAAGGAGTCATCATTTGTCTATATGTTGATGACATGTTGATCTTTGGCACTGACCAAAATCAGGTTGACCTAACAAAGGAATTTTTGTCATCAAGATTCTCCATGAAAGACATGGGGGAGGCTGATGTTATCCTTGGTATAAGGATTAAACATGAAAGTAAAAGAATTTCTATCTCTCAGTCACATTATATTGAGAAGGTACTGAGGAAATTCAATTACTTTGATTGTACTCCAGTGAGTACACCTATGGATACTTGTGAGAAGCTGATGCCTAATCATGGCAAGGCTGTATCTCAACTTGAGTATTCTAGGGTAATTGGCTGCCTGATGTATGCCATGACTTGTACAAGGCCTGATATTGGTTTTGCAGTGGGAAAATTGAGCAGGTATACTAGCAATCCTAGTGCTCATCACTGGCAAGCAGTTCAAAGGGTACTGAAGTATTTGAAGAGAACTATGGATTATAGTCTCTCATATACTGGATATCCTTCAGTGTTGGAAGGTTACACTGATGCAAGTTGGATCAGTAACACTGAAGACAATTCGTCTACCAGTGGCTGGGTATTCCTACTTGGTGGAGGTGCAATTTCTTGGGCATCCAAGAAACAAACTTGCATCACCAGTTCAACAATGGAATCTGAATTTGTGGCTCTAGCAGCTGCTGGTAAAGAAGCTGAATGGTTGAAAAACTTGCTTCTTGAGATTCCATTGTGGCCTAAACCTATAGCACCTATTTCTATCCGGTGTGATAGTGCAGCTACATTGGCTAAGGCTTATAGCCAGATGTACAATGGTAAGTCTAGACACTTAGGTGTCAGGCATAGCATGATTCGTGAGCTTATCATGAATGGGGTGGTATCTATAGAGTTTGTGAGATCTCAACAGAACTTAGATGATCACTTGACGTAGGGTCTGGCTAGAGACTTGGTTATAAAGTCTGCTAAAGGGATGGGTTTAAGTCCAACTTAGTCACTGAATGCTAGGACACCCAACTCCCTCCTGAGGAAACTTAGGAGCTGAGTTCAATGTGGAAAGCTGAACATTCAGTGGACTGGAGCACATGTTTTATTTACATCCCAAGGTTGTGCTCAGAACCTGCTGAAAGGAGGATGAAGTCTTTACTTCTTAATGGTTAATTTTCTTTGAAAAAGTGCTTGACAGGAGCATGACTAAAGAGGAACCACCTATGTAAATGTTGAAGTTTTTCCGCTTCAGGAAGCTTTGGACTTTTAGCTTTTGCAACATTTATGAATTTGGATATGGACACATGTCTTGTATAGTGTCAGGAGCTTTTAAGTGTTTGAAAACTTGTGTGTAGTTATCTTCAGGTACTCAAATGGGTTGAAGGGTTCAATTCTTAGAACACCCTGATTCTCGAATATTTGAACGTGTAATTACTAAGATGGAAATTCAATCCTCAGGACATTTTCATTTATGCACATGTTTTGATTGATGTTTATTTTTCATGCAAAGGAAGTGAACTAAATTTGGGGAGGATTGTTGGAAAATTTAGTGCACTTGTGGGATTAGTTCACACCTTGTAATGGGTTAGGAGGTACGGAGTGTACACCCATAAGGTCCATGAACACCCTGACTCTTATAGTGGTTTGTATTGGTAGTACTGGTGAAAGTACTGCTTGGTAAAAGTACTGTTGGTGAAAGTACTGCTTGTGGAAAGTACTGCTTGTGGAAAGTACTGCTTGTGGTTTCCACTGATAAGCAATGCTTCCACTGATAGGCAGTGTTTCCATTGATAGCACTGTGAAAGTACTGATGCTATGAAAGTACTGATAAGCAGTGTTTCCACTGATAGGCTGTATTTCCACTGTAAGTGAAAGTACTGCTAAATGGCAGTTACAATTTCTTTATGACCACGTTTAATTGGTCATGTAACCACTAACGGCTATAATGGGGATAATTATGAGGCTATTAATTGGCCGATTAATACTCATAATTCCATTGGAATAGCTCAAGAGTAACCTCCTATATATAGGAGATCTGAACATGCATGAGAGACACACAGAAAACGTAAACACTTATTAGCGAAAGGGTTATAGAATTGTGCCTAATTCTCTAACTGCATTTGGTCTTATCCCAAGTAGATATTCGTGATACCCAGGCATTAGGGTCGAATAGTTTACTTTGGAAAGTGATCACACGATTCCAAGTGATATCCGGTAACCACCAAGTGGTATCTGTTACTACTAACAGTTTGTTTGTTTCTGCTGAAGAGTTGCACATTTCTGCTGAATTGATTATCTTCACCCTGCTTTGGGACGAATAACCACCAACAATCAAAGTAAACTATTCTGTGATAATCAATGGCAACTGCTGCAATGAAACACATGGCTTCAAACTTTGCTAAGCTGGACAAGTTTGAAGGGGTGGACTTTAGGAGGTGGCAGAAGAAGATGCACTTCTTGCTGTCAAGCATGAGTGTGGTCTATGTGCTGACTACTCCAATTCCTGATGATGGACTATGGATTATAAAACCAACAAGTTTTATTCCAGAAGTTTAGTACACTTATATTAACCCAAACCATGAAAAGCATATGCCAAATGAGTAATCCATAAAATGCGAAAACCAACCTATTGACATAATGACATGTAATAAAAGCTACACGTTTTAACCCAAGCTGATATAGACCCAGCCCAACTTGTTGACATTTACGGGGTTTCATTGTCCAACAATTTTTACAATGAATAAATCAAAAAACAGTGGCACACAGACGAGTCATTTTTTAATGCTAGTTTTTAATTTACTCCACTGAAACTTAACTGCCTGATTTATTTAAAACATGAAAATCCTTTTTCTAGAAGATAATTTGTAACGAAAAAACGCTTCTAACTTACGGTTTGATTTTGGAACCAAAATAATATTGAACCTCTTAATATTTGTAGTTTTTAATTTTTGTTTGGTACAAATTAACACGATGAATAACCCAAGTGGAGAAGTCATTGTTTCATAACAATCTAGTAATTAACAAACAAGCTAAGTTATACAAGAAGCATTTAATTAGCTAACTGTAAAAGTTAAATGCTTTTTAACCAACAAAAGCTAATAAAACAAAATTACCTATAAAGTGTATTCACAAAAAGCTATAAAAATTAAAAGTGTATATATCATAAACAAAATTGTTGTCATATAACTACAAAAAGTTAACGATAGATAAAAACCTATTTCAAGAAACAAAAAATTAATAAGTCATACAAGTTATCGTTCATGAGAACACCATTAACGCGCTTTTGTGAGCAATACCATAATAGTAATCAACTTACCAACCTAATATAACTCTAGTATATAGGGTAGTGACTTTTTCTTTCTAATACATATGTGGGATAAAAAACAATATTCTTTCAAGAAATTGTGTCATATAAGTTATCGGATGGTTCTTTATTTACCCCTATTCAAACTCAAGCCTAACTGGCTAACTGTCTTTTCTTTTATGAAACTATAAAATCATTCTTCCAAATGTAATTTCTCAAAAAAAAGAAAAAAAAAAGAAGAAAAAAGCTTTAATGGCTTATTGTTTGATTCAAACCAGCTTTCAACCTCTTCATATGCAGTAGGTTCTATTTTAACAATTTTCCAATTTTAATTCAACACAAACATGATGAGACAAATACATATATTTTTTATATTATTTAACAAAATGCATTTTTTTTAAATGACATTAAGTTTGGTTGTTTGCATAGTTTGTATATTTAGGGCCAGTTTGATTTGGGGGTTTAGGATAAAAGATTGGGACTTGGATAAGTAAATGATGTTTGGTATATTTTTGTTGGCTTTCCGTACGTCAGTCACTCCTCAAAATCATCTTTGTGTAAAACCCACTAAGATAGGTTCCTTTTCATTGGTTTTGTAAATGAATGAGTTTATTTTAACAATTTAAAATTATGTATGTGTTCACAACCACATATTCTAATGTATATAATTGACATGTTATTATTATATATATATATATATATATATATATATATATATATATATATATATATATATATATATATTTCATTTCTATTCCTAAACCTAATATAAAACAAAAAACTTTTTATATTTCTTTCTCTTACATCAAATTCAAATCTAACTCCAAATCCAAATCATAATTCAAATTCAAATCTTAATCCTAAAACCATCTCGAAACCAAACAGGCCCTTAGTCTATTATTTTATTGATTCAACTTTTACTTATCAATTGATTGCATCATGTTTCCAAGCAATCTTGAAAAGGTGGTGATACTCACACCACATCTTTTAATGCATGCATCATAATTTGTGAATTATAGTATTTTATGGTACTAATCCTTAAATCGTGATGCATACATCAAAAGATGTGGTGTAGGTATCAATTCTCTCTTGAAAAGTAGCTATGAGAAACTTGGATAGTTATAAAACTATTTTGTGAGAGTTTAAATTGACACATGTGTGCAATAATCTCCAAATCTTGTCATAATCATAGTATAATCAGTTCAAACCAAAAGAAAAAAATGAAATTCACATCATTAGCTAAAGTCAGTTGTATACGTTTTATATATACTTGGGCGATATATTTGCTCTACAACAACTAATTATTCTTGTGAAATTTCTTAATTTTTGTAACTTTTATGTAACTAATTATGTATATGAAGGAATAGAGGTTTCAAACAAATTAATCTGAAGAGGCTTTGTTAACTTTAAATAGCACAAATTTTAGTCGGGAGGTGTCTAACGTTCAAAATATTCAAGCAAAGTCGGATAATTTAAATCTCATTAAGATCAATATAGGTATATAAAAGTTTCGTGCTTTAAATCCAATAAATAAAAAAACTTTTAAACTATGAGTGATCTAACTCTGAATATCAAGAAAAAATAAAAAGTTAATTAATCATACTAGTTATCGAGTGATGTAGCTCTCAATATAACATAAAAACAAAATGTTAATCAATCATAGAAGTCAACTTCAAAATATTCAAGCAAATTCGGATAATTTAAATCTCATTAAGATCAATATATGCATATAAAAGTTTCGTTCTTTAAATCCAACAAATAAAAAAACTTTTTAACCATGAGATATCTAGCTCTGCATACCACAGAAAAATAAAAAGTTAATTAATTATACGAGTTATCGAGTGATGTAGCTCTGAATATCATAGAAAAACAGTAAGTTAGTAAATCATACAAGTTATCGTGTTGATAATACATGTAACAAATTTATTATCCGCAACACATATAACCACACAATAACATAATACTAATTATAACTTAGTAAACCAACATAACTTTAGTATATAAGCTACCATCATTTTCTTCTATTACCCATGTGGGATTGAAAACAATTATTTGTCAAAAGAATGTAGCTAACACATGTATGGTGTCTACTTTTTTTTCTAACAAAGCTGGATAGACAAAGATGGGTTTATGTTTGCCTTAACTTTTTTGCCAAGTTGAGCTCCTCGCTCATAAACCTCAAAGGATTGTACCTTGGATAGGGATCAATTAAAGCTGCTAAAACTCTCAATGTGTTGTCATACACATTCTCACAATCCTGCGTTCAAAGTTTGGTCAAGTGATTACGAGATAGCTAGTCGTAAGACATTGTAAATACACTCAAATTTTATGTGTTTTTGTTACCACCACCATACTTTCACTATAAATGAAAAACATAGCAAGCTTTAGGGGTGAGCATGGGGCAGGTTTATGCTAAAACCAAAAACCGAAGCGTAAATTCTGCTTTAACATTAGAATACGCTTTAGGTGAATAAAAGCCTCAATATAAGAGTTCCTGTTATTCTAAAAAATTTTCCATTTTATGAATTTGACATCTTATTAATAACATGAAACACAAATTGACCCATTTCCATATAACGGGTTAAAAATCACTTATATGTTCAGTTATACAGCTCCACATGCAACAACAAAAAAAAACCTTTGGTATTAACATAATCAAAGAACAAGTAAATCATAATATGAAAACATACCATGTCGTACTGGCAGAAATCTTCAAATTGCGAGTATAGATAAGATGATCGTAACCCAATAACTGCAAACATTCTACAATTGATTTCCAAAAACGGAAGCAGGTCAAAGAAAGCACTAAGCAGCAAACGAAAGAAGCGAAGGAAACTTGGCTTTCTTAATAAGATAATTCACATATTGCAATATAGTGCAACATACTATAACACCAAATCATCTATAGGTGATTACAAAAATATAAATTCCCTAAGAAATAGAGACTACACTGACTGCTACAAAAACATGAATGATGGTTTTTGAAGCAATATTGAAGTTAAAAGAACATATATCATAGATTCAAATAGCATAAGCATACTACGAAGTATTGTTTTACATATGAGATGTGTGAGTCTTTGCCTTTATAAGATAATTTGTAACGAAAAAATCACTTCTACCTTACAATTTGATTTCAGAACGAAAATAGTATTGAACCTCAAAATATTTCTGGTTTTGGTTTAATACAAATTAACATGATGAATAACTCGAGTGGATAAGAGAACCAAGTTACACAATTAGTCAATTAGATAAGATACACTAAAAACACTTAGTAAAAATTTATTGCATTATTTTATAATGAGAATCCTTCACTAGGGACCGCAAATGTGTGTCATAAACTTGTAATTAGTTAATATAACTATTAACAAGTATTACGGTGTAAGTATGTAACCCATTTAAGTTTAAAAAATACTTGAATATTAAAATAATAATAGAGGTTCAAACGATTTATGTGAAAAGATCGTCTTAACTTAAAATTGCACAAATTTTACATGTTGTGATTTAACATTAAAAATATTCATGTAAAACTCATATGCTTTAATCTCACCACGTTCAAAATATAGATATACAAGTTGGGTGCTTAAATCCAACAAATAAGAAGCTTTTTAACCTTGAATAGTCTAACATTTAAGATAACATGTAATAAATGCTTTGAGAATCATGAACAAAACCTATTGCAAAATTCACAAAAAGTTGGTGATTTAGACAAGTTACCGGAAGGACAATAAAGGGATAGATTTTTAACCTATATAGATATACAAGTTGGATGCTTAAATCCAACAAATAAGAAGCTTTTTAACCTTGAATAGTCTAACATTTAAGATAACATGTAATAAGTTCTTTGAGAATCATGAACAAAACCTATTGCAAAATTCACAAAAAGTTGGTGATTCAGACAAGTTACCAGAAGGACAATAAAGGGATAGATTTTTAACCTATATAGATATACAAGTTGGATGCTTAAATCCAACAAATAAGAAGCTTTTTAACCTTGAATAGTCTAACATTTAAGATAACATGTAATAAGTGCTTTGAGAATCATGAACAAAACCTTTGGCAAAATTTACAAAAAGTTGGTAATTTAGACAAGTTACCGGAAGGACAATAAAGGGACAGATTTTTAACCTATCCTATCATCATCCGCCAATAACATAATATATATATATACAAGTTGGATGCTTAAATCCAACAAATAAGAAGCTTTTTAACCTTGAATAGTCTAACATTTAAGATAACATGTAATAAGTGCTTTGAGAATCATGAATAAAACCTATTGCAAAATTCACAAAAAGTTGGTGATTTAGACAAGTTACCGGAAGGACAATAAAGGGATAGATTTTTAACCTATATAGATATACAAGTTGGATGCTTAAATCCAATAAATAAGAAGCTTTTTAACCTTGCCGTCTAACATTTAAGATAACATGTAATAAGTGCTTTGAGAATCATGAACAAAACCTTTGGCAAAATTCACAAAAAGTTGGTAATTTAGACAAGTTACCGGAAGGACAATAAAGTGACAGATTTTTAATCTATCCTATCATCATCCGCCAATAACATAATATTATTACCAACTTAACAACCTAACCTAACATGACTTTAGTATATATCCTATCAAATACTTCTATTCACAACCTATGTGGGATCAAACATTTTTTTATAAGATGTTTCAACACATGTAAGTTATATAACTTTTCATTTTTAATGAAGGTTCTTCATTTATCTTTAATAAAATTCAAGTATACCTACTTTTTATGATAACATATAATAAAGCCTTGAAAAACCATGGACAAAACCTTTAGCTAAATTCACAAAAATTTAATAAGTCACACAAGTTATGGCCGGAACCTTGATCCAACATATTTTTAATCTGACGAATCACTATCTTGTCAATAACATCATACTAATACCAACTTACCCATTCAACATGAGTTTAGTATATATTCTACCAACTTCTTCTTTTCCCTACCAATGTATCAACACATGTAAGCTATCCTCTTTTTCATTCATAATGAAGGTTCTTTATTTATGTCTACTAAAATTCAAGCTTAACTACCTTTTTATTTTAAAACTGCATAATCAATATTCTAGGTGATGATTTTTAACTAAATAAAACTACATTTCTTTCCAACTTTATTTTGACACAAACCTGATGAGACACAGCTTTCATATATATGTTATAGTATTTAGAGAAACGTGTTATCTTAGATAGTTCAATGACACGATGTGGGTTGGTTTGTTTTGCACATAGACTCAAACCTTATTTATATCTAGAAGAAAATAAATAAATGTTGATTTTGATGAAGGCCTACGTTTTTTTGTATGCATGATTTGCATTTAGTCCATTGTTTTATTAATTCAACTTTTATTTGTCAGTTAAAAATTATTTTGTTAGAGTTTAAATTGACACATGTGTGCTATAATCTCCAAATCCGGTCATAACCAAAGTATAATCAGTTGTATATGTTTATGATTTGGACATGTTATCATCACCTAGAATATTGATTATGCTAAAACCAAAAACCTAACCGTAAATTCCGGTTAACATTAGAATACGCATATAAGCCCCAATCTAAGAGTTCCTTTTGTGCTAAATGTTTCTATTTATGAATTGGACATGTTAACAATAAAATGAAACCCAAATTGACCCATTTCCATATTACGGGTTAAAAATCACTTACAGTGTATGTTCAATTATACACCTACACATGCACAAAAATAAATACCTTACGCATTAACATAATCAAAGAACAAATAAATCGTAATATGAAAACATACCATGCAGTATTGGTAGAAATCTTTACATTGCCAGTAAAGATCAAATGATCGTACCCCAAGAACTACAAACAAAGGAAGCAAAGAAATTAAAGGCATATGACATCTTCACATTCTTAGTTATAATCAGTTGTATACGTTTGATACTCGGACGATATATTTGCTCTAAAACTACTAATTGTTTTTGTGAAATTTCTAAATTTTTGTAACCTCTATGTGATTATATATGTTGATGAAAAATAGAGGTTTGAAACAATTAATGTGAAGAGGCGATGTTGACTTTAAAGTCGTACAAATTTTAGCCACTAGATGACTTCACGTTTCAAATATTCATCCAAAAGTCACATATATGCTTTAAATCTCACCATGTTAACAGATATACATATAAAAGTTGGATGTTTTAAATTCAACAAATAAAAGGCTTTTCAATCATGAAGTGAAAAATGAATTCTTTGAATATCATGAAGAAAACATTTTGCCAAAAACTAAAAAAGTAAATGAATTATACATACAAGTTATCCCACAAGCAACAAAAGGATAGATTTATTCCCCTATACATATGTCACCTGTAAGATAACATAATATTAATCCAAGCTTGATCAACTAACATATCTTTAGTATATAAGCTATCAACGTTTTCCTTTTGTTATCTATGTGGGATCAAAAACAATATTTTATCTAGAAAACATATAAATACATGTAACTATCTGCCTTTTTACAACGAGTGTTCCTTATTTACTTCCACTCATATTCAAGCTTAGCTACCTATTTGTTTTTAAACATGAAATATCCCTAGTTAAAAGAGAGGGGCACACGGTTGCTCAACTTGAGATGTAGTGACAAGATAACTTTAGAGATTTAGAAGACCAGGACCTAAATACCATTACACTTAACGATCTTTTGAAAACTGAAATCCCGACGAAATGGCTTCAAGATGGCAGGGACTAATGGTGTTTAAGGAAAAGATGACCGTGCATGTTCAAGACTTGTGAAGGTAGTATGTTTGCATATATTCCTGAGATTGCGACGCTCAAGTCTTTGGGCCTCGGATGCTTGATGAAAAAGAAGAAGTCTTTTGATGATGATGTTATTCGTTTATTTACCACCTTGTTGTTGATGCTCAATAAGGTTATGAAGTATTGTTTAAAACATGTTTGCAACCCTGACAAGGATCTTAAGTCACTTTTTTGTTTCAGGCAACTCTCTAGCTATCAGTCGATAGCCTGGTGGACCACGTCCTAAAAACTTATTATTCCGTGACCGAAGGCAAAAACAAACAAGAGATTTCCGAACTAGTAAGAGATTTCCAAGATATTCAACAGGGACATCGACTCTTACACTCCTGATTTCAAGGTTTACCCGGCTTTTTATCATAAGAACATGTAGGTTTTAACTGTTTATATCGCAGTAGTGTTAACAACTATCAACCGGTATGATGTTCGTTACATATGGGTGTCTTTTGTAGGTCTTCACTTTGTCACTTGATCGAACCCTACTCTTGATGGTTTTATTGCATTGTCTTTCATTCGTGACTTTGAATATATATATGATTAGACCATTTTATTGCAATGTTCTCTCTGCTAACAGTCTATTTCATTGCATTGGATGCATAGTCGAACAAATCGCCACTTCGGATATATACATCATCACTATTAGTTTGAAAAAGGACGCGATCTTGGTAGTGGTATTGACCTGAATCTTGATGATTAGACTTCTTGAAGATAAAATATTTTCTAGTCTTTTTCCAATAGAGGCTCGGAATCCACCTTCCTTGAGTTCCTTCTTTGATGCTGAAACAAAATGATCATGTATGTTCATTTTTTCGGGTGAATTGTGTGAATAGGAGCACCAAGTTCATCCTTTGCTCGATCCGTGTGTTCACATCAATATCATCTCCCCTCCCATGGGTTACTTTTCGATAGCGTGGTGAATGTTCTTTTTAATAATATAAGCAAACTATTGTTCCTCCTATTTTGGAGGATGTCATGGCCGTTTAAGAGTGTTGTGGGTAAAATGTTGCATGCGGCTTCTGCTTACTACATTTGGATGGAACTAAATAATAGGGTGCTTAAAAACACTAGAAGATCGCCTGAGGAGATTAGAGACATGATCATGACTATGATTCGGCTTAAGGTCGTCACTTTCGGGTTCAAAAACTCCTCGAGGGTTAAACGTTTGCTTCCGTTGTGGAAAATTCCTTGAAATTTTAGGTTGTATAGATGTTAGTTTTGTTTTCTCATGATGTAATGTTGCATTACATCTAAGGTTCGTTTTTGTGGCGTGTTACAAACGAGTTAGTGGTTGTTCAAGCCTTGTGGTGGAGGTTAATGTGGTACTCTGCCACATTTTATTGTACTTAAACATTATTTTGTGGTTAGTATATTTTTCAGGGTAACCCTTTTACCTAAAAAGAATATACTTTTTAATAACTAGATGAGGTACACTAAAAAAACACTTAAAATATATTGCATTATTGCATAGTGAGAATCCTTCACTAGGGACCGCAAAATGTGCTGCTTGCACAGTTAAACTCATATATTCATCTTGTCATAAACTCGTAATTAGTTAATATAATTATTAATAAGTATAATGGTTTAAGTGTGTAACCCATTTAAGTTTAAAATATACTTCAATCATAGAACTTAGTACTCATCACTTGTTAACCAATACAAATAATCAAATAGAGATGTACATCCCTAGGTATAATCACTTGTATACATTTTATCCTTGGAAGATACATCTATTCTATGACAAATTAATTTGTAGAAAGAAGCTTTTTAACTTTGAAATAATCTAACATTTATGATAATCTATAACGGTGTACACTTTTTTAATATTAAATTAAATTATGGGTAGAAGCAGAAGACAGACTCTATATCGATAATTAAATGAAAAACGAGGCTCGTGTAAACACCTTCCCACTTCCTTTTCTAGGCGATGTGGGATGCACAACTTTTTCCAAATTTTGTGTATCATGTGGCTCACTTTGAGACACGATATCTCATTCATACCCACTCCATTTTTTACACATTTTAGCTCGTTGCGAAGCTCTCGTCGATGAGAACGCAAAGCTACCAAGAAATATAAATATATATAACATAAACATATATTTGCAAAACAAATTTTCCAACATCTTTTGCTACGTTACTTAATGGGTATGATGCTGTTTTTCAAATTGTTGTATGTGTTTACGACAGTGGTTGTTTGTATAGGTTATCGACCACCAACATACTTTCTACTATAAATGAAAAACATAGCAAGTTTTAGGGGTGAGCAAGGCACGGGGTGAGGCAACTTTATGCTAAAACTATAAACCGAACAGTAATTTTCAGTTTAATATTAGATACGCTTTAGAGAATATAAGCCCCAATTTAAGAGTTCCTTTTTTACTAATATCACACTGTCACTTCTTGACATTGATTAAACTGGTTATTACTTATTACCATCGACTAAAAACTCGACACCACTTGAAATAATTGGTCATTAGCACGACTTCTTCACAATAACCTAGCTAAAGTTTGTGGTGTGTTTCATCGATATATCATATATGACTTGATCAATGATCAAAAATTAATATTCGAGAACCAAGCGAAAGAGACACGGCCTTTTTGTTTGATAGTCTTGTCTAGTTATTTTAGCTAGCATAAACTAACGTAAAAAATAAGGGAATTTTTTCAGTTTTTTTTCTATTTACCCATCTGGGGTTTAAAAAAACCTGTAATAGAAAAGTATCGGCTCCACATACGAGTTATCATTTAATGATAGTTTTTGGTTTACTCCATTGAAACTTTAACAACCTTGTTTTATGTGAAAGCTGAAAATCTTTTTTCAGATAATTTGTAATGAAAAAACCACTTATGCCTTACGATTTGATTTTGGAACAAAAATAGTATTAAGCCTCTCAATATTTCTAACCACAAAAAACTGATTGTAAAAGTTAAATGCTATTTAACCACAAAAAGCTAAAGTTTTTATTTAACTATAAAGTGTTTTAACGTCTAACCTTAAAAGTGTAATAGTTATTTCTTTGAATTATCATAAATAAAATTGTTTTCAGACAACTACAAAAAAGTTAACGAAGATAAAAATTTTTCAGAGAACCATAAACAGTTAACGATGAAAAAAAAACTTTTTTCAAAAACCGAAAAGTTAATGAGTCATACAAGTTATTGTCCGCACTAAACACTGTAGACAAATGATTTATTTGCCAACAGGAGTAGGGAAGACAACAACACAATAGTAAAACCAAAAAGTTAACGAAGATAAAAACTTTTCAGAGAACCATAAACAGTTAACGATGAAAAAAAAACTTTTTTCAAAAACCAAAAAGTTAATGAGTCATACAAGTTATTGTCCGCACTAAACACTGTAGACAAATGATTTACTACATCCGTCCCAAATTTATAGTCCCCTATTGACTTTTTTGGTCTTTCTTGTTCAATTTTGACCTTAAATATTTTTGTTTGTGTTATACAATAGTTGATGAAAAAATATACTAATGAAAATACATTTAAAACTCAATTCATTCATATATTTTGCATCAAGTATTATATAATACAAACAAAAATATTTACGGTCAAAGTTAGAAAATAAATACCGAAAAAGTCAATAAGGGACTGTAATTTTAGGACGGAGGGAGTATTTGTCAACAGGAGTAGGGAAGACAACAACACAATAGTAAGATCAACTTACCAGTCCAACTTAACTTTAGTATATAAGATACCAAGTTTTTCTTTCTATTACCTATGTGGGATCAAAAACAATCTTCTTTTAAGATATTGTATCTTATAAGCTATCTGAAAGTGCTTGATTTACCCATACTCAAACTCAAGCCTAATTTTTTTTTTTTTTTTTGGAACGGCGGATTTAATAAGACAACTATGGCTTTGTGTTTGATTCAAACCATCTTTCAACCTCTTAGAATGTAGTAGGTTCTATTGTTACAATTTTTCCAATTTTACTTTGACACAAACATGATGAGACACAACTTTCATATATGTGTTAGCATGTAAAAAATGCATTTTTAAATGACATTGAGATGGGGTTGGTTTGTTTTGCACATAGACTCAAAGATAATTTATATCTAGAATTTTCGAACTATGATGTAACATGCATTCTATGTACTAATATGCCAAGTGAGAAGCAAGAACTTGTTCTATGCTTATTATAAAAAATCTCTACAAACTACTAGAACTCGGATATAAACATCTTTTTTAACAGCGGTTATAAACATGCTGGTTCATATAATCATATGTTCGGTACCAAAGACAAAGTTGCTTTGTTTTTTTTTTTTCCTTTCTAAAAAGCACAAATAAGATCGTCCCATCGGACACATAGTTAAGTACATCACTTAAGTTAAACTTACTTTACGATGATGTATCGTTATTTCTATTAATAAATGTAGTTAACGCTATAGCATTATTTGTTGCACATAAATCTTGATGGGAGGATTAATAATATACAGATGTTTTCCTTCAAATCATAGAACAATAAATTGTTTGTGGCACGTCATTTTTTACATAAAATCTGAACAAATCATGTTAGCTACTATGCCAATTGAGTATTGTATATGTGAAGAGGTTTTGTTAACTTAAAATAGCACAAGTTTTAGCTGGGAGGTGTCTAACGCTCAAAATATTCATGTAAAGTCGGATAATTTAGATCTCATTACGATCAATATATGCATATGAAAGTTTGATGCTTTAAATCCAACAAATAAAAAGGCTTTTTAACTATGAGTGATCTAGCTTTAAACATAATAAAAAAAATAAAAAGTTAATTAATCATACAAGTTAAGGTGCTCACCAACATGGCGAGATTTTTAATCTCACCACATATCATCAACACATTAACATAATACTAATCTTAACATGAAGAAGCAACATAACTTTAGTATATAGCCTACCATCATTTTCTTTCTATTACCTATGTGGGATAAAAAACAATTGCTTATCAATAAAGTGTCTCCCTTTTTTTTGTAACAAGGGTCGTTTATTTACCTCCACTCATACTCAAGCTTAGCTACTTTATTGTTTTTGAAACTTGAGAATCTTTTATTAAAAGAGGGGAAAAAGGTTGCTTAACTTCATATTTATATCACTATTGTTTACAATGATATATTGCGTGAAGTATATACCACTATACTAAATTATAATTTTGCACCTCAATTTCTTCTAACCTTAAATATTCAGAACATATGTTGCCAAGATTACCTGACATGTTTTTCTGATACTTAGTGTAAATGCTACTTGTTTAGCCTCAATGATTCTTTAAAACTGGTTAGAGTGAAACATGCTCTCGTGAATCTTGTACACTTTTAGAATTTGCTCGTTGGTCATCGGTGTCAGATCATAAGCAATTGCAAAACATTTTTCACCTTTCATTACCGCTAGGCCATATCTGTAGTAATCGAAAATCTGTCATAACAAAACATATTATTGTCTGCCAACAACTTAAATTCTCTTCAATCTAAGATAGGTATAATGAATGTCGATTTTAATGATCCATTTAACAAGTCTACCCTTAATTGCATTAAAGATAACAATCACTTTCCTAATGAATGAGAATTTAAATTATTGGATTAAAAAAAAAGGGCAGTTTTTTTAAGACAATGTGATGTGGACGATTAAAATGTGCCATATATTAAGGTTTAACACTTATGCTAATCTAGTCCCAATAAATAAAAAAAAAGATAAAATAAAACTAATTTAACAAAATATATATGAACAATGAATTATTCTCGTAGTTAAGAGGAATAGAATTACGCGGTTATTTTGTAGTAGCCTAAGCTATATATAATCAGTTATATATGTTTTACATGCTTTACAACAAATTATTAATCTTTTAAATTTCTTAATTTTTGTAACTTCTATGTAACTACATATGTAGATGATGAAAAAAAATATAAGGTTTCACGCAATTAATGTGAAGAGGCAATGTTAACTTAAGATAGCACCAACCTTTAATTAATAGGTGATCTAACGTTCAAAATATTCATGCAAAGTAGGATACTATCTTATTTCTATCAATTAAATGAAGACGAAGAATAGAGGTTTCAACAAATAAGAGTGATTGGAAAATCTTGAACAAAGCCTTTTGCTAAATTTACAAAAAAGTTATTAAGTCACATAAGTTATTGCCAGAAGATTGACTTCCTAGATTAAAATCATTATCCAATCAATAACATCATACTAATAACAACTAACACACCCAACATGACTTTAGTATATCACCAACCAACTTCTTCTTTTCATTTTTGACGAAGGTTCTTTATGTATCTCTAAGAAAATTCAATCTTAACTACTTTTTTTATTATAAAACTACATAATCATTATTCTAGGTGATAAGTCTGAACTAAAATAAGCCTTTAAGGCTTAGTGTTTGATTCAAACCAGCGTTATCCTATTGTTTTATGGATTTAGCTTTTACTTATTAGTTGATCGTGTTATCCTTTCCAAGCAATATCGAATACTATACTAGTTATGCGAATACACGTTGATTTTGATCAAGGCCTATCCAAGTTTGTTTGTTGGCATGGTATGTATTTAGTCTATCGTTTTATTGGTTCAACTTTTACTTATCCAATGATTGCGTTATCCTTACCAAGCAACATTGAATACTAGTTATGCGAAACTTGGATATTATATATGTATGTTGACTTAAAATTACACAAATGTTAGCGAGGAGGTGATCTAACATTCAAAATATTCATGAAGTCGGATACTTTAAATTCCATTACGATCAATATATGCATATCTAAGCTTGATCTTTAAATCCAACAAATAAAAAAACTTTTTAACCATGAGTGATCTAGCTTTAAATATCATGAAAAAAATAAAAAGTTAATTAATCATACAAGTTATCGTCATGATATTATTACAAGCACAAATATATTAATCGGTGCTGATATAAGCTCATGGCAATAACATAATACTAATCTTAATTTACTCAACCAACGTGACGTTAGTATATAACCTACCATCCTATTTTTTCTATTACCTATGTGGGATAAAAAACAATTGTTTATCAAGAAAATGTATTTTCTTATAACAAAGGTTATTTATTTACCTCCACTCATACTCAAACTTAGCTACTTTTTTGTTTTGAAACTTGGAGATATTTTGTTAAAAGAGAGAAAAAAGGTTGCTCATATATAATATAGCTATTTGGGTGTTGGGAACTTGATGTAGCGACGAGATAACTTTAGAGCTTTAGAAAGACCATGCCAACAAAATGACATTAAGACGTCAGGGAGTAACGGTGTTGATGTGTTTGATAATATGATGTTGTAGTACGTAGTCGCTAATTTCTTTGTTTGGAAAAGGAAAAGATGATCGTGCACTCATGAGGGTACCGGTAGTATGCTTGCGTATATTCCAGAGATTGCAGTGCTCGAGTCTCCGGGCCTTAGATACTTGATGAAAAGGAATAAGTCTTCTAAGCGCTGTTTGAAGCATGTTTGCAACCTTGGCAAAGATCTTAAAAGTCACTTCTTTGTTTCAGGCGGCCAACTCTCTCGAGCTATTTCACCTATACACATTATTTTGAGATTTGAATCAAAAGTATATTTATAGAAGCTAAATGTACAAGACTTCTGTTAGAAACTTGATCATTATGTATCTATTTTCTAAGTATTAGATAAAGTTACATACTATGCATATAAGCTAATAAATGTATAACAAGCTATCTTTGGTACCAGACGTTGTTTATATTATCTTATTAAATACTAAGCTATTACATAAGACTACTCGTAATGGCTACCAAACCAAGGGTCGGTCGAGCCCTCCTGACGAGTCCCCACTCCTATGGCGACCCTTGCGAACGCATCCCCTTCCAATTTTGGCTTGGTTGGGTTGGCCATGCGGCCTTATGACCTGCATATGGTTTATGTGTGAGTGTTTTTTTAATTAATTTTTGTGGGTATATTTTTTGGTTATAATAGCGGTCGCTTTATTACGGATATTTGATCATGTGTTTGGTTGACAGTCTAACGGAGGTTGATGATATTTTATTTCATCGGGTCCGTTTAACCAGCCCATAATAATCCCAGAATTTAAAAACCCTAAACCCTAAAAACAATCAAAATCTTCAAATTGGATCAAATCAAGTAGTTAAATCTGTTAATTTCGTTAAATTAGTTAACTTTACATACTCAGTTTCATTAATTTAAGTTCAATTTAATTATATATACACAAATCACATTTAATTTAAATTATGTAATATACATAGAATGAGGGTCTTTTATTTACCTCCACTCATGAAAATCTTTTTGTTTTTAAAACTTGAAAATCTTTTGTTAAAAGAGAGAAACAATGTTGCTCAACTTGATATTTATATCACTACTGTATACAATGATATATTGCGTGAAGTATAGCACTATGCTAAATTAAAAATTTTCACCTCAATTTCTTCTAACCTTAAATATTCAAAACATATGTTGCCAAGATTACTAGACATGTTTTTCTGATCCTTAGTGTAAATGCTCCTTGTTTAGCGCGCCTCAATGATTCTTTAAACTGGTTAGAGTGAAACATGCTCTCGTGAATCTTGTACACTTTTAGAATTTGCTCATCGGTCATCGGTGTCAGATCATAAGCATTTGCAAAACATTTTTCACCTTTCATTACCGATAGGCCATATCTGCAATAATCCCAAATCTGTCATAACAAAACATATTATTGTCTACCAACAGCTTAAATTCTCTTCAATCTATGATGTAGGTATAATGAATGTCGATTTTAATGATCCATTTGACAAGTCTACCCTTAATTGCATTAAAGATAACACTCACTTTCCTAACGAATAAGAATTTAAATGATTGGATTAAAAAAATGGACAGTTTTTTTAAGACAATGTGATGTGGACGATTAAAATGTGCCATATATTAAGGTTTACCACATATGCTAATCTAGTCCCAATAAAAAAGTAATAACAAAATAAAATTAATTCAACAAAATATATATGAACGATGATCTAACTTAAGCATTTAGTGAATTATCTTAAAATTTCTTAATTTTTGTAACTTCTATGTAACTACATGTAGATGATGAAAAAAAATATAAGGTTTCACGCAATTAATGTGAAGAGGCAATGTTAACTTAAGATAGCACCAACCTTTAATTAATAGGTGATCTAACGTTCAAAATATTCATGCAAAGTAGGATACTATCTTATTTCTATCAATATATACATATAAAAGTTTGATGCTCTAAATCTAACAAATAAAAAACTTTTTAAACATGAGTTATATGGCTTTGAATATCATATTAAAGAGTCACGAAGCTTTGAATATCATGAAAAACATCAAGGGCCTGTTTGGCATTGACTATTTGGATGAGCTATTAGTTTTTGTTACATAATAATCTCTTATAAATTAAGTAGTTTCGTTTGGATGCATTACCTACAAGCTTTTATTTCAAACAAATAGCTCCAAAATGAAAAGCTGATTCATGAAGCTTTTTAAATGTCTATGAGCTGTTAAAACTTTAAATTACTAATATACCTTACAAACATTTGTTTACAATTATAAATTTGTCCTTTTATGTCATTTTACATCTTATAATTACATTTAACATCTAATTTACCAAACACTTTTATTAATAAAAAAGATACAGCTTGTAGCTCATGTTAACAGCTTTGCAGTTTACACCTTACATCATACAGCTAGTTTTGCCAAACATACCCAAAAACTTGATTAATTATACAAGTTATCGTCTGCGATATTACATGCCCAGATTTATTAACACAAGCATAAAATACCGTGACAATAACATAATACTAAACTCATTAACACAAGCATAAAATATCGTCTGCGATATACAAGCATAAAATACCGTGACAATTATAAATTTGTCCTTTTATGTCATTCTACATCTTATAATTACATTTAACAGCTAATTTACCAAACACTTTTATTAATAAAAAAGATACAACTTGTAGCTCATGTTAACAGCTTTGCAGTTTACACCTTACAGCATACAGCTAGTTTTGCCAAACATACCCAAAAAGTTGATTAATTATACAAGTTATCGTCTGCGATATTACATGCCCAGATTTATTAACACAAGCATAAAATACCGTGACAATAACATAATACTAAACTCATTAACACAAGCATAAAATATCGTCTGCGATATACAAGCATAAAATACCGTGACAATTATAAATTTGTCCTTTTATGTCATTCTACATCTTATAATTACATTTAACAGCTAATTTACCAAACACTTTTATTAATAAAAAAGATACAACGTGTAGCTCATGTTAACAGCTTTGCAGTTTACACCTTACAGCATACAGCTAGTTTTGCCAAACATACCCAAAAAGTTGATTAATTATACAAGTTATCGTCTGCGATATTACATGCCCAGATTTATTAACACAAGCATAAAATACTGTGACAATAACATAATACTAAACTCAACTTACTCGATACAACTTGTAGCTCATGTTAACAGCTTTGCAGTTTACACCTTACAGCATACAGCTAGTTTTGCCAAACATACCCAAAAAGTTGATTAATTATACAAGTTATCGTCTGCGATATTACATGCCCAGATTTATTAACACAAGCATAAAATACCGTGACAATAACATAATACTAAACTCATTAACACAAGCATAAAATATCGTCTGCGATATACAAGCATAAAATACCGTGACAATTATAAATTTGTCCTTTTATGTCATTCTACATCTTATAATTACATTTCACAGCTAATTTACCAAACACTTTTATTAATAAAAAAGATACAACGTGTAGCTCATGTTAACAGCTTTGCAGTTTACACCTTACAGCATACAGCTAGTTTTGCCAAACATACCCAAAAAGTTGATTAATTATACAAGTTATCGTCTGCAATATTACATGCCCAGATTTATTAACACAAGCATAAAATACTGTGACAATAACATAATACTAAACTCAACTTACTCGATCAACGTAACTTTAGTATATAACTTGCCATCTTTTTCTTTTTATTACCTATGTGGGATCAAAAATGATTATTTTATCAAGAAACTATATCTTAACACATGTAAGGTGTCTAGATTTTTTATAACAATGATTGTTTATTTCATCCACTCATACTCATCCTGAGCTACGTTTTTGTTTTTGAAACCGAGAATCTAATTCAGGATATCAAGTTAACGACGCCCAAAAATACGAATTATAAGAAGGAGGTTTGACTTTTCTCGGGTCAACCGTCTTCTTTTGCCTCCCCGTTAGTGAACTCACTGTTGATGCAACTGCCTATAGTTTAGAAAATACACAAAATGTTATTTAACACGAAGAAATATAGCTAATTGTGTTGTTGTTTGATGAGTTATGGTTAGTTTCAATCTAACTTATGAAATAAACCAAATAATTCTGAAATAATTTTAGTTTATCACTCGTCATAATCACAGTTCTTCTTTGCCTTACAACCTCTTTTCTTCCGTCATATCTGGTGTGTTGCACCAAAACCATATAATATCATGTAAGTACTTTTAAGGACTATTTTGACTCTTGAAAACAAATGTTACCATCAATATCAATTTATATGGACTATGGATTACTCCGTATTAAACAAATATAGTATTGAACCTCTCAATAATTAAACGGAAGAATCACTTATGTCTTACGGTTTGATTTCAAAACCAAAATAGTATTGAACCTCTTAATATTTTTAGTTTTGATTTGGTACAAGTCAACATGATGAATAACTAAGTGGATAAGACATCATTTTGTAACAAGTTAATTATACAAGAACCATTTAATTAGCTAATTGTAATAGTTAAATGTTTTTTTACCACAAAAAGCTAAAGTTTTGTTTAACTATAAAGTGTTTTAAGGTCCAAAATTAAAAGTGTAATGGTTACTGCTTCGAATATCATAAATAAAATTGTTTTTAGATAACTACAAAATGTTAACGATGAATAAAAACTTTTCCAAGAAACCAAAAAGTTAATAAGTCATGCGAGTTATCGTACATGAGAACGCCAGCCAAATTATATATTTGTCCACATGCCGTGAGCAATAAAAACTTTTCATAGTTATCGTACATGAATAAAATTTTTTTTCAAGAAACCAAATAGATATTGTCTGGAGTGTTTGCAAGAACCATACCATAATAGTAACATCAAATTGCCAAACCAACTTAACTTTAGTATATATGCTATCAAGTTTTTCTTTCTGTTACCTATGTGGGACAAAAAAAACAATCTTCTTCCAATTTGATGGCTCTTTATTTAACCCTACTCAAGCTCAAGCCTAACTATCTTTTCTTCTATGAAGCTATAAATTCTTTCTTTCAGAAGACAATTCTAACTAAAAAACGCCTTTATCGCTTAGCGTTTGGTTCAAACAAGCTTTCAAACCTCTTCAAATGTAATAGGTTATATTGTTACAATTTTCCCAATTTTAATTTGACACAAACATGATGACACACAACTTACATATATTTGTTATGTTATTTAACAAAATGCATTTTCTTAAACAACATTAAGTGGCGGGTTGATTTGTTTTGCACATAGACTCAAGCATTATTAATATCTAGAAGACTATGAAACTACAATGGAACATTCTATGTGGCAATAATTTGTACTATTTATTTTAACATGTTCCAACAGAAAATAAAAATACAAGCTGACTTTGATCAAGGCCTATCAAAATTTGTTTGTTTGCATGGTTTGTATTTAGTCTATTGTTTTAATGATTCAACTTTTGTGCAGTGAGAGTTTAAATTGACACATGAGTGCTATCCGGTCATAACCATAGCTAGTATAATCAGTTGTATAAGATATCAAAGACAAATTAAATCATACTTGGGTGACATATTTGCTCTACAATAACTAATTATGTTGACGAAGGAACAAAGGTTTGAAAATTGAAACAATTGTTGTTGTAAATATTCATGAAGTCGGATACTTTAAATTCCATTACGATCAACGTATGCATATAAAAATTTGATGCTTTGAATTCAACAAATAAAAAAACTTTTTAACCATGGGTTTAGTGTTACGACTTGTATGGACAAAAGTTTAGTGTTACGACTTTTAGATAATGTTACAAGCTTTCTAAAACCATTTGGTTTATTTCCTAACACTCGATATTTACCGATTTACGACTAGCTTTCCGAGGCTACTTGGTCATTTTCACGAATTATCAAAGTACATTGTTTTACTACGAAAAGCTATAATTTCTTGATAAATCACTAAACGACTATCGTAGGATGTTGTTTCAACGTAAGTACTTGTAAATTATTTTATAACATGACGAGATGTCATAAATGTGTATTTCGACGATAAATTTCATTTTTCAAAATGTACAAGTGGTATGGAAATCATATGAGTTTGCATGCACGTCATTGTTACATGGCTTACATTAGAACACATCATTCATATTAGGTTGCAGATAGAGATCGCACCTCATTTCAGTGTATCTACTTTTGTCATCATAATCATTGCATCAGGTGAGTTCGTAGCCCCACTTTTACTCGTTTAATTGTTTTATAAACTCTTTGGGGGAGATACATGCTCAACTAC
Source organism: Chrysanthemum seticuspe (assembly GCA_019973895.1). Classification (NCBI taxonomy): domain Eukaryota; kingdom Viridiplantae; phylum Streptophyta; class Magnoliopsida; order Asterales; family Asteraceae; genus Chrysanthemum; species Chrysanthemum seticuspe. Next base: position 324,806,153 of record BPTQ01000005.1, read on the forward strand.
TTGCTTTTACTTTACACTTATATGAACTTAAATAACTCTTGTTTCACTACTTATGCTAGTAAGTAGATTATGCCAGAACTAAATTGATTACTATGTTATGAACACTATTATTTGAACCACTTTCCTTGATTTTGAACCCTTCGACATATACATTCAAACTCTTCTAAATTGATTTGGACCTTTTATCATATATTTGAACACTTTGAACTTGATTTGAACTTTTTGACATATAGTTGAACACTTTTAACTTGTAAAAGGACTCTTTTGATATATTTTGAACTTGTTTGACATGATTTTGAACACTTTGGCTATTTTGAACCTTTTGATATGTTTTGAGCTCTTTGACTGTTTTGAAATTTTGAACTCGACTTAAACTCTTGAACTTAATTTTGAACTTTTGAATGGAACACTTGAACTTAATTACGAACTTATGACTTGTTTGAGCTTATTGAACCGTTCGTACTATGACCTAAAATAGGGGTGGCAATTCTTGACACGACACGATAAATGATAAGGTTTTAAAAGGTACCTTTTTGAGGGGTCATTTAAGCCCTTATTCGATCACTTTTGTATCCGTTATTGCTTAATATCGTTCCTTTTCACTTTTTAGGTCTCTTGAAGGCAAAATGCTGGAACGATGCTTATTTGGACGAAAAGGCGCGAATATACGAAGAAAATGGCCAAAGTCAGAATCGAGACACTCAAAGCTGCTGAAACATAAGGCGACGGCGTCACTGCATATCTGCGACGCCGTCGGGAAGGAATTTTGCGACGGCTCAGAAGAAAAATTGCATGTTTTCAAGGGACGACGTCAGGTTCTAAAGGAGTAGGCCGTCGCTATTCAGACGGCCTAGATGCAGCCAAGACGGCGTCAGAGCTGAAGGGGACGGCGTCACAGTCATAAGGTGACGCCGTCGCAAGGTTTTCGTGGCCAAGACGAAACCCTAATGACGGCGACACGACGGCGTCACGAAACATAAGGTGACGCCGTCGCAGATGTAATCTTATATATAGAATCCGAATTTTTCAGTTTTGAGGTGTAGTCTTTTGGAGTAAAAACCTAAAACCGAACCAAGGCTTTCTTGTGCAGTATTTTAGGGTTCTAAACCCTATTATACATCAAGATAAGTATTTACTTCATTAATTTAATTATGTCTTTGATTATTTGTGTGTATGCTTGCATGTTCTCCATGTCCGGCTAATTTATTTGTGTGTTTGCTTAGGGAATATGAAACTTAATTATTGAATATTGATTGGTTGATACTTATCTTAGTTGACTAATGATCTAGAGTGCGCTAGATTATTCGTTGTGTACTTAATGCTTGACATTTCTTTGTGAACTTTAGAATATAATTATCTAGGTAATTGTAGGATAAAGTATTCAAGGACAACCGTAGAGTAGGCGTCTATAAATCACTAGAGGATTTGTAAACAAGACCCTTTGGTAATTTCAAAGAGTTAGGGAAATAAGCACGCCCTATAGCCTTAGAATCACAACGCAACTAGGAATAAGGACGTGACAAATCAACCATCAATAGGAGATAATTAAGGAGTAGTAAAACCTAAGTAAACACATCTTTAAACTATCATACGAGTACACATCAATTAGACATAGACTATCACAACCTTAGCTTAGATAATTAGATAATAGTAGAGTAATCGGTAGCAATACCAACCCCCCAAATCCAATACCCGAGATTCGTACCTTTTCATTTTCTAAAAAACATAAAAAGATAAAAAATAATCTTCCTCAACCTCAACCTTAGCGTAGTAACTTCTCACTAGCATTCCTATTCCCCTAGAGAACGATATCAATACCCGTGGCTTACCCTAATTACTACACTACAACGATTAGGTTCACTGCCTAGGGTGTTATAAAACTTGCTCGAAGAAAAGGAAGTTTCCTTGACCCCGAACGACGCGTGTAGCGTTATCAATAAACGACACGAACCCGACACGAAGTTAAACAGGTTTGGGTTGAGGATAAACAGGTTTGGGTCAAAAACGGGTCAACCCGTCTAACCCGTTTAATAAACGGGTCGTGTTTGGGTTAAGCAAGTATTAAACAGGTCAACCCGTGAACCCGTTTAAGTATATAAGATCTTAAAAATAATAATAACCTGGTTTTTATGTTGGATGTGGATTAAATGTATATTTTTATTTACTTAGTATAAGTGAATTATAATTTTATACCTTAGATATCATGAAAATTGATGCTTATAATTCAGAAAATTGTCGCATAGTTATTTGTATGTAATTCTTATCATATTTAAGATCCTTATATCATTTTTTGCATTTAAACTAGTTAAATCGACCAACCACCAACTTTATTACTGCTTGACCTATTTACTTAAATGGGTTAAACGGGTCACAAATGGGTTACACGTGTTATGTAGGTGTGGGTTAGGGTTGAGTTTCTTGACACGATTAATAAATGGGTCGTGTTTGGGTAAAGGCTATCCTAACCCGCGAACACGCGAACCCGAATAGGTTAACACGAACACGACTCGATTGCCACCCCTAACCTAAAAGTCTCCCTTGTTCGGAGCAGCCTAAAGTCTCCCTATGTGAACGGAGCAATACCAAGTCTCGCCTTATTGGTGGAGCGTGCAAATTCTCCAATGTTCGGAGTGTTCTTAATTGTATATAATAGTTGTATGATGTACCGTTCGTACATTCGCATTGTTAGTCTCCTATTAGTAGGTAGTATGGATAGCGCTATTAGAGGTCGGCCAACCTCTCGTTCACTATGTTACGGGACGCATATTATTTATTCAAGGGGCTTTGCCTGGCATACATTATTATATACGTGGTCCTATATTGTGAACTATTATGACAACATATACTTGACTACTAGACTTACTACTTTTGGCAGTGGGTTGTGAACACACAGGTTGCAAGTTTTGTATGGGCGGAACTTGAAACTGAGTGGATTTACAATGCATTTGCTTTGTGAACTATTCTAAATGAACAAAAACTTTGCCTTTGCTGCATGAACGTTCTTTAAAAGCTTTACATGTTAAGCAAACTCTATGAACTCACTCAACCATTGTGTTGACACTTTTAGCATGTTTTATCTCAGGTATCTAAGGCATTCACTTCATGGCATGCATGTGGACTTATCATAGAGTCGCGGTGACGACGCGTCTCACATATATTTTATGCACTTAACTATCGTTTGATTGTAACAAACTCATTTTAGTACTTTGGAAATCTTTTGGGACCTATGTTTTGTAAACTCTGATTATTTTACTTAATCGAACGATATTTTTAAAACGACACTTTAGGTCGTTCGATATGACTGTAACTTTGATGCTATGACAGTCATCCCCCAGGTATTCCATTCCGCTGCAAAACAGGTAATTTGGGGGTGTGACAGCGCGCGCGCAGGTGGGTGCAGATTTCAGGATTACTGGTCAAAAAGAGTTCAAAACTTTTGAACTCATGCCGCGTGGACACGAATGCAGCTCCGAAACTTCGCCTATGTGCGTATTTGTTTCCTTCAAATTCGTATCTTAGTTTCCATTTTCTATAAATCTATTTTAGGATTAGATTTAAACATATTGATTAAGTTATACAGAATATACTTTGTGTGAATAAAAGATATGCATATCGTGTTTATGATATAACAGATTTGAAAACCTTGTTATATTTTAGCAGATATATTGTCTTGGTTACCAAGACAACTTTATGCTATAAATTAAACTCACCCTCATTCAGTTTTGACAGATTAAAATAAGACAGCTTAGACGATTTCCAGCAACCCTTCGGTCAGAAACACGCATCGCTTCCGTGATCTTTCAGGTAAGTTTTGTGAGGTCCGGCTGTACAATAGCTTTGGACGTTGTACCCTGAGAAACAGACGGCGAATCTTTTTTAAAGAAATCGTATCAGACAATTTATGGTTGATATATTGTTTAAAAATATTGTATCAGACAATTATGTGTTGATATATTGGTGTTGTTCCCTGCTTATAATGCATGCATATGCATTACACTTAAACTTAAACTTATAATGCCTTGTCTTAAGTCCATTAGCATCCTTGGATGACCTTCTATTATAGATAAAGATAACCACCATAAATTATGTGTTTGTCTAAATAAAATAATTTTGTATGTGCAATTTTTCTATGTGTATATGAGTGTAGAGTAAGTAAAAGTGAGAAAAGTTATTGAATCAAATTGTAATTAATTATTTATATATTTAATAGGTTGCATTGCTTTTATAAGTAAATGTGTTTTATCATTACAACATTACTCTTTTTTTAAGTTTTTAAGTTTTAAACAAAGAGCTAAATGCATATATGGTCCTTGTTGTCTGCCGGGTTTTACGGATTCGGTCCATTTTTTATTTTCGTTATGGGTTCGCTCACTGTGGTTTTGACCCGTCCCAGATCCAGTCCATTTTGCCTAAGTCTGTTACTTTTTTCGTTAAGTAATGTTAAATGACAAAAACACCCCTCATTTTAACTTTTTTTTTTTCTTATCTTTTTATTACACTAACACATCTAATAATCTCACCAATATTTTGCCTACTGGATTTGCCACCACGCCAGCGCAGCCACCATCCGAAGCAGATCTGAAAACCCATAATAATCTAGATCTCTGTTTCATGATTTTATTTGTTTTGATGATTATATATTTTTGTATGGTTTTGTTATTTGGTTTGATGATTTTTGTTAAAAGATTAATGGGTTTTTAAACATGGTTCAATCTCATAATTCTAAAACCAACTAAAAAATTTCAGATATATTTGTTCTACAACAAATTAAATGTAGACGATGAATAGAGGTTTCAAACGATTTATGCGAAATGATTGTCTTAACTTAGAATTGCACAAATCTTACTTGTGATCTAAACATTCGAAATGATATACAAGTTGGATGCCTAAATCCAACAAATAAGAAGCTTTTTAACCTTGAAATAATAAGCTTTTTGAGAGGTGTGTAGATTTATTTTGCACATAGACTCAAACATTGTTTATATCCCGAAGACTTTGAACTATGATGGAACATGCATTCTATGTTCCAATATGCATTCAATAAAACTATTGTTCTCACCAACACATGTCACTCATAAGTGGCACAATTTTAAACAGGTTTCAACAAATAAGAAGCTTCTTAACCTTAAAATAATCATGAACAAAACCTTTTGGTAAATTCACAATAAGCTATATAACTCTTTTTCATTTTAAAGGAAGGTTCTTTATTTATCTCTGCATGTAATTCTCCCTTTATTATAGAACTACATAATCATTTAGCTAGGTGATAAGTCTCAACTAAAATAAGCCTTTGCTTAATGTTTGTTTCAAACCAACATTATCCTTTAGTCTATTGTTTTATGCGAATACACGTTCAGTTTGATCAACCCCTATCCAAGTTTGTTTGTTTGCATGCTTTGTATTTAGTCTATTGTTTTTTTGGTTCAACTTTTATTTATCCAAAGATTGTGTTATCTTTACCAATCAATATTGAATACTAGTTATGCGAAACTTGGATACTATATATGCATGTTGACTTAAAATAACACATGTTAGCGAGGAGGTGATCTAACATTCAAAATATTCATGAAGTCGGATACTTTATATTCCATTACGATCAATATATGCACATATAAGTTTGATGCTTTAAATCAAACAAATAGAAAAGCTTTTTAACCATGAGTGATTTAGCTTTAAATATCATGGAAAAAAAGTTAATTAATTATACAATTTATAAAAAGGGAGAATTGCATATATACCCACTAAAACTTAAAAACTTGCATATTTCCCCATAATACAAGTTTTTATTGCATGATATACAATGCCTTTTAAGCATGTTTTGGGTATATATGCAAATATGCAAGTTTTAGTGGGTATATATGCAATTGACCCTTATAAAAAAGATCATATCCGGTGCGATCTGTTAATCAAACCACCATCCAATATTTTTAACAACATAATACTAATCTTAAATCAATTAACCAAGATAACTTTAGTATATAAGCTACCATCTTTTTCTTTCCATTACCAATGTGGGATCAAAAATAATTTTTTAACAAGAAAATGTTTACACATGTAAGGTGTCGGCTTTTTCTTATAACAACGGTTGTTTATTGACCTCTAGTACTCATACTCAAGCTTAGCTACCTTTTTGCTTTTGAAACTTGAAAATGTTTTGTTAAAAGTGGGGAACAAGTTTGCTTGATTTTGTGACGAGATAACTTTAGAGCTTTAGAAAGACCATGCCAATGAAATAGCTTTAAGACGTCAGTGACTAACGGTGTTGATGTGTTTGTGAAAGGTTTATGGATAATTATTAATATACGTATGACCGGATTCGAACTCGAGACTTCGAGATTGCACACATTACGTATGAGAATCAATGTAAATAATAATTAATATATTAAATGTAATATTTAATTATTGATTACAAATAAATACTTAACGATAGTTAATATTTAACAAGTTTTGATTATCGGTCGTTAAATGTCAACGGGATATGAAGAAAAGTTAACAAGCCAAGAGAAGGTTTTAGGAACCCTCTTTTGGGCTTGTTTTTGGCCAAAACTATTGAATCCCACATCGGAAATCATAGTAATCTTAACATCTACCATAAGGCTATAAATACATCCCCATGTATTCATCCTTTGGACACTATATTTCAATAGAAGGCCAAACTTCTTCTTTCTTCCCTCTTGTTCTTAGGTCGACGAGTATAACCCCATGTAAGGGATTTGCGAGTGACCTTGAGCATAACAAAGGTGTTTGGTTAATCTATTGTGATCAAGAACCTAGCTTTTCTCATTGATTCGCTACTAATACATGTGTACAAGAACGAAGGGCCAATGCACTTGTGTTGGTAACTTGGGTGTTCGACTTTTAGTGTAGTCGAATGTATTAAACCCTAATTTATTAGGGTTTAAGGTTTCTTGGTACTTGATCTTAATTTGGGGCTTTCATAAACCCTAATTGCATTGATTCGCAAAAGGTACGCATATACTTTAAATTAGGTTAATTAATTTACAAGTATTATTCCTATTACTTCCGCTGCATGCTTTGATGATGTTTATGTGTTTTCTAGAATTTTTATGATTAGTAAAACCCAACAGTGGCATCACGAGCCGTTAATATGTTTTAATTAATTACCGAAACACATAAAAATTGAATCTTTGTGATTATTACATGCTTTATTGGTTTCTAAGGTTTTAAAAATTGAAACCCTAATTTTTTTAATATGGGTCGATTACCCTTTATTGATTTAATTAGGTTTTATTTTTTTTAAAACTTGTAGAAACCCTAGGATTGCATGTATATTTTATGTGGTTTTAATGAATAATTGTTATGTGCCATGTAGATGCGTATCTTGGGATTATAATTGTTATGAGAGATCCATGGTGAAACATGCATGTTTTGTCATGTATTATTGTGTATTGATTCTTTTGATTAATTGTTAAGTAAAATTCACATGTTAATTAGTTTGATAATTATTAAATTGGGGAAGACCTCAATATATCTAATAAAATTCGTTATGTGCTAACTGGTATATTATTGACTTTGGCTTACGCAATCGACTTGTTGATGCATGTGGCTCATCTACCTTGTAGGTGAAAGCCCTAGTTGATGTATGCATTATTTTACGCCTAGAATTATTTATTAGGTTTTATCAAATAATTATGCATGTGGCTAATTGTTTTTTATATATGTTAATTGTTAAGTTATATGTATATTATTTGAGTTCATTTTAATTTTTATTAAAGTGCTTTTTGTTTATATTGTATGACACGTTAGTAAACAAAAAGGGTTTTTCGAGAATAGAAAATTAAATGGACTAAATAATGGCGAAATTTGATTTGTTTTCTAAGTATTAAATCTTGAACTTTTAGTCGACTGATGCGACTGTACTAAATGGTTAGAACGGCTCACCCACTAGAACAAACTCAAAAGGGGGTTCAAAGAAGTGCGCACAGTCACACTGAAAGGATGTCTAAGGTTATGCTTCAGCACTTACCTGGTCCTCTGCCCCCCTGTGCGTTCGATTGGAGCTACCTAGTATAACTATTCTATGTACGAAGCATCTTAGTGCAAAGTTGTAAGTTTCTCAACGCATCGATTAAAACTTTGTAGAATTTAATCTTAGCAATTTAAAACTATGAGTAAGGTTTTAAAAAAATTTATGTTATGAAGATGTATGCATGCTTCTTCATACATAAGTTTTGATTACACATCAAAAAAATTGTACCCTTTAAAATTTAAGTTTATGCCATCTAATGATATGAAACACTTGAAGTTGTAATTTAGTTATGTGAGACCTTGAGCTAGATTACAATAACAAGGTGAATCTTTATGCTGTGTGAGACCTCAGCTTAAATAATTTGCAGTTTCTAAATTAGACAACTTAATTAAGTTAGTTAGTGAGACCTATAACTTAAGGCATAAAATGGGATAAAACATGCTTACATTTTGCATAATTGTTTGTCAAAATTGTAAATCCCATATTTTTTAGGAATTGAAAACTTGTTTGTCAATTATTGTTCTTCGACAATTACCTATTCTATACTTTCATCACTAGCAGATCAACTGATGTGGTGGAACTATGATAATGAGGGTCCTAGATTCAGGGAAAATTCTATGGTTAATATAAATATTGACCAAGGGTATTTTATTTTCTTGAAAGATTTAATTATCGAAAATACTAAAATTGAATTTTGTTAATTCTTTTGATTGTATTAATGCAACATTAAACCGTAAACGTGGTTTGTGCCTTGGTAAATTGATCTAGTTTTGTTTTCAAACAAATGTTTTATCAAGAAAAATTTACTAAAAGACAAACATAAACTCTTTTTCATGGAAGAAGAGTGAGACTCAATCCTATTCCTTTTCATGATTGAGAAATGTATGTTAGGAACATTAGAATTGTCTAAATTCTAATATAACTCATAGCAACTTTAATAGTTAAGAAAATTGCACACCAAGTTTTCCTTAAGAGATTTCATTACCCTCTGTTGGTGATTGAATTCTTATATGACATGTTGGTCAACTAGAAAACATGTTTGACATTTTATGAGTTATTAAATTAGAAGCTAGACTAATTACCACAAAATTGGTAAAAGACAAACTAATATATTTTATCTAGTTGTTTTGTTTTGACTAATTGAAGGTGCTATACATCATTATGGCGATGGTAGATCCATTGAGGAAGAAATTGCATGCTCAATTTTTCAAGTTAATAGCATTGATGGATGATACATCATCTACAGAGTAGAATACACTCTTTTAGTACCTAAGTAATTGTTACGAATGGTCTTACAAAGGGGTAGCATCGTAATAGCACGCTATTTTCACCGGTTAATGAAACACTTACAATGTTGTCAAATCCAGTGGGAGTATGGTGTATTACTGAATAAGACATTATTGTAACGTTGTCTAATTCAGTGGGAGTTATAAGATTTATTATCTTAGTAGTAACTCAGATTATTTCTAGATTTTCTTGAAATAATACATTACGTTCAAAAATGTAGACATTCATATTCTCAAGGATAGTCACGAACGTTTCCTTAATAAATAAGTGCTCCTGCATCTACTTGTAATGCTTATATATCTATGACACTATCATATTGCTTACATAAACAAACGAATGTCATGGTGTTTATCTACTATATGATGTTGTTCTATGCACAAGTGAGAGAAGTATTTGTTGTGTGCAAAGGAACAACACATACAAATATGATTAATGGATTCTCTTGATCGTAAGGTAAGAGATTAACGTTCTAATAAGATTGTCTTGCTTAAAGAACATGTGTCAAGATTATAGCATAGACTACTTTTATTTTTATGTCTTATATCATTCAAAATATAGAAACACTTGAAGTTACATTTTAGTTTAAGTGAGATCTTGGCTAGATTGTAATCTCAAGGTAAATCTCCACTTGTTGTGAGATCGAGCGTGGTTGCTTTTACAGTTTCTTAAGTTGGACACTTCATGGAATGACATAAATAAATAAAGTAATATTATCTTAAATTATTATGTATTTTTAATGACATAAATAGATAGACTAGTATATTAACTTGAAAATAAATTAATTGAAACCATGATGTGGTGTTCATAATTACTTTAAATTATAAATGTTTATGTGTTTCTTTGTAAAGTCACAAACATGAAGTTTTTTCATTATTACAAGACATATAATATAAAGTAATACGTTAACTTATTATGTCTTCTTATTAAGATATAAAGTCATTGGTAAATGACTTATAACGTATAATGGAATTATAACTGTTTATGTTTTCTTGTTGAGACATGGACATGAAGTGACTTGATCAAAAGTACTTGAGTTATAAAGCATGCAATTGGCTTGGAATTCTATTATACCATTAAGTTGTCTTAGTTGGTAAATAGGTAAGCCAAAAGGAATATGTTTATCTTGTATATTGTTAGATTGTCTTACAATATTAATTCTAATGAAATACTGTAGGTATATGGAATGTTTAGTTAGAAGAATCAAACATTTGTTATATTCTTTGAATCAAGATAACTATATCTTCTTTTCTTCTTCCAAAAGCTATCAAGGTTAGAAAATTGAGTATTGATTGGATATACTTAATAAAACTCAAACCTAGAAGATTAATAAGACACCATTTTAGTATGGAATGTGATGAATCACATTGAGTCTTATATTGAGGTTCTGATTTGTTAAAACTACTTATGGAGTAGGTTATTAGCAAACAAGATTTATGAACTGTCAATGTGTTTTATAATATCCAAAAAGGAAACAATTTAGTGTTGTTCTAATTGCTAAAGTATTTATAGATAGACTTTAAATTACAAAAGCAAGTGGGAGTTTTGTTTAGATCTTGAAGAGATTGAAATTATAATTACAAACACATAATCTTCTGAAACACACTAGTGAATAACTTCATGAGGCTAAACATGTAAATGATAGACCTCAAGATAGTGGAATTCTCATTCATAGATCCGTAAGGATTCTCATATAATGGTAAACCTGTTAATCATGATTATGCATTTACCTAATATTGAATTGTGGTAAATTATTCATACTATGAATGTTAAGATGCTGTTCAAAAAGGTGATCAACTTTGGAAACTTGGTTTATCTTAATGAAGACGAGTTTCTTCAAAAGAAGGAAAATCCTAGTGGTTTAAATCTTTGTGTAGAAATCATATGGACAAAATTGTACATGTGTTTAATGCATGACTTGTGACAAGATTATTAATCACACTTAAGCAATTAACTGTGATTGAATATTCTTTCATAGACATATTAAATATATAAAGATGATAATTGTCATACTTATTTTCGTTGATATGAAAAATGACAATGAATATCAAAACTCTTTCTTGTGTGATTGCTTTTTCGAGGACGATAAGTAATACAAAGGAGTTTTATGAATTCACATAATCTTTGGAAATGTACAAACTGCAAGAATCCATGAATGGATATATGCATGCATCTAGGAGATGATTCTTATGTTTAACTATTAAATCCAAGTTTTGGTTTAAAATTAAAATAAGATAATTTCTAAGTATTCCTGAAAGCTAGTGGGAGTATTATGTTTATTTTCTTTAAAATCTTATATGATGTGGGTAGTAACATTCCATCTAAGCTAGATGTTAAGTATTAGTTTGGAATGGAACTTCACTTGAAAGATTTAGAAAATAAGACATACAACCTTAGAGTATATATTTATTGTTAGTAAACATGTGCGGTATTAAAATAAATGAGTCTAATAGAACATGATATATCATTTGGAAAATGGATATGTAGAACATGAATGAAATCTTAGTTTGACACAAGAATTTTTCATGTACATCATGTTATTGTTGTATCATGCTTGAAGGCAAGATGATTTGACAACATTGAGATCTAATGAAGTTATTAGATAACTAGTGTAATGAATATTCTAATGGAATATGTTTGAATTTAGAATTACATTCCTTAGCCTGGAATTGCTCTCAAAATTCTATGGATGAGCAATATATCAATTGTTGCGTAATTGTCATAGCCAACAAACTTGAAAAGTTTTGGAAGGCATCAAACATTACACTCTAGATATTGAAGTTTACGAAATTTTTTAAAAGGCATATTGTTGTTTGTATACAATGATACTGGTTTAATTGAGATGACACTCAATACTAGTCATAGGAGGATTTCATCCTTGTAAATGGCCATGTGAACTAGTTGTGCTCAACTAAGAGCATAGTTGCATTATACAATAAAGAATAAGAATACTTTAAAACTTTAAAATGTTTGAAAGTTTGATTGTCACAAATTGGTGGTTGAGGATGTCACACATTTTATGAAATATTATGTGGCAATATCAAGATATTTTGAATGCACACATACAAGAACTTCACTAGTTGAATTCTTGAAATAAGTATCCTCAAAATTTCGATAGATCAAAGTTAGTTGAAATTATGCCTTGTCAACAAGTATGATTATCATTACTTGAGACATAATTCATTAACCAGTATTATCATGCATTAATCTATTTAGTATTTGGATAAGGGATGTTATGAACAAATATTATTTAAATGAATTAAAATATTGGTTATGTTTATTTTTCATTTTCTTAATATTATATCATATATTTGCATGTTTAATCCATGAATAACTTATGTTATTCTAAAAGTCCGTTGTCGATCAATGATGTGGGAATGTCATTGAATTAAGACAAATCTGAGTTTTGGTAGAATATACTTTAAGTATATTGATGCGTGGGACATGCCAAATTCACATGATATTCAATGAATTGAATATAGGACAGATCCCAACTTAACATGATTGTACTTTATGGATCCTTGTCATTAAGTAAATCATGTATATTTATCCTCAGACTTGAGATACCAGATAACTGTTATGAATGTAGTACACTTGTGTGAAATAGTCTAACGCTATCCGTAAAAGGTGGTTATAAGGGCTATTTTCAGAAGTGTTACAAAGTTCATGAGTTTTGCTTGTAGTCAAGAGAATTTGCTCCTATGAATTTGTTTCAAAACATAATACTGTTTGGGCCCCTCGTAGAATTGGCAAGATGTTTGTAAGGCCTTACCCAAGATCTATCTGGAATACATTCAGATGATTTGGTAACCTTGTTCAATCAGATATAACGAGAAACAAAATATTAACTTGTGAAATGACTCGATCTATATTCACAGTTAATGAAGTATTAGAAGTAAAAGGATAAGTGTTAATGATGAATCATTAAAATGGTTTTTCCAGGAAAACCACACTCGGTTCGATCTGGGGGCATTGGCGTGTTAAGCTAGACTAAACCAATGTCATTACTATATTAAGTAATATCCAAGTGGGAGCTGAAAGGTTTATGGATAGTTATTAATATACGTATGACCGGATTCGAACTCGAGACTTCGAGATTGCACACATTACGTATGAGAATCAATGTAAATAATAATTAATATATTAAATGTAATATTTAATTATTGATTACAAATAAATACTTAACGATAGTTAATATTTAACAAGTTTTGATTATCGGTCGTTAAATGTCAACGGGATATGAAGAAAAGTTAAGAAGCCAAGAGAAGGTTTTAGGAACCCTCTTTTGGGCTTGTTTTTGGACGAAACTATTGAATCCCACATCGGAAATCATAGTAATCTTGACATCTACCATAAGGCTATAAATACATCCCCATGTATTCATCCTTTGGACACCAGATTTCAATAGAAGGACAAACTTCATCTTTCTTCCCTCTTGTTCTTAGGTCGACGAGTAAAACCCCATGTAATTGATTTGTGAGTGACCTTGAGCATAACAAAGGTGTTTGGTTAATCTATTGTGATCAAGAACCTAGCTTTTCTCATTGACTCGCTACTAATACGTGTGTACAAGAATGAAGGGCCAATGCACTTGTGTTGGTAACTTGGGTGTTCGACTTTTAGTGTAGTCGAATTTATTAAACCCTAATTTATTAGGGTTTAAGGTTTCTTGGTACTTGATCTTAATTTGGGGCTTTCATAAACCCTAATTGCATTGATTCGCAAAAGGTACGCATATACTTTTAATTCGGTTAATTAATTTACAAGTATTATTCCTATTACTTCCGTTGCATGCTTTGATGATGTTTATGTGTTTTCTATAATTTTTATGATTAGTAAAACCCAACAGTTTGATAATATGATGTCTTAGTAGTAAACTTGCTTGTATTCCTGAGATTGCAGTGCTCGAGTCTCCGGGCTTTGATACTTGAAGAAAAAAAATAAGTCTTCCGATTACTGTTTGAAGCATGTTGGCAACCATGGCAAGGATCTCAAAAGTCACTTCTTTGTTTCAGGTTGCCGACTCTCAAGCTATTAGCCGATAGCCTGGTGGACCTTGCCTTAAAACTTACGGTTCACTAACCGAACAAGACATTTCAATATAAGAGATTTTCGAGATACTCAACATGAACATCGGATCTTACACTCCTTACCCTTGGCTTCTTAACACACTAGTGTTAACAAATAACGACTATCCAGCTTGTATGTTGTTTATTACACTTGGGTGTTTATTGTGGGTCTGCACTTTCTCACTTAATGTTTGGAAACCTTGTCTTTAATTGATTTGGCATTGTCTTTCTTTCGTGACTTTGGATATATATGCTTTGATACATGATGGCAAAGATGACTCTAGAGTACAATGTTGTCTCTATTAACAGTCTATTTTGTCTTTCATTCGTGACTTTGGAAATATATATTTTATCATGAATAAACCAAGAAACTAAATTATACAAAATACAAAATAAGAAATCGTTAAGGTCGCGAGAGAATCCTTATCCCACGAACAAATACGAGGGGTGAAAACTTGAGACCACTTGAAACAATTGGACATTAACACGGATTCTCCACAATAATCTAATGTTTGTATAGTGCTTCATCGATATGATTTGACCAATCATCGAAAACCAACCTTTAAGGACCAAGCGAAAAAGACAAGACCTTTTTTGGTTAATAGTTTTATCATTTGTTAACCAACATAAGAAATCAAATTTAGATGAAATCATCACATCCTTGTGAAATTTCTTAACTTATGTAACTTCTATGTAACTATATGTAGATCAAGAACACAGGTTTGAAGCAATATATGTGAAGAGGGTATGTTGACTTAAAGATAGCGCAAATGCTATCCATGAACTGCTTAGCCAGGAAGTGATCTAACGTCCAAAATATTCATGAAGTCAGATACTTTGAATTTTATTACGATCGATATATATGCA
Source organism: Chrysanthemum seticuspe (assembly GCA_019973895.1). Lineage (NCBI taxonomy): Eukaryota > Viridiplantae > Streptophyta > Magnoliopsida > Asterales > Asteraceae > Chrysanthemum > Chrysanthemum seticuspe. Next base: position 324,821,363 of record BPTQ01000005.1, read on the forward strand.
TATAAATTTTGATGCTTTAAATCCAACAACTAAAAACGTTTTTTAACCAAGAGTGATCTACCTCCAAATATCATTGAAAAATAAAAAGTTAATTAATCATACAAGTTATCGTCATGATGTTATTACAAGCACACATTTATTAATCCATGTTTGGTAGATCAAGAACACAGGTTTGAAGCAATATCTGTGAAGAGGGTATGTTGACTTAAAGATAGCGCAAATGCTATCCATGAACTGCTTAGCCAGGAAGTGATCTAACGTCCAAAATATTCATGAAGTCAGATACTTTGAATTTTATTACGATCAATATATGCATATAAATTTTGATGCTTTAAATCCAACAACTAAAAACGTTTTTTAACCAAGAGTGATCTACCTCCAAATATCATTGAAAAATAAAAAGTTAATTAATCATACAAGTTATCGTCATGATGTTATTACAAGCACACATTTATTAATCCGGACAAGGATCCAATGGCTCAAATCAAAAGAAGTTCTTTTGATTTGAGCCATTGGATCAAATCCAATGGCTCATATTACTTCAACTTGAGTCAAGTAACTTGAGAGGATCTCATCCCTATTAATCCATGTTTGGTATACGCTTCATGACAATAACATACTATTAATCTTAACTTAAACACCCAACGTAACTTTAGCATATAAGCCACCATCCTTTTTCTTCTATTACCTATGTGGGATAAAAACAAACTTTTATCTTGAAAATATATAAGCACATACAATCTATTTGCCTTTTCACTCATACTCAATTGTAGCTACCTTTTTGTTTTGACACTTGAAAATCTGTTGTTAATAAAAAGGGAACAAGGTTGCTCAACTGGTACCTAGTGATGAGATAACCTTATGGCTTTAGAAAGACCTAAATACCAATGCACTTAACGAGCTATAGAAAACTGAAATCCGGATATAAACTTGGTTCAAGACGTCACGGACTAATGGTGTTGTTCAGATATTTGATAAAAAAGAATAAGTCATCTGACCAAATGGCTTCAAGACGTCATGAACTAATGTTATCCGTGCATTCACTTAATGTTTTATAAACTTTTTGTGCATGAACCTTTAGCTCTTATCGGTTTGTGTCCTTAATTATCACTGTTATTATCAGCTTGGGAGGAAATATTGGACCATAGTTAGTATAAAAAGATTCTAAGGATTCATGTATTGGTCAAATAGAAGAAATTCTAAAGTAACGGTTGTGCTTGAACTTGAAAGTAAAAGATTGCAAGTTAACGACACCAAAAAATCTGAATAATAAGACGGTAGGTTTGACTTCTCTTTGGTCAACCATCTTCTTTTGCCTTTTGTTAGTGAGCTCAGTGTTGCTGCTACTACCTACAGTTAAGAATAATGTAGAAATGAATCACGAAGAAATTTAGCTAATTGGGTTATCGTTTTTGTTGAGGAATTATGGTTAGTTCCATGTCATGTTTGGCAATAAGCATTTTGAAGCGTTTAAGAGCGACAACCGACAAGCGTTAAGCATTTTAGATGAAAAGCTTGCTTGGCAACACCTAAACAAACATTTGAATATTGCGTTACCGCTCCAAGCGAAAATGCTTTTTGATTAAGCATGCTAAAATTGCTTCAAACATTTGGTCTCTAAAATTACATATATACCCTTATTTATTTATCTAGGTTTATTTCATTTCGTATATATTTGTATAGAATATTGATAAGATACACATGATTCATGAAATCAACTTTATTACTCTTTTTAACCTGACCAACTCAACTTAAAGATACCATAAACCAAACTACATACAATTTCAAACGAGACAGTATATATGATAAATTTATTAATTGTTTAATCATTTATTTATTTTAATGTGTATATGACTTTTTGTAATTTTACACTTTATAATTACAGTTACAAACTTACAACTACATTATCAAATATATTTTTTACACAAAAAATTGCTGCTTACGGCTTACGGCTTACAGCTACTCTTTACTGCTTGCTGCTACTGCTACATGTCGCCAAACATTATCATAATCTAACTTGTGAAATAAACCAAATAAATCCATAAATTCCGAAAGCAAGTGTGTGAATCAGTCAAACCGGACCCAACCTGTTGACATGTAAAAAAAGTGTACACAATATAAACAAACTAAGATATTTTTCAATATTTAGTTGAGGTACACTAAAAAGACACACTTAAAATATATTGTATTATTGTATAGTGAGAATCCTTCACTAGGGACCGCAAATGTGTTGCTTACACATTTAAACTCACGTATTGATTTTGTCATAAACTCGTAATTAGTTAATTTTAACTATTAATAAGTATTACGGTGCAAGTGTGTAACCCATTTAAGTTTAAAATGTACTTGAATCATAAAATATTAGTACACATCATTTGCTAACCAATACAAAATATCAAATAGAGATGTCCATCCTTAGCTATAATCACTTGTATAAACTTCTTGAAGATGACCATATTCAATTTTTCGGGGGAATTTTGTGAATAAAAGCACCAAGTTCGTCCTTTGCTCGGTCAAAAATACTTGCACCTTTAAAATCGCTAATCGGTGTGTTCACGTCAATATCATATCCCCACCCATAAGTTTCTTTTCGATAGCGAGGTGAATGTTCTTTCTCACTTCCTACTCTTACGTACTTCCGCCTTTAAATTATTCAGTGCCACCATAATAAATAAAACTAAATAGGTGATACAATAATCAGCATATATTAGGATTTAATTTAATTATACGTTTCTAACTAGCATTGGTGATTCATGCCACCTTTATCACAAATAAACCAAGAAGCTAAATTACACAAAATCCAAAATAAAAAACCGTTAAGGTCGCAAGAGAATCCTTATCCCACAAAACAAAGAGTTGGCGAAAACTTGGCACCACTTACAATAATTGGACATTAACACGGCTTCTCCACAATAGTCTAATGTTCGTAGAGTGCTTCATGGATATTATTTGACCAATCATCGAAAACCAACCTTTAAGAACCAAGCGAAAAAGACACGACCTTTTTGTTCAATAGTCTCATCATTTGTTAACCAGCACAAGAAATCAGATTTAGATTAAATCATCAGTTGTGTACGATTTAATCCTTGGACGATATATCCTTGTGAAATATCTTTACTTTTGTAACTTCTATGTAACTATATGTAGATCAAGAATAGAGGTTTAAAACAGTTGATGTGAAGAGGGTATGTTGACTTAAATTAGCACAAATGCTAGCTACGAGGTGATTTAACGTTCACAATATTCATGAAATCGGATACTTTAAGTTCCATTTCGATCAATATATGCATATGAAAGTTTGATGCTTTTAATCCTACAAATAAAAAAAGCTTTTTTAACAATGAGTGATCTAGCTCAGGATACCATGAAAAAGATAAAAAGTTAATTAGTTATTCGAGTTATCAATCAGATAATGCACGCACAGATTTATTATCCATGATGCTTTACCAAAATGATAACTTAATACTAATGACAACTTCAATAGTCTCATCATTTGTTAACCAGCACAAGAAATCAGATTTAGATTAAATCATCAGTTGTGTACGATTTAATCCTTGGACGATATATCCTTGTGAAATATCTTTACTTTTGTAACTTCTATGTAACTATATGTAGATCAAGAATAGAGGTTTAAAACAGTTGATGTGAAGAGGGTATGTTAACTTAAATTAGCACAAATGCTAGCTACGAGGTGATTTAACGTTCACAATATTCATGAAATCGGATACTTTAAGTTCCATTTCGATCAATATATGCATATGAAAGTTTGATGCTTTTAATCCTACAAATAAAAAAAGCTTTTTTAACAATGAGTGATCTAGCTAAGGATACCTTGAAAAAGATAAAAAGTTAATTAGTTATTCGAGTTATCAATCAGATAATGCACGCACAGATTTATTATCCATGATGCTTTACCAGAATGATAACTTTCATAGAGGTTTAAAACAGTTGATGTGAAGAGGGTATGTTAACTTAAATTAGCACAAATGCTAGCTACGAGGTGATTTAACGTTCACAATATTCATGAAATCGGATACCTTAAGTTCCATTTCGATCAATATATGCATATGAAAGTTTGATGTTTTTAATCCTACAAATAAAAAAAGCTTTTTTAACAATGAGTGATCTAGCTCAGGATACCATGAAAAAGATAAAAAGTTAATTAGTTATTCGAGTTATCAATCAGATAATGCACGCACAGATTTATTATCCATGATGCTTTACCAGAATGATAGCTTAATACTAATGACAACTTAGCAAAACCATATAACTTTAGTATATAACCCACCATCCGTTTCTTTCTATTATCTATGTGGGATAAGTGCAAACTCTGCTGCATCCATTCTACAATTAAGTTTAGAAGAAGGAAGGAGGTCAAAGTGTTATGATCCGACATCGGCAAAAGTATGAGATTGATTAATGGTTTATAAAGTTTAGGTATTCCCTCCTCTTACAACCTACCTTTTTGAGTGTCTACACTTAAGCAAATTAAGCAAAGAAAGCAAAGAAGACGTGGCTTTCTTAATATGATACTACACATATTTCAACATAGTGCCAACACACTTTAACACCAAATCATCCACAAATTTCTACGAAATAGACTACATGGACTACTACAAAAACGTGAGCCATGGTTTTCGAAGCAATATTGAAGTTACAAGAATATATAGCATAAATCCAAACAGCATAAACACAGCATTGTTTTACATAGCAGATGTTTTGCGGGGTCTATTATGTAAACGCATGCCTTGTTATCGTCTCCAAAACTCATTTAAAATCAAGTATTCATCTTGTCATAAACTCGTAATTAGTTAATATTTATACTATGTATGACAAGAGCACCAATTCTCCATTAAATACAATTAAAAGTCTTAAAATTAAAACATGCAATATATATAGCTTAAACTAAGAATACAACATCATAACACTAATTAATGTTATTTATAAAACACCCCATAATGAAAAGGGCAAATCGCACAACAGGTATCACACTTAAGGCCAATTCGAATTTAAGGTACTCAATATTTTTTTTTTTCAATTTAAGGTATCCAAGTTATTTTCTTGTGAAATGTAAGGTTTTTTCGACTTCTTGAAAGATGATATCCGCCATTTTATCTAATGAATTGGTTAATTAATGTGATATATCGTTATAATTGAGTATTTAAAAATCACTTCGGTTAAAATTCTTGTTAGTGCGTATATTACGATATTTAATCTATACATTCTCATTTTTTTTGTTGATGACAAACATGTAACTTGTAATACATAACGTAAAATGTATAAGTTACTTGTAATTATATTTTGTCTCAACATACTCTCAACACATCTCGACGACTCAAGTCCTTGTATGCTACAACACAAGTACGTACATGTTTGTTATGTTGTGTTATGATCAAACCCCTAACAAACCATTAAACATGTTTAGTTAATAGTTTATAAAACACTTAAGTAAACATAAGTAAATGTGTTGGGTAAAATCCATTACCCAAGACCCATACCCATTTGACTAGATGCATTACATTTATTAGATACATTGTATCTAATGAAATACCCATGGACCAACCCATAACCCATGACCCATGACCCATGACCCAAAAACCATGGGCAAAAGGGAGCGTCCTACGGATCCCTTAAAGTGCCCACGGATCCCTGGAATTACAAGGGCCGGATCCCTCCAGAAGGGATCCTTGGGGCAGAACATGGTTTTGGTCTTTTTGACTATAAATAGCAAGCCACTTCTTACCATTTTTTCACACCTTCACACATAGTTTCTCTCCACCATTTCTAAGATATTTAGATCATTAGGAAACATGTAAACCACCCTCATCTCATATGATCATAATGCTTCTAACTCTCATTTGTTGTAAGCATACTCCCGAAGTGATCCTCCAAAGCAAGCTTAGAGATCTTGTTTCCTTACATACTGAAGTGATCACCCATCACAAGATACAAGCACATGAAGATCTTCTACAACAAGCTTGGGAAACTTGTCATCTTCATTCATAGAAGATCTTCTACAACAATCATATTCTTGTATATATGACTAGACTAGATGGTTTATGTGTTTGTGCCATAAAACACAAGGTTTGTTATATTGGGCCACAAAACATAACGGGTATCATAGATTTGTTATCTATCTATGACTAGACTAGATGGTTTATGTGTTTGTGCCATAAAATACAAGGTTTGTTATATTGGGCCACAAAACATAACGGGTGTCACAGATGTGTCAAAGGCATTAGTGAAGAATGCTAAAAGAGTCAAGATGAAGGCATTAGTGAAGGGTGCCGAGTAATCTAACCAAGGGCATTAGTGAAAGGTGCCTAAGGTATACATTCGATATGGTGTGTTTCGATGTACAAGATAGAGTAGTATTGGATCCAGGGATATTGATATCCTTGATGGTGTTGTAATAAGGAGTTGGTCTCCTTAGGGGTATAGGTGTTGTGTAGTGTTGGGTAGTAGTTCCTCCATTGTAATGGAACACGGTACTTAACCTAGTACCGGATAAAGGGTAGGCGACGTTGTGGTAGGTGTGGTTCACCTTGGTGTGAAAGAACCCGGTGGTTAGCCTAGTACCGGAAAAAGAGTAGGCGATGTTGTGAAGGCTTCTCCGCCATAACGAGTTGGTGTCGTGTACTGTTTACGAACTCCCGAGTAGGTGACTCGGGGAGTGGAGTAGGGCAAGGAAGGTGTCCTTGTAGCCAAACCACTATAAATCCTCGTGTTGGTTTGTCTATCATTTTACTTATTGCTTTACTCTTATTCTTGCATTACATTGTTTATTTTCTATGTGGTTGATGTCTATGTTTGTGATACATACTTGGTCTTTCATATAGTTATAAACTATATTTAACACTTTACATATTATGACACGCTTGATCAATAAAAAGCAACCGGACTAATAATGGTGAAACTTGATTTATAATGAACCATTAATCTTGCGGAATCTTATGTGATATTAAGGGGTTGGCCTTACATGCCGTAATGCGTTAAATGCATCCTCGCGTCGAGATTAGCAAATGCAATGGCTTATATTATATTTGAAACAAAAGTTTTAAGTTTGAAACGGAAACATATTCACCCCCCCCCCCCCCCCCCCCCCCGCTACGTTTTCACAATTCTTGCAAAAGTTTGAAAAAACCTTACCTTGCACAAGAAAATAACTTCAATACCTTGAATTGATAAAAAAAAAGTTGAGTACTTAAAATTCAAATTGATCTTAAGTTTGCTACCTTTTTGTACGATTTATTCTTCATAAAACTATTAAAGTATTACTTTGTTTAATATCTCTCATGAGGTTCAATGCGGGTTTGAATTAAACAGTAAGCCATAAAGCCTTTATTTAGTTAAAATTTATCACCTAGAATAATAATTATGTAGGTTTATATGAGGAAAAAAAAGTAGATAAATAATAAGCTTGAATTTTAGTAGAGATAAATAAAGAAACTTCATTAAGAATGTAAAAGAGTTATATAGCTTACATGTGTTGAAACATCTTATAAAAAAAAATGTTTGATCCCACATAGGTAGTGAAAAGAAGAAGTTGGTAGGATATATATTAAAGTCATGTTGGATGTATAAGTTGATGTTGGTATGATGTTATTGACCGGATAATGGCTCAATAGATTAAAACTCTAGGGAGTCAATCTTCCGGTGATAATTTGTGTGACCTGTTAACTTTTTGTGAATTTAGTAAAAGGTTTTGTTTGAATTTAGCCAAAGGTTTTGTTCATGATTTTCCAATTACTTATTGTATATGTTATCATAAATGTTAGATTATTCAAGGTCAAAAAGCTTCTTATTTGTTGAAACCTCAATTCTTCATCTACACATAATTTGTCTCAGAACAAATATATCTTCCAAGGATAAAATGTATACAAATGATTATAGCTAAGGATGTGATGATTCTATCTCTATTAGTTTTTTTTATTGGTTAACAAATGATGAGTAGTATATGTTTTTTGATTCAAGTATATTTTAAACTTAAATGGGCTACACACTTACACCGTAATACATTTTATCTTTTGGAAGATATATTTTTTCTACGACAATTTAAATGTAGACAAAGAGTGCAGGTTTCAAACTATTTATGCGAAAAGATTGGCTTAAAAAAATATTGCACAAATTTTACATGTTGTGACCTAACATTCAAATTATTCATGTAAAACTCGGATGCTTTAATCTAACCACGTTCAAAGTGTAGAATTGTAGATATAGAAGTTGGATGCTTAAATCCAATAAATAGGAAGCTTTTTAACCTTGAAATAATCTAACATTTAAGATAACACGTAATAAGTGTGTTGAAAAACTTTTGCTAAATTCACAAAAAGTTAATAAATCACACTAAGTTACTAGCAAAAGTTCAAAGTGTAGAATTGTAGACATAGAAGTTGGATGCTTAAACCAATAAATAGGAAGTTTTTTTTTTTTTTTTTTTTTAACGGTAACTTTCATTCACAAAACGCCAAAGGCACTACAAATAGGAAGCTTTTTAACCTTGAAATAATCTACTAAGGGCACGTTTGGTAGAGAGAATTTCAAAGAAATAAATTGAAGCAGAGAATAGAATCTCAGATAATAGAAATCAGTAGAGAATTTTATTCAATTCCAATGTTTGGTAAACAGAGATTTGACCCGAGAAATGAAAAAAAAAAATATTTAAATTATTTAAAAAAATATAACTTTTTCTTAAATTTATTTTTTTAAAATTTATGTACTTTCTTTAAAAAAATATTTTTTAAAAATGTATTTATTTAAAAAAAAAAAAACTTGTTTTTTTTTAAATAATTTTTAAAATGTATTTATTTAAAAAAAAAACTTATTTAAAAAAAATTAATTTTTTTTTAAATTTTTTTTTTAAAAGTTTATTTAAAAAAAAAGAAAAGAAAAATTGAAAATATATTTATTTAAAAAAAACTTATTTTTTTTTTTAAATATATTTTTTTTAAAAAATTATTTTTTAATAATGTATTTAAAACAAAACACATTATTTAACAAAATTATAGTTGAAAAAAATGTGTCTACAAATAACTCGTAAGCGTAGTTTATTTTGCAACATAAATGTGGAGAAATGGAATTCCACTCAAAAAGTGGATAAAATGGAGAAATAAAATAACATGTAGTTGAATTCCCTAAAGACTTTTAAATCTCCGTGTCCTTATTTCTCACAATCACCAAACAATGGAAATTTATTCATTTTCATTTCTTTGTCCTCAATTCTCTATACAAACATGCCCTAAGATAACATGTAATAAGTGTGTTGAAAAACTTTTGCTAAATTCACAAAAAGTCAATAAATCACACTAATTTACCAGCAAAAAGTTAATATTAATTTATTCAACCAACATGACCTTAGAATATATTTTACCAACTTCTTCTTCTCACTACCGATGTGGGATAAAAAAAAATGTATCAACACTTGTAAGCTATCCTCTTTTTTCATTTTTGATGAAGGTTCTTTATTTTTGTCTACTAAAATTCAAGATTAACTACTTTTTTTTTATAATAAAACTAAATAATCATTATTCTAGGTGATAATTTCGAACTAAAATAAGCATTTTTGGCTTAGTGTTTGATTCAACCATTGAACCTCTTCAAAAGTAGTAGGTTCTATTATTACAGTTTTTCCAATTTTAGTTTGGCACAAACATGATGACAATATTAGCTATAATCACTTGTATACGTTTTATACTTGGAAATTTTCTTACTCTTTGTAACTTTTATGTAACTATATATGCAGATGAAGGAACAGAGGTTTGAAAATTGAAACAATTGTTATGTGCATATTCAAGAAGTCAGATACTTTAAATTCCATTACGATCAATGTATGCATATAAAAATTTGATGCTTTAAATTCAATAAATAAAAAAGCTTTTTAACCATGGGTGATCTAGCTCTGAATATTAAGTCAATACATAAAAAGTTAATTAATGATACAAGTGATCGTCATGATATCACATGAACAGATTTATTATCCTGAACATGTGCTATTGAGACAATAACATTATACAAATCTTAACTTACATAACCAACATAACTTTAGTATCTAAGCTACCGTCCTTTTCTTTCTATTAACTATGTGGGATAAAAAACAATTCTCTTATCAAGAAACTGTATCTAACTCATGTAAGGTATCTTTATTTACCTTCACTCATACTCAAGCTTAGCTATCTTTTTGTTTGAAACTTAGAAATCTATTGTTAAAAGAGAGAAACAAGGTTGCTCATATATAGTATAGCTATTTGGGTTTCGGAAACTTGATGTAGTGACGAGATAACTTCAGAGCTTTAGAAAGATCATGACGACGAAATGGCTTTAAGACGTCAGGGACTAACGGTTTGATGTGTTTGATAATTTGATATCGTAGTAACAAGTAGTCGTTAATTTCTTTGTTTGGAAAAGGAAAAAATGATCGTGCATGTTCAAGACTCATGAGGGTAGTAGGCTTGCTTATATTCCTAAGTTGCAGTGCTCAAGTCTTCGGGCCTTAGATACTTAATGAAAAAGAATAAGTCTTTCGAGTACTGTTTGAAGCATGTTTGCAACCAGCAAGGATCTTAAAAGTCACTTCCTTAGCACATGATGGCAAAGATGACTCTAGAGTGCAATGTTGTCTCTGTTAATAGTCCATTTTGTTGCATTGGATGCATAGTCGTCCTACTTTATGTCTCTCTAGGATTGTTGGCAATTAGCAAGTCGCCACTTTGGATAGAGGTATTGCCCTCAATGTCAATGATTAGACTTCTTGAAAATGAAATATTTTCTAATCTTATTCCATTAGAAGCTTGGAATCCACCTTCCCTGAGTTCGGCAAACAAAATGATCATATTCATTTTTTGAGTGAATTGTGTGAATAAGAGCACCAAATTCGTCCTTTGCTCGGTCAAAAATACGTGCACCTTTCAAAGCGCCAATCTGTGTATTCTCATCAATATCGTCTCCCCTCCCATGAGTTTAATTTCTTTTATGTTCTTTCTTACTTCCACCTTTGCATTATTCACTGCCACCATAATAAACAAAACCATAAATAGATGATATGATAATAGCATATTCGGATTTTATATGTAACTAGCATTGGTGAATCATGCCACGTTGAAATAATTGGACATTAATATGGCTTCTTCACAATAATCTAATGTTCATGGAGTGTTTTATCAATTTAATTTGACCAATGATCAAAAACCAACATTCAAGAACCAAGCAAAAATGACACGACCTTTTAGTTCGATAGTTTCATCATTTGTTAACCAACACAAGAAATCAGATTTAGATGAAATCATCACATCCTTAACTATAATCATTTGTACACGATTTAATCCTTAGACGATATATTTTACTCAACAATATATTTTACGGTGCATGTGTGTAACCCACTTAAGTTTAAAATGTACTTGAATCATAAAATATAGCACTCATCATTTGTTAACCAATACAAAAAAATCAAATAGAGACGGAATCGTCACATCCTTAGTTATAATCACTTTGCATACATTTGTTCTACGACAAATCAAATGTAGACGAAGATAGAGGTTTCAACAAATAAGAAGCTTTTTAACTTTAGAAGTAATCTAACATTGATAACATATAATAAGTGCTTGGAAAGTCATGAGCAAAACCTTTTGCTAAAAATTTAATAAGTCACACAAGTTTTGGACGAAAGCGTGATCCAACAGATTTTTAATCTGATGAATCATTATCCCGTCAATAACGTTACTAATAGCAACTTATCCATTCAACATGACTTTAGTATATATTCTAATTCTACCAACTTCTTCTTTTCGCTACCTATGTGAGATCAAAGATTTTTTTTATAAGATGTTTCAACATATGTAAGCTATATAACTCTTTTACATTTTTAATGAAGGTTCTTTATTGATCTCTACTAACATTCAAGTATAACTACTTTTTTTATTATAAAACTACATAATCATTAATCTAGGTGATAATTCTGAACTAAAATAAGCCATTAAGGCTTAATGTTTGATTCAAACCAGCGTTATCCTAGTCTATTGTTTTATGGAATTAGCTTTTACTTATCAATTGATCGCGTTATCCTTTCCAAGCAATATCGAATACTTATCCAATGATTACGTTATCTATACTACATTATAAAGCATTGGGGACATTCCTAAAAAGGAAGACTTAAAAAATTAAGATTCAACACTTACTAATAATGGCAAATTTTAATAAGTAAATCTATAATAGTATTTGTTGCAACACTTTAAAGCCCTTTTTTAGACATGTTTTTAAAAAATAATAATAAAAATATACAAAGTAATTTAATATAAGAAAAAAAAACGTCCATAACAATAAACTAGCAGAGTACCCGCGTAATGCGGCGGCGGGTACTTGGTGACTAATTTTGTGGAGAGCAAATATTTTTCATTTATACGTTTTTTCTAACAGTAACTTTAGGAATGAATGACAACTTTTAATTAAAATAACAATAAGCAATAGCAATGCAAACTATTTTAAATTAAAAGTTTTCATTTATTCGAAATTATTGTTAGAAAAAACATATAAATGAAAAACATTTGCTAGCGACAAAATTAGTCACTGATACACGACGTCGCATTGCACGGGTACCCTGCTAGCAGGGGCGGAGGGTAGCTAGCCCCCCATCCCACCCCAACTAGCCCAGTAAGCCCATACTACATAGCCCAAAATCTGAGATTCTAAAAGTGGACCTCTCCCGAATCAAATACTATGCGATCAGTTTATGAAAAAAGAAGTAATATTTGCAATTCTTTCCATCCGATCATTGATCACAATTCACAAATGCACAATTTTGGTCTCATCTAATAAGGTATTGAATGCTTATTAATATTTAGTTTTCATTAATGATCACATTTATGTCTTTGTGTATTGTATTCTTTGAATTATTCGATTGGACAAAGAGTTTTTTGTAGAACTTTAATGATCACTTATTAACTTGAATACTTGATGACTATTAATTGCTTGTATGATTATTGCTTGTGTTAATTGTATTCACTAATTGGGTAAAATTTAATTGTACAAATCTTAATCGAGAGTATTGAAAAAATTGGTATTCATTATTCACTAATTGATGACTATTATTGCTTGTATTAAATTTCTATTGAGTACTTGACGTTTGACAACAAAATTACTTCTAATTCTAAGTTAGCAAATTAACAAATTTTATAAGAATTAGTGTTATGATTATTAACTTGCATTTTACTTTTGTTACAAAAAAAATTTTGATCTTAGGTTGTCTCAAGAGTCATGAGTAAGAAGAGAATAATTGATTATTTTTACAAGCGAATACAAGATGTTGTTCAAGACCCCGAAATCCAAACACAAACACAAACTGAGACTGAGACTGAAACTCAAACTCAAGATCAAACCAATGATGATAATATTGTTGAAGAGCCAGATGAAGTTCAAGTTGAACCTGAAACAAATGCTACATTTAATCCTAATGAGGTTAAATTAGACTCTTTGATGCGTGATCCAAGTTTGAGTAATCCTGTAAACCAACAAGATGAGATTAGACGAACTTATATTAGACTCGGACCTTATCAACTTGTTAAATCACATTATCCTCTTACTCCTTGTGGTCTTCATAAGCGTAGCCTCCAAGCAACATGGTTTAAAAGATTTTGGTGGTTCGAATATTCTGATAAGAATGATGCTGCATTTTGTTTCCCATGTTATCTTTTTGGTAGGAAGCCTATAGGGAGAGTTGGATCCGACACATTTACTCTAAAAGGTTTTAAGAGTTGGAGAAAGGTTAATAGTGGCAAACAATGTCGAGTTGGAGAAAGGTTAATAGTGGCAAACAATGTCCTTTCGTCACTCATGAAGGTAAGACTCCTGCCTCGGCTCATAATTTTTCAGTCAGATGCTATGAAGATTTGAAAAACAAAGTATGTCATATAGAGAACGTGATAGATAAGCAAACAGAACAAGAAATAATGGATAACAGGCTACTACTTAAAGTAACTATTGATTCTACTAAGTGGCTTACATTACAAACATGTCCTTTAAGGGGCAGTGATGAACGACCCACTTTAATAAATTGAGGAAATTATCTTGAACTGGTAAAACTTATTGCTTCATATAACGAGGATGTGGCTAGAGTTGTGTTGGAAAAGGCCCCTCAAAACTCCAAGTATACTTCACCTGATATTCAAAAAGAACTATTGCAAATGTTTGCTATGAAGGTACAAGAAGCCATTCGAGAAGAGATTGGGATGACAAAGTATTGTTTGATAGTCAATGAATCTCAAGATGAATCCAAGAAAGAGCAAATGGCCATTGTTGTGAGATTTGTAGACCGAAATGGATATATCAAAGAAAGGTTCTTGGACTTGGTTCATGTTAAAGATACGAATGCATTGACTTTGAAGAATGAGATATTATCTTCTTTATCTAACCTTAAGCTTGATGTTCAAGATATTCGAGGTCAAGGATATGACGGAGCTAGTAATATGCGTGGAGAATGGAATGGGCTAAAAACTTTGATTTTGAATGAATGTCCTTATGCTTACTACGTACATTGCTTTTCTCATCAGTTGCAACTACCTCTTGTTGCAGCATCCAAAGATGTGTCTGAGGTGCATACATTTTTTAAGCATTTGAATTTCATCATTAATGTAATAGGTTCTTCTACTAAGCGTAATGATCAATTACAAGATGCTCAACTTGCTGAAATAACACATCTAGCTGAAATGGTTGAACTTGAAGGTGGAAGAGGATCTAATCAAAAGCAAAACATACAAAAGGCCGAAGATACTAGATGGAGTTCACACTTCAAATCTATTTGTAGTTTGTTGTGATTGTTTGGTCCAACCCGTGTGGTATTGAATGACATTTTTCTTGGACGGTCTACTGGTCCTCAAAAAGGTGATGCTAAATATGCTCTTACACATCTATTATCATTTGATTTTGTTCTGGTTTTGCATCTTATGAAGAAGATAATGGAGATTACAGACAAGCTTTGCAAATTTTTGCAAAATAAGTCTCAAGATATTGTCAATGCATTGACTTTAGTTTCAACTACGAAGACATTGATTCAAAATATAAGGGATAATGGGTGGGAATCACTTCTAGATCAAGTTGTTTGTTTTTGTGGCAAACATAACATTCCAATTCCTGATATGAACGCGACCTATAGAGATGTGATTCAGTCTCGTCATAAGAAAGATGATGTGAGTGTAGAGCATCACTATCGGGTAGATGTGTTTATAGTTGCTATTGATAGTCAGTTGCAAGAGTTAAACAACAGATTTAATGAGTCTGTTTCCGAGCTTCTTCGTCTTAGTGTTACTCTGGATCCAAAGAAATCGTTCAATGCTGATGACATATGTAAACTGGTAACAAGGTACTACCTTTTGGATTTTACTGAACAAGAAAGAATTGAGTTCAAACTTGAGTTGCAAGATTATGAGCTTGATAGTGATCCAAGATTGAAGAATGTTAGTTCACTTTCAGAGTTGTGTAGAGGATTGCAAATAACGGAGAAGTCGGAAATGTATCCCTTGATTGATAGATTGGTTCGTCTTATATTAACTCTTCATGTTTCAACTGCAACATCTGAAAGAGCTTTTTCAAAGATGAAACTTGTGAAAACAAGACTACGTACTACCATGAGCGATGACTTTCTTAAAAGTAGTATGATTATTAGCATCGAAAGGGAGAATGTTGGTACCCTTTGTATAGAGAAAATAATTGATGACTTTTACTCCAAATCACAAAGACGTGTCCAAATGATGAAGAAACGCAAGGTAAAGTTTCTTGTTATTATTCTTAAAACGAATTACTTATTAATGACATAAAAGGTTATGTTTTTATATCTTAACTATTTTTTGTCAATTGCAGGTTAGTTCATGACATAAATGATTAAAAGTCAAATTCATTGGAATTTTATTAAGAATAATGAAGTATGATGTAAGTTAATTTAGTTTATGGCGATACTTCTTTTTTTATGAGATATTTGATTATTTGTCTATTTTTAAGGAATTTATTGTTTTGCTATATTTCTTCGAACTATGATCTTAAAAAAAAAATCCGTCCCCTAACTTGAAATCGTGGCTCCGCCCCTGTCTGCTAGTCCTTACCAATCAATATTGAATACTAGTTATGCGAAACTTGGATACTATATATGTATGTTGACTTAAAATAACACAAATGTTAGCCAAGAGGTGATCTAACATTCAAAATATTTATGAACTCGGGTACTTTAAATTTCATTACGATCAATATATGCATATACATATATAAGTTTGATGCTTTAAATCAAAAAAATAAAAAAGCTTTTTTTACTGTAAGTGATCTAGCTTTAAATATCATGAAAAAAAGTTAATTAATCATACAAATTATCCCAATGATCATACCTGTTGTGAGTGATCTAGCTTTAAATATCATGAAAAAAAGTTAATTAATCATACAAATTATCCCAATGATCATACCTGTCGCGATTGGTTGATCGAAACACATACGATCATTGCAATAACATAATACTAATCTTAACTCAGTCAACTAACATAACTTTAGTACATAAGCTACCATCTTTTTCTTTCTACTACATATGTGGGATCAAAAATAATTTTTTATCTAGAAAATGTTTACACATGTAAGGTGCCTGCTTTTTCTTGAAAATCTTTTGTTAAAAGAGGCGAACAAGTTTGCTTGTATTCCTGAGATTGCAGTGCTCGACCCTCTGGGCCTTCGATAATTGACGAAAAAGAATAAGTCTTCCGATTACTGTTTGAAGCATGTTTGCAACCATGGCAAGGATCTCAAAAGTCACTTCTTTGTTTCAGGTTGCCGACTCTTGAGCTATTAGTCGATAGCTCATAACATGGTGGACCTTGCCTTTAAACTTATGATACCGAACAAGAGATTTGGAGCAAGAGACTTCGGGATACTCAACACAAACATCGACTCTTACACTCCTGACCCCAAGGTTTACCCCTTGGCTTCTTATCAGGAAAACATGTATGATTTGATTGTTTATATCGCACTAGAGTGATCCAGGCTAGATCATCAAACTTTCAATATCATAAATAAAACAAAAAGTTGTTTTCATAAATAAAAAGCTTTTTTAACCAGGAGTGATCTAGGCTAGATCATCTAACTTTGAATATCATAAATAAAATAAAAAGTTAAATAATCATACAAGTTATCGTGCATGACATTATATGAACACATTTAATTAATCCATCCATTATAATGCTAACACAATAACATAATATTACACTTAACTTAATTAGCCAACGTAACTTGAGTATATAAGCCGCCAACCTTTTCTTTCTATTACCTGTGTGAGATCAAAAGCAATTTCTATCAAGAAAATGCATCCAAACACATGTAAAGTGTCTGCTTTTTTTTTTTTATAATAAGGGTTGTTTATTTACCCCGTTCATACTCAATAATGGATACCTTTTTGTTCTTGAAACTTGAAAATCTCTTGTTAATAAGAAGGGAACAAAGTTGCTCAACTTGGTATGTAGTAACGAGATAACTTTAGAGCTTTAGAGAGACCTAAATACCATTTGCACGTAACGAGCTATAAAAAATTAAAATGCGGATGAAATGGCTTAAAGACGTAAAAAACTAATGGTGTTGTTGAAATATTTGATGAAAAAGAATAAGTCTCTTAGAGCAATCCCATCGTTAACGCCACAACCGGCGTTATGGCTTGTTTAACGGCGTTATGGCCGTTACCACCACTGGATGTCCGGCGTTATGGAGGCAAAGGAGGGGCTGTGTTAGAGGGGCAACGCCCGTTAGAGGGCTAAACAAAAAACAAAAAAAAAATAATAACAAAAAATAAATAAATAAATCCATTAGCTAATGTTAAAGGGATGTTAGAGGGATGTTATTGATGTGGGTGTTTTTTGGGGATGTTAAGGTGAAATGTTAAAGCTGACGTGACGCTGACGTGGCTGACGTTATAGTATAACTTGAGTTAGGAAGCGTTTAGTTAATGGGGTTTATACTGTTGGACTAGATTGATACCCAAAATATGTTGTTTGGTATAAAGTATGTGGGCCCTTGGTTTGAGATGAATACCAAATATTTTCCGTCTCCAATTCCTCTCCACAAGGCCAGGATTTCAAAAAGTATTGTCATTTATTTTTTGTCTTATTCAACTAAAGTGGGCATCTTTTGTATGTAGACCACTCATTATTGAAATACACTTTTTTATAACCAAAAAAATTAACTAATTCTCTTTTATATATTTTTTATTATATAATATTATAACATTTATTTATTTTCTCTTTTTTACTTTTTTACCTCAAATCCAAATCTAAATCCAAATCCGAATCCGAATCTGAATCCAAATCCAAATCCAAATCCCTTAACAAACCAAACGGACCCTTACTAATGTAAATGCTCTTATGGATTTGTGTCTTATCACTGCTAGAGAAGACATCTTGGACCATAGTTAGTATTAAAAGAACATGAAGATTCATGAGTTGATCAATAGAAGAAATTCCAAAGTAAAGGTCATGCTTGAAATAGAGAATGTAGTTAACTCAAAAGTTTGATGCTTTAAGTCCAACAAATTAATAAAGCTTTCGTACCATGAGTGATTTAGTTATGAATCAATGTATTTATTTCAACAAGCATAAACCTAATGTAAAAAATAGGGGAACTTTTTCTTTCTATTTACCCATCTTGGATTAAAAAAATTGTAATAAAAAAGTATCGGCACACATACGAGTTATCGTTTAATGCTAGTTTTTGGTTTACTCTATCGAACTTAAGTACCTTGTTTTATGTGAAACATGAAAATCATTTTTCTATAAGATAATTTGTAATGAAAAAACCGCTTATGCATTACGAATTGATTTCGAACTAAGCATGGCCGGATTCCAGCATGTGTAGTGTGTGCAATCGTACAGAGTCTCAACTTTCTCAAGGCCCTCCGATTTCTAATGATGATAGAGTATAAACTTATTTTTGGATACTTTAAGCCTATTAACTGGTGTTTAGTAATGGTAACTATAAGTTTTATATAACTAGTTACTGTTGAAAGAACATAGTAACAACGGAACTCAATATGTGTTTTAATGGAGTTTGGTTGGATGGAGAAGATGACCCAACTCGTTAAAGAGTTTATTGGGGGACGCCAATTACTATCTTTCTAACCCTATTTTATTAAAAAGTTCCCCTTTAATATTTTACCGTTGTTAAATTTAATCTTATAGATGTGGTTTAGAATTGTTCGAGGGAGACGAGTTCAATATTTGACTACGTTCCATAGGTTGGAATTTATAGATATTGTAGTTTGGACTTTACAAATCCAAAATATTTTGAAAACTACTTCTTGCCTAAAAAGAAAAAAACAAAACATAAGATATATAATAAAGTGGAAAAACAAAGGTATAAACAAGTTTACATCATTGTTAGAAGCACATAGAGTTAGAATGTAATGTAGAATCAAAGTACCTTTGACCATATTTAGACAAAAACAATGCTCTCTACGATCGAGGGCCTATTTCAAAATTTTAGCACAAAGGCCTCTCAAATCCATGAGACGGCCTTGGAACTAAGATAGTATTGAACCTCTTAATATTTATTTTTGTTTTAACATGATGAATAACACAAGCGGATAAGACATCAGTAACAAATAAGTTTCACAACATGAACAAACTAAGATATTTTTCAATTGTTTGATGAGGTACACTCAGAAACACTTAAAATATAGTGGTAATTACGAAAATAGATGAGTCGCCTTACGACTTATCACTTTTTAGACCTAAAATTTTTAAAAGTCTAGATTGGGTAACTTGTGCAACTCAATCATTAGTCGACAAGTGTCCACTTGGGTGTGAATACATCTTTTTTTGATTTTTTAAGGACACGTGTCAAACGCAGACACGAGTTACCCAAAAAATGAGTCGCCCTGAGTGTATTTTGAACTTTTGAAAATTTTAAGTCTAGAAAGTAATAAGTCGTATGACGACGGGTCTATTTTGGTAATTTTCCCTAAAATATATTGTATAGTGAGAATCCTTCGCTAGAGACCACAAATGTGTTGCTTACGCATTTAAACTCATCATTTGTTAACCAATACAAAAATCAAATAGAGATGGAATCAACACATCCTTAGCTATAATCACTTGTATAAATTTTATCCTTGGAAGATATATTTGTTCTACGACAAATTCAATGTAGACGATGAATAAAGGTTTCAAAAAATTTATTCGAAAAAATTGTCTTAACTTAAAATTGCACGAATTTTACTTCTTGTGATCTATTTTGCACATAGACTCAAACATTGTTTATATCCCCAAGACTTTGAACTATGATGGAACATGCATTCAATAAAACTATTTTAAACATGTTCCAGTAGAAAATTAAAACTACACGTTGATCTTGATGAAGGCCTACGTTTGTTTGTTTTCATGATTTTGTATTGGTTCAACTTTTACTTATCAATTGATTGCATTATCCTTTCCAAGTAATATTATATTGAAGACTAGTTATAAAACTATTTTGTGAGAGTTTAAACTGTCACATGTGTGCTATTATCTCTAAATCCGGCCATAATCATTGTATAATCAGTTACATAAGAAATCAAAGACAAATGAAATCTTCACATCCTAAGCTCTAATATGTTGTATACGTGTCATTCTTGGGCGATTTATTTTAAAACTCACTATGATCAATATATGCATATAAAAGTTTGATGCTATAACAACTCTAACAAATAAAAAGCTTTTTAGCCATAAGAGCATGTCCGACCGTAACGGGATAACGCCCGTTTTCGTCCAAATAACGCCGTTATCGGCGTTACACCCTTGGAGGCCGAGATCTTTCACGTCGTTAGTCCCTCAGCGTTAGCCATATAACGCCCGTTATTTGCTTTTGTTTTTTTGTTTTTTTTTTTTCTTTTCTTTTTTCATTTATGCCCCTAAATGAGAGGTTGTTTTTGTAAATTGTTAGGAATGTTATTGATGTTATTGAGATGTTATTGTTGTTGGTGTTTTTTTGAGGATGTTAAGGTGAAATGTTAAAGTTGATGTGACGCTGACGTGGACGGTGTTATTGATGTTATAGTGTTATTGTTGGGAATGCTCTAAGTGATCTACCTCTCAATATCATAAAAAAAAAAAGTTAATTAATCATACAAGTTATGATAATGATGGTCCATGATGTGATTTTTATTCACAAGATATACCATCAAGACAATAACATAATACTAATCTTAACTTAGTTAACCAACAGTAACTTTAGTATGTAAGCTACCATCCTATTCTTTCTATTACCTATGTGGGATTAAAAATAATTGTTTATCAAAAAAAAAATATAAACACATGTAAGGTGCCTGCTTTTTGTTATAACAAGGGTTGTCTGTTTACCTCCACTCATACTCAAGCTTAGCTACCTTTTCATTTTTAAAAGAATAGAACAAGGTTGCTCAACTTGGTATTAGTGACGAGATAACTTAGCTTTAGAAATACCTAAATACTAAAATACCATTACACTTAATGAGCTACAGAAAATTGAAATCCGGACAAAATGGTGATCAAGGCGTCAAGGACTGACGGTGCAACAGAGAATCTAGTACACGATATCACGTTAGCGACACCGAAAAATTAGAATTATAAGAAAGGAGACTTGACGTCTCCTGGGTCAACCGTCTTCTTTTGTCTCCCCGCTAGTGATCATTGTTGCTGCTACTGCCTGTAGTTCAGAAAATATATAAACGTTATTTAACACAATGAAATTTTGCTAATTGTGTTGTTGTTTGATGAGTTATGGTTGGTTTCAATCTAACTTATGAAATAAACCAAATAATTCCAAAAATAATTTTTAGTTCAACAGTCACCGTAATCACGATTCTTCTTTGCCAATCTCTTTTCTTCCTTCATATCTGGTGTGACACAGTAAAACCATATAATATCATGCAAGTACTTTCAAGGACTCTTTTAACTATTGAAAAACAAATGTTACCATCAATATCAATTTATATGGACTATGGATAATAAAACCAGCAAAATTTATTCCAGAAGTTTAGTAAATTTCTATTAAACCAACAAATGAAAAGTATATGTCATATGAGTTAATTATCCATAAAATGCAAAAACAAGTGTGTCGATCAGCCAAACCCGACCCACCCTCTTGACATGTAATAAAAGTTACCCGTTTTAACCCAAGCTCGTTTAAACACAAGACCCAGCCTGCGCATTATGGAACCAATTGATTCATGGATGTAATAAAGTTGCAAAGAAGCTTGCACGGTGTAATTAAGCATGTGCATGAAATGAACCTCTAGAAGAAGGATCAGTTAAAGATGCTGAAACTCTCAATGTGTTGTCATACACATTCTCACGGTCATGCATACATAGTTTGGTGAAGAGATTACACAATAGCTAATCGTAAGAAATTGTAAATACACTCAAATTTTACGTGTTTTCATGACCACAACGTACTTTCTACTGTAAATGAAAAACATAGCAAATTTTAGGGGTGAGCATGGGGCGGGTTTATGCTAAAACCAAAAACCAAACTGTAAATTCCGGTTAACATTAGAATACACATATAAGCCCCAATCTAAGAGTTCCTTTTGTGCTAAATTTTGTCTATTTATGAATAGGACATGTTATCAATAAAATGAAACCCAAATTGACCCATTTCCATATAACGGGTTAAAAATCACTTACAGTATATGTTAAATTATACAGCTCCACATGCACAAATATAAATACCTTACGCATTTTTTTTAACGACAATTTTATTGAAAAGACTAGCAAGAAGCTAGAAAATTACAAAGAAATTAGGTAGGGATTTTTTAACCAATCTACCCAACTAAAAGAAGCTTTACATCTATAACGACACCAATAAAAAAAATGTAACACAACATCATCAAAGATATTCGCCTTTGAAGGAGAAGCCACACCGAAAATCGTCTTGTTCCGAAAAGCCCATATGAACCACCATAAGCCATAACCAACCCCTTCTAATAAATTCTTGAGCTTAGAAGGAAGCCTTAAGTTACAAATCCAATCCGCCCAACCATCAAACGAACAAAACTCCGTAACACTCACATTCCACCAATTACAAATCTTCCGGAAATTAACTTTAAAACATGACAATCAAAAAACAGGTGTGTCGACGACTCCACCGCCGTGTCAAAGAACAAATAAAACATAATATAAAAACATACCATGCCGTATTGGTAGAAATCTTTACATTCCCGGTAAAGATCAGATGATGCGGTAAAGATCAGATGATCATAACCCAATAACTGCAAACAAAGGAAGCAAAGAAATTAAAGGCAAATGAAATCTTCACATCCTTAGCTATAATCAGTTGTATACGTTTGATACTCGGACGATATATTTGCTCTAGAACTACTAATTGTTTTTGTGAAATTTCTAAATTATATACGTTGATGAAAAGTAGAGGTTTGAAACAATTAATGTGAAGAGGTGATGTTGACTTACAATCGTACAAATCTTAGCCGCGAGATGACTTCGAATTCACGTTTTAAATATTCATGCAGAAGTCACATATATGCTTTAAATCTCACCTTGTTATTTAAAGATATACATATAAAAGTTTGATGTTTTAAATTCAACAAATAAAAAGCTTTTCAATCATGAAGTAACTTATGATTAAAGTATCTTGTAATGAATTCATTGAATATAAGAATAAAACATTTTACCAAAAAATAAAAAAGTAAATGAATTATATATTCAAGTTATCCACAAGGAGAAAAACGTACATTCCCCTATACATTTGTCACCTATAAGATAACATAATATTAATCCAAACTTGATC
Source organism: Chrysanthemum seticuspe (assembly GCA_019973895.1). Classification (NCBI taxonomy): domain Eukaryota; kingdom Viridiplantae; phylum Streptophyta; class Magnoliopsida; order Asterales; family Asteraceae; genus Chrysanthemum; species Chrysanthemum seticuspe. Next base: position 324,845,126 of record BPTQ01000005.1, read on the forward strand.
AACGAACATATCTTTAGTATATAAGTTATCAACGTTTTCATTTTGTTATCTATGTGGGATAAAAACAATATTTTATCTAAAAAACATATAAATACATGTAACTATCTGCCTTTTTACAACGAGTGATCCTTATTTACTTCCACTCATATTCAAGACTAGTGACGAGATATTTGTTTTTAAACTTGAAAAATCTTAAGTTAAAAGAGAGGGGCACATGATTGCTCAACTTGGGATGCAGTGACGGGATAACCTTAGAGCTTTAGAAGACCTAAATACCATTACACTTATCGAGCTATAGAAAACGGAAATCCTGATGAAATGGCTTCAAGACGTCAGGGACTAACATGGTTTATGTGTTTGATTATATAATGCCGTAGTAGTCATTGCTTTGTTTGGAAAAGTTAAGGAAAAGATGATCGTGCATGTTCAAAACTAGTGAGGGTAGTATGTTTGCTTATATTAATGAGATTGTGACGCTCAAGTGATATCCGGATATCAGATACTTGATGAAAAAGAATAAGTCTTCTGATGATGATGTTATCCTAGTATTTACCACCTCGTGGTTGATGCTCAATAAAGTTATGAAGTGTTGTTTAAAGCATGCATGTTTGCAACCCTAACAAGGATCTTAAGTCATTTCTTTGGCTGCCGACTCTCTAGCTATCAGTAAATAGCCTGGTGGACCAAGTCCTAAAAACTTATTATTCCTTGACCGAAGGCAAAAACGAACAAGAGATTTAACTGTCTATATCGCACTAGTGTTAACAACTATCCGCCTGTATGATGTTGGTTACATTTGGGTGTCTTTTGCAGGTCTTCACTTTGTCACTTGATGTTTGGAAACTTTGTCTTCAACTCTTGATGGTTTTATACTTTTATTGCCTTGTCTTTCATTAGTGACATTGGATATATATATATATGATTTGACCGTTTGCATATGCTTAGGTACATGATGGCAAAGATGACTCAAGAGTGCAATGTTGTCTCTGTTCATAGTCTATTTTGTTGCATTGGATGCATAGTCCTCATACTTTGTCTCTCTAGGATTGTTAGTAGAGCCGTCTTTGAGGGTGTGCAATGTGGGCGACCGTTCAAGGCTCAAAAATTTTTAGCGGCCCAAAAATTGGTCTCGTTAATAATTATATGCATATGTAGACATATTTTTCACAAAGAAAAAAGTATTTAGATGGGAAAATATCTTAAATGAGTAATATATTAAAGCGTTTAAATAACTAATTGCATTAAATGGAGTATCTTATAAACGGTGACACTTTATATATAACATTGCTTATTAAAAGGCCCCATTACATAATTTTGTTCAGGGCCTTCAAAAATTTCAACAATTCATGAGACGGTCCTGATTGTTGGTTAAAATTTCAACAATTCAGTAGAGGTATTGACCTGATCAATCTTGATGATTTGACTTCTTGAAGATGAAATATTTTCTAGTCTTTTTCCAATAGAAGCTCGGAATCCACCTTCCCTGAGTTCCTTCTTTAGTGGCGAAACAAAATGATCATATTCATTTTTCGGGTTAATTGTGTGAATAAGAGCACCAAGTTCATCCTTTGCTCGGTCAAAAATATTTGCACCTTTAAAATTTTTCAATCAGTGTGTTCACATCAATATCATCTCCCCTCCCATGTGTTTCTTTTCGACGGCGAGGTGAATCTTCTTTCTAACTTCCAAATTTAAGTTATTCACTCCCACCATAATAAGCAAAACTGTAAATAGATGATACGATAATAGCACATTCAGAATTTTTATGTAACTAGCATGGGTGATTAGGCTACCTTTTAAAAAAAATCTTTTCTCATTATGTTTAAACAACAAAAACATAAATATATTTTATCACAAATAAACCAAGAAACTAAATTATACAAAATAAGAAATCGTTAAGGTCGCAAGAGAATCCATATCCCACGAAACGAAGACGTGGCGAAAACTTGACACCACTTAAAATAATTGTACATTAACACAACTTCTCCACAATAATCTAATGTTCGACCAATCATCGAAAACCAACCTCTAAGAACCAAGGGAAAAAGACACGACCTTTTTTGATCAATATTCTCATCATTTGTTAACCAATCATTTGTTGTATACGATTACTAGTTATAATGCTCGTGCACGCACGGGGTTTTTTCTAATTTTTTGAATAATATATTTTTATCTTAATTTGGATTTTAATTATTTTAACTGACATTGTTAGGGTTCGTATATATATTTTAAAAAAAGTTAATCAAAAAACTTTATAAACCAATTTTATTTACCATTTGTTATGTCGCTACACAAAATAGTTAACTATTCTTCATAATTCTAAGTGTGAGGATCCATAATTCTTCACATTTTAAATGAGCTTTTAATTCTTCACATTTTAAGTGTGATGACTTTAAAACAATTCTTTGTGAGGATTTTGAAACAATTTTTCACACTTATAAGTGTGAGGATCTATAATTCTTGACATTTTGAAAAGAGAATTTTAGGGAAATTCTTCGTGATTTTAAGTGCGAAGAACTTTAGATACTGTGTTTAATAAATAAATATACACCTAAGAAGATACAAAACATGTTTTAACACTTCTGAAATACAAAATATCAAATCAAATATATATCATACAAAAGAGAGTACACTTTCAAGTATACAAAAGCCAAATCAATAAAATCCTATAAACAATCCAAAGTGAATTCAGAATACTTGTTTATCACTTAAAGGCCAAATACCAAACTCAAACTGACTCGCAACCTCCCATGTAGCTTGCTGCTTAGTGTCACTTACAAGTTAGAAAATAAAGTTTTGATCATTGATTCTGCTTGTAATAAACCATATATATAAACAAACTCACTTTTTCGAAAACTTTGGTTAAACTTCAATCCAATGACAACGTCAACATTATGTCCATAAAGTGTAGTCATGTCACCACCTCTTCGCCAAAGTTCTTCTTAATTACCACTTGCATTTGGTTCTCCTTATTAGCTACTGCATCCACATAACCTGAAATAAAGACAGTAAGGTCTGTTACACAAAATCTGGTATATGCAAGTTGTTGAGACTTGAGACTAAACACAAAAGTTGAAAAGCCACTAACCTGGCCAGCAGGAACGTTCAAATCACCTGTCACCTTACAGCTTCAACATACTCAAAGAACTCAACGTCATTCACATCGCTCCAGTTGCCATATTTGCGCTTTAACTGTACCACTTCAGTACCATATGGGCCAAATGCACCAATATAAAGGCCTATACATAAACCAACTGACAATATTAACAAAAGAATTGGGTGGCTAAGAAGGTAGGAACACAATCAAAACAGGCTCGGGTCATTACATGCAATTTAATTGACCCAAAGCACTATGTTCCAGGATGTTCAATTTAAACCAGGGCTGCTTGAGCCAAAACATTATTATGTAAGAGCACTAATCCAAGATTCGTCTTTTCAATCATGATAAATAATGAACTGTAAGTTACCTGCATCGTGATCGTTTCATCATTCTCTTTGACGACAAAAAATTCAAACAACGGAGTTCCAGGAGATGCAGACACCAATTGTCTGTAATGAAAATATATGGTTATGACTATTAAGTAAACCATAAGCAGAAAAATATGGTGTTTTGATTATCATCTTTAGTTTATTACTATACCTTGGGTTATAACTTTTACCAATAAATCTGCCTACATCTGGTGTTATGCGTATGAGTCTGCCAAACGGATCATCTGAATATTTAGAGTAACCCACCCACCAAGTATTAAGTAATACAGTAATCCATTACCAAGATGGTCAGGCTGGGGATGGATTATCAGTACGGGTTGAAACGGGTAAGGTCTCGTAGTTAATGATTTATAATCGAACGTGAATCATGCGTACTTGTGATTTAGTAAAAGGAGCCACTACAGGGCATGCACAAGCTTTTTTGACCCATAACCATTTTGACCCGTTACCCAACGTAAATGACCAACTCATCCTGCCACCTTCATTTAAAAAATATATCTTATTTCAAAGATACAAACCTTTTCTGAGGCCACTTCTTAGTCTGATGGGGCTGATCACTCATTACTTTACTTTGCAACTGCAACAAAGTATTATGTCTCTCTTCATGTGACAATTTACCATATCTTTTAGAAGAGAAAAAAAGTGGAGCTAACCCTTAATTATATAAGGAAGACCAATAATTATACGTACATTTCCTTCTGAAGAGTTAGCTCCTGTTCAGGATGCCTAAAGTCCTCTTCTTGTTGAGAGCTTAATTCCTTTAACTCAGTTTCACACTGATTCTGGAGATACTTTTTTTTGTCAAGATAGAAATTTAAATGTTAAGCAATTAAAAAGTGCAAGAATGCATTCATCATAAATTATACTTCAGCCATGCATAAGGATGTACCTCTCTAAGTTCATTCTCATCCCGGAGTTGCATCTTTTTAATTCTTCACGATGATTAGATTTAAGATTTGCTTCATTCTTATCATATATGTTACCATGTGACAGAATCCAGTACTATCGTCATAAAATCTAATAGCTTCCAAAAGCATAAGCACCAATTATACCATCTCCAACCCATAACAAACAGCTTATTAAAAAAATAAATTACCTGCCCAGTAAGCGAAAGAGGCACCTCGGGCTGTGAAGTGTCATATGTAACATGTTCGTCTTTGGGTTTTACTAATGGAAGGGCAATTTTTTTGGGTTTCGGCTCTTTAAAGTGCACTCCATGGGACAAAAACCTGTATCAGATCCATACTTATTTGTGACATCTGCATCTCCCACAGGTTGCTTTCCCTTGTTTTTACTTTGTTGTTGCCCCCTGGTAAAGCCTTGGATTGACTCTTTGGTATAGCATACGAAAGCACTTCAGTCTCCTCCAATATTGGTTTCTTCAGTGGTGTTCCATTTGAATTAGGGGTGCAAGAGGATCCATCTTGGTGCCTCAGTTGGAGCCGTTTTAAGAGTCTTTCCGGTTCTTATGTAATATGTGTTTCTTCTTCTATAGCTTTCATTAGCTAGTGAATAAGAGTGGTGTTGAGATATCAAAAACAAATAAAACGTCATTGATGAGTGTGCAAATACTCATCATTTTTATACTTTTTAGACTGCAAAAACATCTGAAAACACTCAGAAATGCATCAAAATGATGAAAATATCACAAATAAGTGTTTTATGTGTTTTAAATGCAAAAATACCAAAATCAGATGAAAAACGTATCAAGTTTGCAAAATTGGCAGTTTTAGTCCCCCAAGTTTCAAAAGTTGTCAAATCTAGTCCCTGGAATCTAAAAATGTGAAGTTTTATCATTCAAGGTCCCTGAAATATTCTTAGTTGTCAAAAATAGTCCTTGAATGAATCTTTGGGCAAATGGCAGAAAAGGTCCCTCAAGTTTCAAAAATGGCAAAAAATACCCTTGGACGTTAAAATTAGAAAATTAACATTATTGGTCCTTTGGTAAATGAAACTTGGCAATTTTAATCCTTGTAATGACTTTGGAATGTTGACATTTTCAGTCCCTCATAATCAGATTTTACAAACTTGGTCCTTGTTATTAATATAAAACCAAACGGACCCTTTTGTTATTATTAACCCAAAATCCAAAAACAAAACACAAACCCAACCAACCCAAGCCCAGTCCAATAGCCAACCCATGATTTAAAAAATAAAACGCGCGTCGACTGTTCATCCCCTACCTCCAACACCTGTTACCAGCCATTCTTCGCCATCTGCTACCACCACCTCATTACCACCTTTCCAGCTCCTTACCCACTTCACACCTTGTCCTCCTCCACCTCCACATACACCAAATTGCATTAAATGCAATTAACCCACTCAAACAGTTTTTCCCGCCAAAAATGCCAAGTGTGCGATGAAGATAATATCAAGGCCTATCTAATGGTGGGATTTAATCAGAGGTCGACAAGAAAGCTTTTGGATGTCCATAAAAAGAAAAAGAAGCTGAGAGAAGCAAAAGAGTAGAGTAGCTTAGTTTAAACATGTCGACTTAATGTAATTTTAGTTTTCAGTTTCATTTCTTAGTTCAAGAAGGTTGTAACCAGTATTTCTAGAGTAATGTGAATCTTATTTAAGTTTAATTTCAAGTGATCTTTGTTAAAAAATCCGAATTTGCATTTTTACCTTTAAATTCTCATATTAAGTTAAAGATTGTTAAAAGTGGTGTTTTATAGTTTTTACAAGCTCAAATTAGCTTATTACTAAGTTTTTATAAGCTCAGTACCATTAAAAACTAGCCTTAGTCAATAATCAAAAAATTCACAAAAATACCAAGAAATTAGTGAAAAATAAAAAACCTATGGAGAAATGATCAAGACATTGGTGCAGAGCTGATTTTGGATTGCTTATTGGTTTAGAGCTTCTTGGGAAGCTATAGGAGTGATTCTCAGTCCTTGGTTCTCTGTCTTGTGCATAAATTCATCTTGTAAGCAATTTCTAAAAAATTTGCATTTCATATTTTATGTGTTTAAGATATATTAATTTCAGTCTAATACTGTCTCATTATAGTTAACTTAAGTTAATAAATAGATAACTTGTTTTTAAAACTTGTTTTAGTGCTAAACTCTTCATTACAGTTAGTTGAAGGGGTGTTTGGATTGCCCTTGTCAATTGTGTTAGATAGTGTTCTACCCATTGTACTTGTCTATTGTATGCTACATTAGGTCTTAATAACTCAGTTCTACCATTTAAACCTGTACTTGTTTGCTAAAAAGTCAAATTCATCCTTAATCTCATCTTATTAAGTTAACTGTTAGGAATTTTGTTTGCCAAATTCATTTTACATGCTTAAAAGTTGTTACCATAGCTATAGATAATCTCATTTCACCTTATAATAACATGTTCAGTCCATAGAATTGATTTAAAGTTCATATAAGTCAAAGTCTTAGTGTAAATTAAAAGTCAAAATTCTCTCAATAACAGTTTTTGAATAAAATCTATAATTTTAGTGTGTGCTTAATATTAAAATTTAGCTTATAGCCTTTTGGGATATTAAAGTTTAGCTGCTTAACTTAATTAGAAAAATATTAGTTCACTTTTAATCAGCTTATTCAGTGCTTATTACCTAGCTTACTTTAGACTATTTTTCAAAAACATGCCCTGTACACAGTGTAGTTGAGCTTTTTCTCAAGCTCATTCAGAGCTTATTAATGAGGCTTAGCTTGTGTACCTTAGCTTTTTGAGAAGCTTACCTAGCTGTCTCAAGGTTCCAAAGCTTGTTTTTCAATTTGTAGCTTATTTGATAAGCCTGCTAAGTGCTTTTAATTCTGTCCATTTTGTTTAAGTGTACCAATAAGTCAGAGTTCATAAGTTTTTCAAAAGCTTCTCACAAGCTCATTAGAGTAATCCAAACTTTGTAAATTAGCTTTTTGGATAGCTTAGCTGATATAATTGTTAGTTCCTGTGTTCCTTTTTATTTCCTAGCTTATTTCAGTGCTTAATTATTAGCTTAAAGGTGCCTAGAAACCCAATAAGTACCCTGTGCAAACAGATAAGCTAGTGCTTATTTGTATTTTGTTAAGAGCTTATTTATAGTATTTATGCTTATTCAGTTTTCATTTTAGCTTATCAACATTTGTCTAGCCTCTTCTCAGTTAACTTTTGCTTATTGAGTAGCTTATAAGCCACTTGGCTAAACATAGTGCTTATTCATTTTTTTTTTGTTCACTGTTAAGATAATAAGCTCAAACTGAGCTTATTAAGTGGTTTTTAGAAAAAGTTTTAGTTTTATAATTTACTTATCTAAGTGTGCTTAATAAGTTTGTAAAAGAAAAAGTCCAAAAAGAAAATAAAAAATAAAAAAGGAGTTGCAGGGATTCGAACCCTGGACACCCAGCTCACCACACACACACTACCAACTGCCCTTGGGTCTTTGACTGGTAGTTGTTTACAACATTTAATACTTAAGTCTCTTTGTCCATTTAGCTTAAACGTGTAACTTAGCTTATTTACAGCTTATTCAAATAAACTTTTACAACTTTTGTATTTTTCTTAGCTTGATATTGTTAATAAATATTTTATAAAAAAGTTTCAGAATTTTCCAAATAGTTTTAGTATTTTTAATCATTTAATTAGTTTAAAATAGTATTTAATTCATAAAAAAAATATAAAAGTCAAAAAAATATAAATCTTTTTTCTAAAATTTTATTTTGTCATATAGTAAGTAATAAAATTATTTTTACACTCGTAGGACTTTTATTTAACAATTTTTACGTTTTATTTCGCGTAATTTTTATAAATAACGCACGTTTTCATTTTAAGTCACGATTTTAGATAAATTAGGTTTACGTTTTAATTAAAATAGTTTATTTAAGTTATTTTGTTTTATAAATCAAGAAAAACATCATTTTAAAAATAGTGATAGCGTTTATTTAATATATTTTAGCTTTTTAAATTTTCTTTAATTTGCATTTAAGCCCCTGTAATTTACAAACTTTTTCTTTAGGTATAATTATTCAAAATCAACAAACCTTTTCCCATTCAATATCACTCGATCACAGATTCGTCTTATTACAGTGTTCACACCTCGTTGGGACTTAACGACCCGGGGATACACTATACTCTCCAGATCTTAATTTTATTTGTTTCTGAGTTGTTTGAATTTTATTACGGTTGACCATTCACAAGTGGTTAGCTTGTGTGATAAACTTGACTGTTTGGAGGCGAATCAGTCATCTTAGAAGACAATTATCATTAACAATACAGTTATGAATCACATAAATACATACCTTAGCTTTCTTTAGTTTCTTTTTCTTCTCTGCTGCCTGAAAGATGACACCAATCAGAAAGAAATGACATGTTAGATGCTTGTGATACGAAATGACGGTGGCACTTTCAATCCATTTACTTATAAATGGGTCGATTTGATTAAACTTTATAAATGATGGGCTAAACAGGTAGAGTAAAAAGAATAAGCTTCAAGGGAATGGGTTTGAAAGTCACCAAAGGTGTCTTTTAACGCATAAAAGCTACTAAATCTTTTTATTTCTATATTGTTACTGAAATAGTATACCAATTGTAGCTATAGTGACAAACTAACTATTAACAGAAAGTGTAGACACACTGAACCGAAAACGCTCATTTTAGCTTTGGGTGGTTTATACTTACTTCAGCTTAAGCATTATTCGTCGGTTTCTTCTGTCCTGCTGCCTGAAAATTATACCAGTCACGCAATCTAACATATTAGCGATACATAACAAAAGAGATTATGATTTGAATCCATATAATTAGGTGTAATATATCAGGCTCCAAATACGATACCTTTGATTCCTTGGTGTCAAAAATAGCATCCGGAAGAGCTCAATAGTTTCCTATCTCAGTAAGTTCCCTATTCTTTTCATTGAGTTTCAGAAGATTCTTTAACACCGGTTTTTTTTCTCTTCTGGAATCCCTATTTCTCTCATGGCACGAAGGCTTTCACATCTCTTGGATTGGGAGGCATTGTTAACTTTTCTGCCGGTTTTTCCTCTACTACAAATTCATATTACAATTAAATATTTGTGGATATGTAGACCAACTCAGCGAATTTTAGGGCCATGACAAATTCTGTTAAAGTGGATCTAAGTCTGCCTCCAGTTTAACCTTGTGAAATTGCCGATATTTCCAATGTTGATTGGTCTTGTATTGCTTCCTTCCATAAGTCGAATAAGATCATCAACCTGATAGCATGAAAAGAATGTAAGACAGTAAGACATCATAAAATATCGTTGGAGACTGGCCCACAAAAACCAAGACCATCAAGAAACGGTTATAGTGCTAGAAATATCAATGTCAATAATATTTAAATTCTTAGCTTACCATATCAGATAGATACGTAACATAAGCTTCTAGTCTGAGTTCCAAGTGATTGAACAGTCAAAGGTTCATTACTACCACTTTAAGGACTATCTCATGCAATATGTTATGATTATAATACCTTAGTATTGCATAACCACTTTCAAAAGGCACATCCAAACATCATGTAAAAGGCATTAAAGTTGGCTTCCATTATGCTTCAAATGAGAACCCATACAAACAAAAACTAAAAGTGCCCCCAAACTTCTAAACAGACATTGTACTTCAGTCACACGGATCAATAACTACAATCATTATATAATATTACTTCACATTTATTCTACTTGATCAGGAGTAAGATTGTCAAATATACAAAGAAAAAACCTTTTGCACCCTCCTCACTACATTCCACATGAAAAGAAATTGACATATTCACATTAATTTAACCACCAATATTCAATCCTATTTACAATACTAACATATTAATCAGATATAAACATAGTCACAAAGATGTTATTCAATTCAAACCCTTGAACATCAATATTCTCATAATAAAAAAGAAAAAGAAAAAGGTTCATATAGTTACCTGCCGATGACGAAAGTGAGGGTGTTAAGGTTATTATATACGTTAATTAATTGATGTATATAACATGAACTTTTGTTGTTGTTGCCGACTTGTGAATGTTTTTGATTCGTTTCCAGTTGAATGTGATTTGGGGTATTGGGAAGTTATCGTCCGTAAAGAAGAGTCATAAAGAAGAGTCCACAGATTTTTTTCTTTAATTTTACTTTTACCCCTCTAACTATGAAAAATAAACAAAAGGTACATGTGTTTTTCGGTTTTTTTTACAAATAGCGTGAAAAACGATTTTTTTTCATAAATTCGACCAAATAAGTAAACTTTTAGTCTTTTTTCTTTTGAATATACTTTAAAGAAAAATCTAATTAAAAAAATTATTACTAAATAAGGAATGGTTTGATTTTTTTGAAATGAAAGATTGTCACTAGGGGTTTTGTTTTATTATATAAAAGATATCCTTGGACGATATTATTTACTCTACAATATGTTATCATCCTTGTGAAATTTCTTCACTTTTGTAACTTCTGTGTAACTACTACATATTGATAAACTAGCTTAGAGACCCGTTGACACCAGGTTTTTTTTTTTAAAAAAATAGATAAATGAGATGATAATAAAAGTAATAACGTAAATTTGTTAAATTTAAAATATGTGTGAGTCACAATCGATTTACAACCATCGCGTTGCCAATCTAAAATGGATTGACTCGAACATAAAATGATGTGTGATTTTAATGATCAATTGAGTTGCTAACAAACCTTGAAACATTAAAAACAATGAACCATAGTATAATATAACATGATTACACCAATGATACATAAAGGATACAACATGAACGTTGTTCAAAGACCTTCAAGTACTTATTTATACACGACATTTGTTGTGGTTTTGGGGAGATTACCATCCTGATCACAAACGACAACCTTCAAACCCCGTTTGCTTTTTACTCTTGATACGGCAATGTACAGTTGTCCATGTGTGAACACAGGACGGGGCAAGTACAAACCAACTTTAGAAAGCGATTGCCCTTGGCTTTTGTTGATTGTCATGGCAAAAGATACTGATATCGGATATTGTTTCCTGACAATCTTAAGTGGCAAAAGCTTATCTGACGGAGTAATCCTCAACCTTGGAATAATCACCTTTTTTCCGATGTTGGTTCCGTTAATGATCTGCGCCTGAATAGAGGTTCTTGTTAATTTAAGTACTTGAAGTCTTGTACCATTACATAAACCATTTGATTGGTCTATGTTTCTTAACAACATGATCGGCACTCCGACTTTTAAAGCAAGCCTGTGGTTTGGAACACCTGAGAACTTCAATCCATTTACAAATTCAGGCGAGAAAATAGACTGATCTATGACAACACCGCATTCACTTTTATCCACGTTGTCACAACTTAAGTAGACCATTTCTTCTCCTGGAAATTTGGCCAACAAATTTTCATTTATAGTGTCGACTAACTCATTTGTGGGTGCCAAAATCACCTTTTCTTGGAAGTAGGTCAGGTCATGTATGTTATCCAACATGTTTGGATAAGTAAAGTCAATAATAGATGCTATGGGGTCATCAGCAGCATCTATTAGAATATCTTCCGGCACATCTATCGAAACCTCTCTTTCGTTTGGTCCTCCAAACTTGCCGTCTCCCACATTCAATAATCCATTCTGCAAATATCCATTGTTGAATCGCAAAGGCATTGTAGTGTAGTGATGAATATGTGATGTTGAATCCATTTATAGCATATACAAAGTAACATAATTCTAGAAAGGATTTTAAAACATTAAAGAGGTATAATTTTATGGGATTATTTGATTGTTTATGCATTTAGAGTGATTTACGATTTGCAAATATTATAAATTTAGAAAGGATATAAAAACATTAAAGGGTTAGAAATATTTTAGACAAATATTTGATTGTTACAATTTTCATAAAGATGGAGGCTGATAAATATTTGGCAAATCAATTATATAAAGTTGCAAGTCGTGTAGGATTGCTTGAATGACAAATCACATAATAAACTTTATATGTTGTATTTAAAATAAGTATTAGTATAACATTAGTACACAAACTATTGTAACTGCAAGCTACTTACAAATTTGTAAATGTAATGATTGTTGTTTGCAAACAACATTTATACAAAAAAAAATAATAATAATAAAAAATAAAAAATAAAAAATAAAAAAAAAATCTAAAAATATAAGGTATGCACTTGGGGAAAAAAATCTAAAACTATAAGGTATGCACTTGGGGAGATGCAGTCCTTCAATTTTATCATTCTTCAACCTTGGACAAATAATGGCACACAAATTTCTGCAAAATGAGGTGAAGAAAACAAAAGCATGCATTGTATATATTAAAAGAGAATTGTAATTTGCATTTTAAAAAGTTAGACAAAGCATTCACCAATAAGCATAAACATAAAAATCCAAACTGCCAATGTGTCACAAGGATTGAATGGGACTCCCCATATCAAAACACAATCACAAATGTCTAAAATAATAGCAGCTCATTAGCAAGATATTGTCTAAAAGATGCACAAATGCATATTCAAAATAGAAACAATTTCCTTAAATGATTGTAAATGCAAAATAGTTGCATTTAGTTATTGGGACTGATCGATCTTCACTTAGCAGCTTCTTTCTCCATCTTAATCTCGACAAACTGTTTTTTCATGCTTGAACCATCAATTTCATCCTCCACATCGGCTTAAGCTTAACAACTTTATATCATCAAAAGTTATTTGCTTATTTGGTGTTTAGCCATAGAATGTTACTCATTACTCTTACATACACTTTCACTACTTAGTTGAAAAGAAAGGTGATTGACCATATGTTCTTGCTCAATGCTGTTAAATAAACCTTCAGGTTTAGCATAGTGTAAACAATTACCATCATAGGTTCACTATTCAACTAATGGACTCCATACATTTAATTTCGACAACATGCAAGCTGAGGTTAATCAAAATTACACGAAGACGCTGGCAGATAACATTCAAGTAGTTTTTAAATAAATAGTTAAAAGCACCAAGTTTCATGCAGAGAGGAACCACAGTGCATTATTTGACCCGCTTACTTATCAATGGGCCTATTTGGATCGTGTTTTATCTCAAACTCATCAAATTTGAAAATTTGGCTGCAAAGGAACATGTCATAGAGATTGAAAGGCACAAAAAGTATATCTTTAATCCCACAACGTCCCAAATGATTTTATTTGAGAATTTTATCATTGTGCAATGCAATACTCAACACAACTGATCAAGTTCTCTGTAACACCTTTCATCGCAAAGGCATGTACATGATCTATATTTCTATAATCATAGGCATTTAACCGTATAACATCACTCATTAGTTTTAGATAATCTTTCAGGTGAACTTAGCGTAAACAATAACCATCATCAATCGAAATTGTTTTGATTGATAGTTTTTGAATCAATTTATTGTATATAAGGAAACTGAATTATTAAAGTCTGCTAAAAAATAGAGCTGCTCTAGCTTAAGCTTAAGTCGATCCTTACAACATAGAATAGCCGAACGAATTAGCCATAGACTAATCGTAGCCAACTTATTAAAGATCTATGCTTTCTCTTATTAGAAAGAATATGTATATGATTGCGGAGATGAAAGAAGTAGACGAAAAACTAGAGATGAGAGAAGCGAGCCCAGAAAGAGAAGGAGAGGAAGGAAACTACGGGCGAAGCAACCGCAACTCGTTGTAGGTCCTCCACTTACATTACAGTCGAGTAGCTTTCACCCCTTCGCTTGAAAAAAAGTGCAGGTGAAAGGTTCTGAAAGAACTCAAGCGTAAGAGAGAGGTGAGTAACCCTTTCTTCTCCAGTCTTTTTCTAAGTATGTTCTCATTTTAGTGTGTAAAGGATCAATAACATTACCTTGTTATTTGCATGGTTACATCCCCAAGCAAGTCGCACTGTTTCTTTTCCAATTGTGGTCCCATTTAATTTTTGCAGTGCCTTCTTCTATATAATCATATGTTAGATAAGCTCGATAAAAAATGCTATAAAACCATTTTAAGCATCCTTATGATGACAAGGTCGGTTGCTGAAAGGATCTTTTAAAGAACGAACAATATCAAAGAAAAAAGGTGCATCTGCTGTTAAATTAAACAAATCGGCATCCTTTGCAGATGGGAAATCTCACTGAAACTATCTCGCCATATTGGAAGAAAGGTTGTTCAAGATCCTCGTCGCTTACAGTAGCGTAAAGTCCTCCAACAAATATCTACAGCCAATTGAAGGGTTAGCCAAATGTAAATAATATTAAGACTAAAATACACCGTTGGTCCCTAAACTTGTATCGGAGGATCGCGATGGGACGAACCACGCACTTTTCATCGCTACCGGTCCAAACAGTACCCATTAAATGCCAGATTCGTCCCTTGACCAGATTTCGGACAGTCAAACCGAGGGTATTATAGACCATTCACTTTTTTGACCCAAGCTAGTTAAAATGTAACCCAACCTTCAACCATATATGTATGAACGAGCAAGAGTGAACCCTAAAATACAATCAACACACATTCTTCCCAAAGCAAAAAGAAAAACAATAATGGCACAAAACGATAAGGGGAAGGGTTTGTTGAGTTCGTTGAGGAAAGCAGACTGCACAAATAAAAAGCGTTTGGGTGTTAAGAAGGAGAAGGAAGAGGATGACATCTTGTTATCAAAGTTTAACGATTTGGGAGAAAGGATTACAAAACTGGAAATTTTGTTTAAATATCTTAAGGAAAGGAAGGAAAAGAAGGAAAACGATGATAGGGAGAGTTGTGGGTCTAGCTAAGTGTATGTTTAGATGATAGTAAACATTTGTAGTTATTGAAATCGATGAATAAAATTTTGTGATCTTATTTAATCATTGTGTTTGAAATCGTTTTGCATATCTTAATAGGTTTGACTTACCCAAGTTACAATTTGTTGGTTTTCATAAGTTTGTTTGACTTTGGTAAGTCAAAATTCAAGATGTTACAATACACAATTGTCAATACATTGTTGTTTACTGCTAAAGCGTTTGCCTTTTGAACCCGTGTTTTGAAACCACTGCCTCTAATTTTTCTGATACGAGGGTGTTTGGTTTTGCTGTAACAGCTTTTGCTGATAAAAGGGGCCGTTTGGTTTAGCTGATACAACCGGATGTTTTATTTGATACATTATGATTTAGTGCCAAAGTATTTGTATTTTCACCACATCTTTTTAAACCATTGCCTTTGCTTTTGCTGATACAAGGGGGTGTTTGGTTCTACTGATTAAAGTTTTGCTGATACAAGGGCCTGTTTGGTTTTGCTTATACTAATAACACTAAAATACAACCCATATCACAATACAACATATTAAACAACACATAACCCAAATGATATTTTATGATTAATAAATTATGTTAAACATCATAACCAACTACGTTAAATCTAATTTACATACCATTTTTAGCAAAACTATCACCTAAAAGACGCCTTTATCTACCCCATGGAAAACCAAAAATTCAGGCATTATGTTCAGCCATTTTCTTAACATACTCTTGGTTGAACCGAATACCTTCATCTGTTTGACCAACAATCTGTATGAGTTGGGCAAGTTGGTTTGTCTGCCTAGACTGGATTTTGTTCAGCGCATCCACACAGCCAAGCGCGATTCCACGAGGTCCCAGAGCTTGATTCTCTTGTATCAGCTCCCTACGGTTGATGATTCCTGTCTTTAGATGCTGGCAGCACTGAAGAAGTAGCTTCCTTAGAATCCCTTCTCGGGCAGCCTCATCTTCAAACCAGACAGCCATCCGATCATTAAGATTTGGCGAATCAGCCACCTCCATGAGTTTGTTTAAAATAGGGAAATCTGCCATTGGAAAGTTGTGTGTGTGTGGAAAAAGTGGTAGATGAGTATCTCGTTAGTTGTGCACTAGTTAATATCGTCTCTGGTAAGAGACGGTGAAGGGTTTAATAGTTTCCTTTATTTCACACTCGGTCCCTGAATTTGTGTTGGTTGCCGTTGTCAATTTGTCACACTTAAAACTCCCGCCCAATATTCACTTTAGGATACACAATTGGTCCCTCAAGTTGCCAACTTCCGTAAAACCATTAGAAGTTTGACTTTGTTAAGTCAAAGTTTTAAAACATGTCAAATTATCAATTCACTCCAAAACAAATATTTTAGTAATGGTTTTGCAATATTGACTTTACAAAGTCAAATACCATTGTATATATTATTGAACATTCCAACAGCCATCGTCATCATCAAACTTCAAATACCATTATGACTTTTGCACTTAATGTTCCAAAGGTTTTCAATCCTTCTGACATTACAACTCTCGTTCACAGTTAACCCATTCAACATTTTCAAGTATTGACTAACTAAAGTAAACTGGAAATGCAGTTTTACTTGCTTCAATCAAATAAAAATGCTAAATGAAAGTTTGACTTTCGAATGTCAAACTTTCATCACCTAGAATACGCACAAACAACAACATATGAACAATCTAATTTTAAGCAAACCATATAACAAATACTGTACAAAATTAGTAAAACTATTTTGAAACATTAATTGTCCAAGGGTTTTCAACCCAAACTTAAACTACAACCAGTCAAAGAAATCTACAACGGCTGTGGGGGAAGCTCGGGGGAGTTTCAACAGCTTCCTAGCCAACTCCCAGTTGTTCCTGGTATTTTCATTCCCATCATGACTCCTATCGCTTTCCCTGATATTGATTGTCTTTAGCGAACGGGAACACACAAGTATACACTTTATTAAAGTTATTTCATGCTCTGATCTGGGAAAAGCTCGAAACACCACCGTCTGAAGCTGCCCATGGCTGAATGTGTTTCTATCTACAACAGTGGAAAAATTGGGCAAAGGTAGATCACTAAGCGTGTTTGCAGCCTGAAAAATCAAATAGTGTTGAGATACACAAACATGGCAATTTAGGAATGTTTTATTTGATACATATTCATTACATCATTACACTTACTCTTGTATCCAGCATTTTCAAAATCGGAGATGACCGAATCATTCCAATGGTGAATGCTACCATAACACTATTCCCAAAATCGACATCGGACAGCTTAAGGTTAATCAGGGAAACAAATGGCACCTTCATCCTAGGATTAGCTTCATGTATCAACTACAAGAAGTTTTACAGATTAAATTTCATTACTGTTACACATCTCTATAACATTATAAGTTGTAAAACTGAAATTGTTCTTACCGTGCAATCACCAAAATCCAATGTAAGGGTCTCAAGATTTTGAAGTTTTGTCAAGTGAAAGATATCGGATGTTGTGATTGTGGTCACAACATTATAACGACCTAATGACAAATGTAACTTCTTCAAATTCCCAAGTTTTGCAATATCCCATAGTCTCATCTCGTTAGTACTAGGACGGTTCATTTTAAGAGACTCAAGTGAGGGACAACCAGCAATAAAGTCCCAAACTGTACCGCTTAGAAAATTGACATGAATCAATTCTAGGCTCAGTAGATTTGGATAGCCATGAAAATATTCCAAAGTAGCCATAGCACAAACATGAAGTACCAGATGTTTCAACTCACTGCGAGAGTAAAGTTGGGTCGGGAACGTAACTGGGTCACCATACCAGTTTGTAATAATCAGCTCCTCAACTCCATTGTCAGCCAAAAACAAGAGCCACTCATGAATGTGTTCATAATGAAAGTTGTCTATTCCAATAATTGATCTTGGCTCTACAGCAAAGACAAACTTTCTTATTGGACCCATAAGCCGATTTAAGAATCTAGTAACAAGCCTACCATCAAACTCGTATGTTAAATAATAAAAGAAATCCTCATCAAGTATGACATCGGTGAGCAAAGTCCACTTAGACCTCCAGTTTCTCGCTAAACTAGAGGTTCTCACCGCTTCTAACAAAGGCAACCGATTCAAAATGTTAGTGATCACTTCATCTGGCATGTTGGTAAAACGATCGATCGACATGGTTTTGTTGGAAGTTGGGTTGGTCTTTTGAGTTCTGAAAATAAGGATTTATATTCTTGATTTCGATTTGCAGTTTATCTTTTCTGGATAATGTGGTTTTATGTGATTGGCAAAGTTGTTTGTTGGGTGGGTGTATCTGTTCCCGCGAAATTAAATGCAGCGTATCAGGGAAGAAACGGCTAATATCCATACTCACAATTGGTCCCCGGGTTCTAGCTTGGGTCAAAAAAGTGAATGGTCTATAATACCCTCGGTTTGACTGTCCGAAATCTGGTCAAGGGATGAATCTGGCATTTAATGGGTACTGTTTGGACCGGTAGCGATGAAAAGTGCGTGGTTCGTCCCATCGCGATCCTCCGATACAAGTTTAGGGACCAACGGTGTATTTTAGTCTAATATTAAAGTAGATTTTTGTTTGAACCATAAAACTTGTGAAAAGACCATACTGACCATGGTGTTATAGGAATCACCATCAGATTAAAAGCCACATTCGAAATATAACCACCTAACAAAAAAAAAATCAGTTGAGCCGCCATTGCATACTATGAACTTGGTTTACTCGATTGTGATAACACATGAGGCAATATGTATGGGTCAGAAATCCGACCAAAACTGGTCCAAGTTGAAATGGGTCATTTTAGTAAGCGTCGGGTTGACCAAAAGCACTTTATGTTCCATTTTATGAATTATTTTAACCGTTCACTTTTTAGCAACTTTTTTTATTTGGCGCATTAGGAATAAATTATAACTCATATAAGCCATTAATAACAAAATAATAACTCTGTAGATGAAATAAAGACACAACAATCTAATATATAAGCTCTCAGTATGTAAAGGCACGCTAAAATGTTCCATATAATCAACTAAAAAAATTTTATTTGACAAATTTTCCTTTTTGGGTTGCACAATATTAAAGCACATAGATATTCATAAAAAAATACGTATGTCTATCTTCAAATCAGATTTTCATATTAAGATGTATCTAACACTGTCGTAAATTAAGCAAATTAGGCAAAATAAACCGTTGTATACTTCTCCTTAAAACAATCTCATACTTATATACATTAGGCACTAAATTCGGCACCATAACGTATACATAATTCTTAATGTGAATGAATATGGGGAAACATAAACCATTTAAATACATAATTCATAATGTGAATGAAATGATCCTTATAGATAAAGGTAAAGTCTTGATTTTTTTTAACCATTTAAATACATTTTCACTCTATTAGTAAAACCAAATGCCATGATGATCCATTGTGTTGTGCATCTACATCCAGGCCTACACACACCAATGACACAATTACTATTTATACATTTAAAAACAGTAATGAAGTTGCAGCAGCAACACCAAGCATCATTATTTTGTGTTATATCATGAACAAACATAAAAAATGAATATGATGCAATCTAATTGATCTGTGTCAGGTTTGAAACAATTGCTGTAGAGAGGGTATGTTGACTAAAAATAGCACAAATGTTAGCCACGCAGTGATCTAACGTTCGAAATGTTCATGAAGTCACATACTTTAAATTCCATATACTACGATCAATATATGCATATAAAAGTTTGATGCTTTAAATCCAGCAAATACAAAAACTTTTTAACTATGGGTGGATTTAGCTCAAAATATCACGAAAAATAAAAAGTTAATTAATCATATACAAGTTATTGCCATTGGTAGCACAATGTAGATTTATTAGTCTATACGTGTCAACCAATGGCAATAACATAATATTACTCTTAACTTAACCAACTAACATAATTTTGGTATATAAGCCACCATCCTTTTCTGTGTATTAGCTATGTGGGATCAAAACAAACATTTATCTATAAATTTAGAAAATATATAAACACATGCAAGCTATCTTCTTTTTTACAATGAGGGTTCTTTATTTACTTCCATTCATACTCAATCGTAGTTACCTTATTGTTTTGAAACTTGAAAATCTTTTGTTAATGGAAAGGGAACAAGGTTGCTCAACTCGGCATGTGTTACAAGATAACTTAATTAAGATTAATGCTAGATCCACTCACAAATTCCACACAAAAAACCCGCTCGCTGACGTGTCAGCAGCTGATTGATGCATTTTATGTCAGCTTCTCTCTCCTATCTTTTATTAAACCAATCATCCGCTGACACATAAGCGAGTGAGTTTTTTGTGTCGAATTTGTGAGTGGATCTAGCATTACACCTTAATTAAAGCTCTAGAAACACATAAATACTAAAATACCATTACACTTCTCATTACTATCAAGTTGCGGGTTACCAACTATGGCCTTCCCACATTCGCCTCATAAATTCCGTAGCACTTTTTCCTAATCACGTTCAAAATTTCTATAGTAAGCTCAATTGTGTTTCAATCAACCAATAAAACTAGAAAATATGTATTGAAGAATCTAAGAATTTGTGTATAAAATTTTCTCAATTGTGTTTCAATGAGGGTTTTTATTTACTTCCAATCATGTCGCTAGGAAAAGGCTCATGTTTTGGTTAACCAATAAAGGGCCATTTTGTGGGTGATCATGATATGTTTGTGGTTTGGTCGTTTGGACCAATGCTTTAAAGCGTGGTTGACTCGGCTAGTTAAACCGAAAACCGATTGAATCATCGAATAGGAGAGTCACTGGTGGTTTCGTTATTGATGATGCTGATTTGGCATAGAGTAATTCATGTTTGCATATTTTTACACCTTTTGGAAGGGTTTATGTAACATGTATCTGGAAGCACAAGGAAACAGTCCGAAAACAAAACTTGTAGTCAAAACCATTGTCGGTACCTGGAAATTTCATAGTCAAGAAAAGTTTACTCTTAATAAAAGTAGGACGTATCCTTAGTGTGGAAAAAATGTAACATAACGTAGAGACTAGAGATCATACATTCAAATCACGTCCATGTCGTTTTACTCAAGTTATTACATAATGGTCATGCATGTTTGGCAGCAAGCATTTTAGAGTGTTTTGGAGCAATCAACGTGTTAAATGCAAGTTTGTTTGGCAATAAGCAACTATCATTTGCATTTTGTGTAACTGCTCCTATTCAAAATGTTTCATGAGAAAGCAATAGAATCTTACTGTTAGCTTTAGGCTTATTAAATTACATATATACGGCTAAATAAAATAAACGTATGAAACTTATCATTCGTAGAAAAACTTAACTATCTCATCAACCACTAATAAAAAAACACTTAAAAACAACCCCCCCCCCCCCCCCCCCCCCCCCCTCTTAAAAATAAATAATAAATAAATAAAACATTTGAGGTTTATTTTATAAGGACTATTGCTCAAGTTCATATACTAATAAGTTGCATAATCTACACATTCTAATTTGTACAGAGAACTTTCAAGCACATATTAGGTTTCTCACTCTCTCGAAATATCAAGCCATAATCAAAATCCATAATTAACAAACCTCAAAATCGTTCAAAAATATAAGCAAAATTACCAAAAGTACAGCCTTTATAATGATGATATCATGCAAAGACGGTTTACTTTTATTGCCAAATATGGATTATGGAATAAATCAAACTCCAAATTACTCAAACCCTAAACCTATAATCAAAATTAAAAAAAAAAAAAAAAAAAATGAATATATAAGAATACTTGAGAAGATAAACTTACATAAATGATCCTCTTATTCTGTCTTCTTCCTGGCATTTTTTTAAATCAAATTAGAACTTCAATCAAACCTTAATTTTCCTCTAGACTGAAAATAAATAATTAAAATTCGTACCAATCTTTCTTTTACAGTTCATGTTCAACCAAAAAATGTGATTCTAAACAAAAAGCATTTTGTAGTTTAAGATTAAAAGTCAAGTACTCTTGAAATTGGGTGCTCGTTTTTTTAGTTTATGTTTAATTGCAAATTGAGCCAAGATGTTTTCAAATTTATACCGGCTTCTCTAAAGTTTTTTTATTCATAAAACTGACACGTTGCTTTTTACACATCTTTCTGGAGAAATAAAATTGATTAGTTTTTGACTAAATTGTAGCCAATTTTGACTTTTAATTAATCGATCATATCGCTCGATTTTGCTCACGTGTCAAAATTGAGCAATCTTATTGGTCCAATTTGTTTCAATAAGATAGTTTTGTCAAAATGTGTAGATGATGGAATAGAAGTTTCAAACAAATAATGTGAAGAGGTGTTGTTAACTTAAACTAGCACAAATTTTAGCCGAGAGGTGTCTAGCGTTCAAAATATTACTTCAAAGTCGGATAATTTAGATCCCATTATGATCAATATATACATATAAAAGTTTGATGATTTCTGTCCAACAAATAAAAAGCTTTTTAGCAATGCTTGATCTAGCTTCGAATATCATGAAAAACACAGAAGGTTAAATAATCATAAAAGTTATCATCCACGACAAAACATGTACAGAGGACAGAGTTAATAAGCTGCACGCTTTACACCTCCGGTGATAGCATAATACTATATTCCAATAGCCGATTCAACACAACTTTAATATATAAGTTGCCATCCTTTTCTTTCCATTACCTATGTGGGAAAAAAACAATTCTTCTACCTCAACTCATACTCAAGCTTAGGTACCTTCTTGTTTTAGAAACTTGAAAATCTTTTCTTATAAGAGGGGTCCGAGATAACTTTAGAGTCTTGTCTAGTTTTTTGCATTTCAACTAGCATAAAAATAAGGGAATTTTCTTTTCATTTACCCATCTGGGATTACAAAAATAAATAAATACGTAGTAAATAAAAAACAATTGTAAAATATTATCGGCACACATACAAATTACCATTTAATGCTAGTTATTGGTTTACTCTATCGTAACTTAACTACCTTGTAATGACAAAACCACTTCCGTCTTACGATTTGATATCGAACGAAGATAGTATTGAACTTCTTAATATTTCTAGTTTTGTTTTGGCACAAATTAACATGATGAATAAGTAAAGCGGATAAGACATGTCAGTAACAAACATGTTTCACAATATAAACAAACAAGAGGAATTTTCATTTGCTTACATTTATTTTGGTACTTACCAAGGGACAAATCTCCACCATCCATCTAGATTAATCTAATAGTTGTGATTAACCTAAGATTTAATAGATAAACCTAAGTCCATGTTTTTTTTCTTGTTTTTTTGTCTTTCATTTTTATTCATTTTTTTTTGTCTTTTTCTTTTAATTCACGTTTTTTTTAAATTCACGCTATTCACGTTTTTTTTTAATTCGCGTTTTTTTCGTTTTCATACGTTTGCGTTTGTTTTCATACGTTTTCGACTGTTTTCATACGTTTTCATACGTTTTCGCCCGTTTTCATACTTGTTTTACGCTTTCATACGTTTTCGTCCATTTTCATACATATTCATCCATTTTCTTACATTTTCGTCCGTTTCATACGTTTTCGCCCGTTTTCTTAAGTTTTTGTTCATTATTCATACGTTTTCGTCCGTTTTCATACTCGTTTTTACGCTTTCATACGTTTTCATCTGTTTTCATACATATTCGTCAATTTTCTTACGTTTTCGTTTGTTTTCGTCCATTTTTAAATGTTTTCATACCTTTGTGAATATCACAAGTGATATTCTTTGATATTATATGATATTCAGATGATCACAAGTGATATTCTGTGATATTCAGAATATAACTTGTGATATTCTAAATATCATAAGTGATTTTCAACTAATGTTTTGTAACATCCAAATCACAATCAGTGTATTGAAAGGCTCAAGGCGCACTAGGCGTGAAGGGGACCAAAGAGCCTCAAGGCGAGGCGCATGCCAAGGCGCGGAATTCACAAATATGAGGCGCACTAAATACATTAAGTTTTTTTTTTTTATAATATATGTGACCATTTATGTAGCTTAAATAACACAAAATAACATTAAATACTTAATACATGACACATATAGCCATTATAAATATTAAAATGGATCAGTTGTCACTTCTCAAACGGATCAACTCTTTGGCTCGATGAACTACATATAGATTAAAATCCATATCAGACTAAATATGCTTGTGTCCTACACTTGCAGACTTACATCTAACAAACTCACAATTTAACCCAAAATATCAAGCAAGCAACATTTTAATATTCAAGACATAATGCCACATTTTCATGATAATATGTCATAAAGAAAATACTTAATGAAACAAAGTAACTTGTTAAAAAATAACAATCAATAAAATAAATATAAAATAAGTTCAATATTACAAATTATACAAATACTCACCATATGATGTGATGCTTGAAGATAAAATAAACTTATGATGTTATTTACAAATCAATAAAATAAACAATCAATACAAATCAAGTTCAAGATATAAACTTATGACGTGAGAGAGATTACATATTTGTAAAATGATCAGAATCAATAGTTACCCACTTGATTTTGTGTTTTAGTTCTTTTCCAAATTAGGGTTATTAGATATAACTTAAAAGGCTCATGCACATAACTTATAAGGCCCATGTAACTTATCTTAATATTTAGAAAAAAGCCCCAAAACTTGTTACATCTCCGAGGCGCAAAAAGCCCCAAGGCGCTGCGCTTTTTATGGGATTCATGCATGTCGTGAGCCTCGATCCGAAAAAATCCCTAGAGCTTGAGCATTGAGCCGAGGCGCGCTTTTTAAAACTATGATTACAATTGATATTCAGAATATCACAAAGTGATATCCAGAAAATCACAAGTGATATTTGCTTATGAGCTTATGTGATTTCGGTTTATGTTTCACAAGCTTAATTTGCTTATTTTGAAACTTATAAAAATATGTAAGTTTATATTTACCACGTATAAAGATAAAATGGTCAAATTTTGATTTAGAGTTCATACATATTCGTCCGTTTTCATACGTTTTCGTCGGTTTTTAAATGTTTTTGGCCGTTTTCATATGTCTCTGAAAATATCACAAGTGGCATTATGTGATACCACAAGTGATATTCTGAGTATCACAAATAATATTCTGAATATCACAAGTGATATTCTGTGATATCCAGATGATCAACAAATGATATTCTGTGATTTTCTGAATATTACAAGTGATTTTCAACTAATGTTTTTTAACATGAAAATCACAAGTGATTATCAGAATACCACAAAGTGATATCCAGAAAATCACAAGTGATATTCATAATATCACAAAGTGATATTCTGAATATCACAAAGTGATATTCAGAAAATCACAAGTGATATTCAGAATATCAAAAAGTGATATTCTGAAAATCACTTGTGATAGTCAGAAACGTATGCAAACGTAAGAAAACGGATGAAAACGTAAGAAAATGGACGAATACGTATGAAAATGGACGAAAACGTATGAAAGCGTTAAAACACGTTTGAAAATGGATGAAAACGTATGAAAAATTGACGAAAACGAAAGAAAACTGATGAAAACGGCCGAAAACCTATGGAAACGTATGAAAACGGACGAAAACATAAGAAAGTGTATGAAAACGGACAAAAACGTATGAAAATTGACGAAAACGTATGAAAATTGACGAAAACGAAGAAAAAAACGCGAATGAAAAAAAAAACGTGAATTAATAAAAAAAAACGCTAAATAAAAAAAACCGAATTAAAAAAAAAAAAAAAAAAAAAAAAAAAAAAAAAAAAAAAAAAAACGTGATGGATGATGGGGATTTGTCCCTTGGTAAGCATGAATTTAAAGAAAAAGACAAAAAAAATATGTGAATAAAAAAAGAAATACAAAAAGACAAGAAAAAAAACGTGATGGATGGTGGGGATTTGTCCCTTGGTAAGCATGAATTTATGGGAAAGCAAAATAAAGTGCGTCAAACAAACTAAGATATTTTTCAATAATTAGATGAGGTACACTCAAAAACACTTACTTCAAATATATTGTATAGTGAGAATCCTTCACTAGGGACCTCAAATATGCTGCTTACGCATTATTCACGTTTGTTTGTGAGAGTTTAAATTGACACATGTGCTATAATCTCCAAATATGGTCATAACCATAGTATAATTAGTTGCATACGAAATCAAAGACAAATGGAATCTTCACATCCTTAGCTATAACCGGTTGTTCATACTTGGGCGACATATTTGCTATACAACAACTAATTTTTAACCATGAGTGATCAATCTCTAAATATCATGAAAAAAAACCATGAATGATCTAGTTCTGAATATCATGAAGAAAAAAAAGTTAGTTAATCATACAAGTTATCGTCGTCATGATATGGGATGTGATTTTTAAGCACAAGATATAGCAGCGCAACAATAACATAATACTAATCTTAATTTAGCCAACCAACGTAACTTTAGTATATAAGGTACCATCCTATTCTTTGTATTGTTTATCAAGAAAATGTATACACATGTATGATGTCTGCTTTTTCTTATAACAAGGGTTTTTTATTTACCTCCACTCTTATTCAAGCGTAGCTACCTTTTTGTTTTTAAAAGAGGGAAACAAGGTTGCTCAACTTTTTTTTTGAACGGCTGAGATATTATTAAACTAGCAAGAAGCTAGCAAGAAGAACAATTACAAAAGAGATACAAGCAAAGGATTTTGAATCCAATTGTTCCATGACTTAGAGGCTTTTCTATTTCTATTAGAAAACCACAAAAAAGAATAATGAACTACTTTGTCAAATAAAGTAGATCGAAGAGGGACTTGAGCTCTAAAGATAGACTCGTTACGGAAGTTCCACAAAACCCAAATAGCCACTCCAATGATAGCTTTCATAATTAACTTATGTGAAGATGAAAAAGTGTATTGGTCAAGCCAATCGTATAACACTTGAATAGTGTTACATCTAGGAAGAGAAAGATCTACCCAATTGAAGATCTTCGACCACACGGCCGTCGCAAGAGAACAATCCCAAAATAAGTGATTTGTAGTTTCTGGGCTAATTGCACAATTAGGACAAAATAAAGAGTTGATTTCGATACCTTTTCTACTCAAGTTCCATCTCGTTGGGACACGATCACGAAGAGTTCGCCAAATTAAAATGTTAACCTTTTTCGGGATGAATCTGCACCATCTAGTAGAAGTGGGTGAATCAGGAAGCATTGAGTCATCTATAAGATTTCGAGTGTCTTTGACATTAAAAACAGTGGAATTCCCGATAGACCATATCCAAGAATCGTCTTTGTCTGTGAGGAATAAATTACCAAGAAGGCTAGAAAGATCATCTAGCTGAGCTTTAGTGACACCACCATTGATACTTCTTGACCACGACCAAATCCAACCCGAATTCCATTTATCATGCACCGTACAATCAGGATAAATGTCTAGCCGATATAGACGAGGGAACTTCTGTTTGAGAGGGGTTTCACATAACCAAACATCATCCCAGAACTTTGTGCTTTTACCATTATTTACTTGCTTCTTGAGAGTGGGAAGAGGGATGATATTCTTGTTGTGTAAAGTGTTAATGGAACCTGCAATCTTAGACCAAACCCCATGAACTCGGCAATTATGATAGAAATTAGGACCTCCTTGATACGAGCCATGAATATGGTTAATGAGTTTAACCCATAGGGATTCGGGGTTATTAACATATCTCCATCTCCATTTTTGAATCAGGGAGAGATTCAGGGCCAAAAGACTACCAATACCTAATCCACCTTTGGGCTTTGAGGCAAGAACTGAATTCCAAGCTACCCAAGAATACGATCTAGAAGCTTGTTTATGACCCCAGAAAAACTTAGATCGAATAGCTTCCAAACGTTTATTGATTTGAGAAGGCATGGGAAACATAGAGAAGTAGTAGTTACCAAGAGTACCAAGCACTGAAGTAATCAAGGTCGATCTTCCCCCAATGGAGAGCAAGTTAGCCTTCCATTTAGAAAGCCTGTGAGTAAACTTCTCAATGATGGAATCCCACCCTTTACATCGGGACATATTAGAATTAATCGGGAGACCAAGGTATGTGAAGGGGAAGTTTAAGGCTTGACAGCCGGTTAGCATTGCCAAGTTCTGGACATCAGCAAACGGAATCCCCACTCCAAAAAGATTAGACTTTATAAGGTTGATCGTAAGGCCCGAAACTTTCTGGAAGCATTGAAGGATGTGAACAATACCTTGGATGTTATGCCGAGACCATTCTCCCAAGATAAGCACATCGTCAGCAAAGAAGAGATGTGAGATGTGCAACGACTCAATCTGAGCTCCCTTGAAAAAACCTGCTTGAATTGCATCTTCAATGGCAACATGGAGCCCCCTCCATCACTAGAATGAAAAGGAAAGGCGATAGGGGATCGCCTTGTCTTAAACCTCTCCTTATGGGGAATTCAGAAGTAGGGCTACCATTAATTAAAACAGAAGTTTTGGAGGAGAAGAGGCAACCACGAATCCATGTTCTCCAAGTCGAGCCAAATTGCATGAATTCCATAACACGGTCTAGAAAATCCCATGAAACCGAGTCGAAAGCTTTTGCAAAATCTATTTTAAAGATCATAAGGTTTTTCTTCTTTTGCTTATACCATGCGATGATCTCATTAACCATTAAAGGACCGTCCAAAATTTGACAGCTTTTAACAAAAGCAGATTGCTCGATGCTAATGATAGAATCGAGAACACAAGATAAACGATTAGCTAACACCTTAGATATGATCTTGTACTGAGCACCGATAAGGCTTATGGGCCGGTAATCATTAACCACTAAAGGGTTTGCGTTTTTAGGAACCAAGGTGATAAAAGAGGAGTTGCATCCGTTAGGTATCAAACCTGAAGCATGAAAATGACAAATGTAAGCCAATATATCCGACTTTAAAAGGTCCCAATATTTTTTGTAGAATGCGAAGGTGAATCCGTCGGGACCCGGAGATTTATCAGAACCACAATCCCAAATAGCATCACGAACTTCGTTCTCTGAAAACTCAGATTCTAAGAAGGATGCTTGAGCTTCTGAAATTGACTTATAGTAATGGCTACGATTAGAGACTTTGTATCCATTAAACGGTTTGAATTTGTGCTCAAAGAAAGTAGCAAACACTTCTTTAATGGAATTTGGATTAGTAATCCAGGAGCCATCCTTCATTATGCCATTGATAGCTAAATGACGCCTCTTACGATTAATAATGCCATGAAAATACTTTGAATTTTCATCCCCTTCAATGCCCCATTTGATTTTTGCTTTTTGGGAAGCATCAATACTTTCTATCTTCTCAATTTCCCGTAACTTGGATACAATATCAAGACGATTCTGGCACAAGTTTGGATTAGCATTACCAGATTCCAATTCCATGTCAATGCCTTGAAGATTACTTTCCAGCTCCACTTTACTAGTGTTCCGATTATTGAAGTATTGGTGGGACCACTGTTTAATAGCATGCTTCAAAAACTTCATCTTTTCCTTGAAAACAATAAAAGGGTTTGTGCCCGTAATAGATTGAGCTTGTTCCCATGTTGTACGAACCAAAGGATCAAACTGGTGGTGAAGGATCCAGGAGTTGTACATTTTGAAGGGAATCGGGCCAAAATCTACAACGGATTTATTCAGAAGAATGGGCCTGTGATCGGAAATAAAGGTATCAAGAGCATTTGCTTGTAAAGTAGGAAAAGAGTTCATTACCTCTTCGGATATTAGAAAGCGGTCAAGTTTACTCATCTTCGCCCCATTGTTACCCAGTCTAGTAAAAGCATGCCCACCTAGAGGCATGTCCCACAAACGACCTTCAATAATAAAATTATTGAAATCCATAGCCGCGTTATGATTAAACGTAGAACCTATCCGTTCAGATTGATTGCGGATCACATTAAAGTCACCCAAAAGGATATAGTTACCCGGGTTATCAGACATGAAAGTGATAATTGACTGCCACAGATCACGTTTTTGCCGATCACCCTGTGGGGCATACACATTAATAATGAAGCAATGAAAATTGTTAGACCTCCACGTTCCTTCAACGATCAACAAATTGGTCAATGCAAGAGTACGAGATTTAAGAAATAATTGGGAATCCCAAATTGACAGAATTCCACCCGATCGACCTGTAGCCGGTGAAAAGGCAAAATCAAATTGAAAGTTACCCCAAATGGTTTTCACCTTAAAATTTTCGACAACTTCCAGGTGGGTTTCTTGGATACCAATAAACGAAATTTGATGTTTATTGCATATTTTGGAAAGAGAACTACATTTCACCACTCCTAAGCCACAAGTATTGTGAGATAAGATATTCATTGATGACCCATAGGAGCACCAAGACTATCAATGTACTTCTTTAAATCATTTTTACTTCCCTCCATATCGTATCCCAGGACGCTTCCCAATTCAATTTGTTTAATTAAGGAGTCAATTAATGAAACGGTCGGTCTAACTTTTTTAGATTTGGACTTACTACTTGTACGGGAAGCAGCAAAAAATGAGTGGGCAGAGTTGTTACTGAAGCTCCCTTTACTACCTCTAATTGAGGATGGTTTAGCATTTTGAGGGTGGGCACTTTCAAAACCTGGAGGTTTTGAAGGGGAACTATCGATGTCTTGTTGCTTTTCAGAGGTGTCTTGCTTTTGGAGATGATCAGTCGAATTATGTTCAATAGGATCAACTTGTTGATCAGGTTCGTCTGCCCAGGATTTGGTTGGCTCCACACATTTTTCTTCATTGGAAGGTGCATTTAGAGGTCCCTCCTGATACTCATTAACTTCATTGATTTCACCCTCCTCTTCATCCGATATTACATTAAAATTGTGACCCTCAATATCTGTGTCATCACTTTCATAATCTTTCTGAGAAAGTGAATTCACAGATTCAAAATCAGGGGTCCACCCAGCAAATTCTTTAACGCGAACAGTATAAGTTGTGTCCTTGATAGAAACCAAACAGTCTTCTGTGATTGTGCCTTTAATTGAGGTTTTGATACAAACTCTTCCCAACGACATACTTTCATTAACATCCTCATCAACAAATATCGGTTCACCCCAAATACTCGCGATCTTTTTAAAGGCATTTGATGTCCAAGCTTGTAAAGGAAGCCCCGCTATTTCAATCCATACCATTCTCTCATCAACAGTGAAGGTATTGGATATTGGTTTAATGTGAGTGAAGTACCATTCCATTTCCTTATGCTCCTTGAAGCTCACAAAAGATTCACTAGAAGTGAATTCGATCCAAATCCACAGTCCTCCGATATAACGCACTTTAAAATCAGAAAAACCTTCTTTTAAAAGTACATTATAAATATCGATGATAAGTTTTACATCTCTAACCTTCGATGATAAGTACATTATAAATATCGATGATAAGTCCTCCGATATAACGCACTTTAAATATCGATGACAAGGTTGCTCAACTTGAAATTTAGCGACGAGATAAATTACAACTTTAGAAATACCTAAATACTAAAATACCATTGCACTTAACTGATGGAATTAGATATCAAGACATTCAAATAAATAATCACAAAACATCAAAGTAATATTGCGGAAGCGTATAAGGATGTATTAACGAATAATTAATTAACATAAAGAATATGCGTACCTTTGTTGATTCTAGCCGAACAAGAATCAAATCCACAAACTAGCAACGGATGAACCCTAATTTGATTTAGTTAGGATTATGTGAATTACCCCTTACCGTTTTGTAATTCAATCCAAGATAATAACAAAAGTATGTTATTACTAAGTTCTTGTACACACGTACTAAACCGAATTAAAGTACCGCTAGTTTTTATCAAACAAATAACTTGTTAATGTGGAAAAGCTTTGGATCGACCCTAATGGAGAGTGTCGACCGGTTTTGGAGACAAAAACACACACAAAACAATTTTAGGGTTTAGCTTATGAGCACAAGAGATGGAAAAACAAGACCCCTAGCCTTGTATATATACCCAAGTAAACTTGGTGAACAAGTTGTGGTTTGTTTCCTTTTCTTGATGGCCGATCGGTTTGGGATCCCCTTAAGGGATTCCGGAACCTTCCCAACTTTTGCAATTTAGTCCTTTTCCATAAACATTTAACGACCGTTAGTCCATTACATTAATTACTTAACGTCCGTTAGTTATTTTGTTTAATAAATAAATAAATATAACATTTTATATTTAATTATTAACTTTAAATTCTCATACGTAAAGTGTGCAATCCCAAAGTCTCGAGTTCGATCCTAACTCACGTCTACTAATTTATATCCATAAAACCAACAGCTCCCACTTGGATATATCTTAATAGAGTGATCACATTCGGTTAGCGTCTAGCAACACTTCGATGCCTCTAGTACAACTCGAGCAAGGCTCCTGGAAAACCTTTTAATGATTTCTCATTATTATTATCCTTTTGTTTCTAATACCACGTTAAATAAAGATATGGAATTAAGTCATTCTTTATATAACTATTCTGTTTCTCGTTTATAAGTGATTGACCAAGATTACCGAATCATCTAAACATATTTAGGGGAGATTTGGGTGCGGCCGCACAAACATCTTGTCAACCCTACGAGGGGCCCAGCAGTATTAAACTCCAAATAAATTTGAAGGAACAAATTCTATTTTGACTACAAGAATAACCCACAAACTTTGTAACATTTCTGAGAACAACCCTTATGACTACCAGTTACGTATAGCGTTAAGTTGCTCCACAGAAATGCACTACATTTATGACACTTATCTGGTATCTCAAGTCTGAGGATAACTATTCATAATTTACTTATAACAATATCCACAAAGTAAATTATGTAGTTGGGATAAGTCCTATATTCAATTCATTGAATATCATCTGAAATTGGTATGCATTCTCATCAATATACTTTCAAGTATATTCTACCACATCTCTCAGATTTGTCTTAGTTTAATGATACTCCCATATCATTAATCGACAACGGACATTTAAAATAACTTAGTTATTCACGGATTAAACATGCAAATATAGGACAACAATATTATAAATGAAAATAAACATAATCCAAACTTTATTTCATTAAAATAATAAATGTTTTACAATATCCTTTATCCAAATACTAATCACAGTTATGCATGAAACTATTAGCTAAACGAAGTCCAATTCCATTGGCAAGTCCTACAAGCTTGTCTTTAGCTAAAGCCTTAGTGAACGGATCAGCTAAGTTATCATCTGTGTGAACTTTCAGTAGATTTATTTCACCTTCCTGGACTTGTTCCCGAACATAGTGATACTTCCGTAGAAAATGTCTGGTGCCCTTCATGACTCCAGGTTCATTGGCAAATATGATTGCAGCAGAATTGTCACAATACATATCAATAGGCGATTCAATTGAAGGCATAACACCAAGCCCTGAAATGAATTTCCTAATCCAAACAGCCTCCATTGCAGCTTCCGAAGCAGCTATGTATTCGGCTTCTGTTGCAGACATCGCAATCGTAGTCTGCTTCTTGCTCTTCCAGTCAACTGCTCCTCCATTGATGACAAAGACATAACCCGTCTGAGACTTCGTATCATCTTTATCACACTGCCAGGACGCATCACAGTAACCTGTAACACCAAGCTCTGTGTCTGGATTTCCACCATACACCAAAAACATATCTTTAGTATTTCTGAGATACTTCAGAATATGCTTAACAGCAATCCAGTGAAGATTACCCGGATTCTGTTGATATCGACTGGTCATGTTTTGAGCGAACGCTACATCTGGCCTTGTGCATCTCACAGCATACATAATAGATCCTACAGCCGAAGCATAAGGAACTTTCTGCATGCGTGCCACCTCAGCAGGTGTTGAAGCACACATATCGCTACATAAGCCATGCTTTACTTCCATCGGCAAATATCCTTTCTTGGAATTTTGCATACTGAATCTCTTCAATATTTTATCAATGTAAGCGCTTTGACTTAAACCAATTAACCGCTTTGACCTATCTCGGTAGATCTTAATTCCCAGAATGTATGCAGCTTCTCCTAAATCCTTCATGGAAAAACACTTCCCAAGATATGCCTTAACACTTTGCATGCTTGGAATGTCTTTTCCCATAATTAATATGTCATCGACATAAAGAATTAGGAAAATTACATCACTCCCACTAACTTTGTGATATACACATGGCTCATCAAAATTTTGAACAAATCCATACCTTTTGATTTCTTCATCAAATTTTTTATTCCATTGCCTTGATGCTTGCTTCAATCCATAAATGGACCTTTGAAGTTTGCATACACGGTTTGGAAATTGTGGATTCACAAACCCCTCAGGTTGCTTCATATAGATGTCTTCATCTAAGCGACCATTTAAGAAGGCGGTTTTGACATCCATTTGCCATATCTCATAGTCATAGTATGCTGCTATAGCTATGAGAATTCTAATAGCTCTAATGTCTGCTACAGGAGAAAAGGTCTCCTCATAATCAATGCCATAAGTTTGAGTAAAACCTTGCGCAACTAGACGAGCTTTATAGACGTGTACATTGCCATCCATGTCAGTCTTAATCTTATAGAGCCACTTACTCCCAACCACTGAGGCATTTGGAGGTAAGTCAACCTCTACCCAGACTTCATTTTCTCTCATGGATTGCATTTCCCCATTCATTGCAACCTGCCATTTAGCCTTGTCAGGACTTGCCATGGCAGCTTTATAACTAGTAGGCTCTCCAAGATCTCCTAACATAGTTTCCTCAACCTCTACGTTAAGACATAGACGTTCAGGTGCACGTATATTCCTTACGGATCTACGAACGGGAATCACTTCAACTTCTGGTGGAGGACCCAGACTATCAGGTTCTACCGGAAGTACGTTAGTGTTTTCAGAAGGTAATGCATCTTCATGATCATCTTCCAGATCATAAACTCTCCCACTGAATTCTTGAGATACGAGATCTCTTTCAAGAAAATCTCCATACCTAGCAACAATTACTTTATTTTCAGTTGGATAGTAAAAGTAGTAACCCATAGTTTCCTTAGGGTATCCTACGAAGATACACTTTACAGATCTTTGTTGGAGTTTATCTGCTGAGTCACGTCTAACATACGCCTCACAACCCCAGACCTTTAAATAAGACAGGTTAGGAGCTTTACCATGCCATATTTCATATGGTGTCTTATCAACCTTCTTTGTGGGAACCATATTTAGAATACGAACAGCAGATTCTAAAGCATAATCCCAAAAGGATAAAGGTAGAGTGGTAAGATTAAACATAGATCGTATCATGTCCAACAATGTACGATTTCTTCTCTCAGATACACCATTTTGTTGTGGAGTATATGGAGAAGTGAGATTCTGGACAATTCCATTCTCAGCTAAGTAATCTTTAAACTCTTGGCTTAGATACTCGCCTCCTCTATCGGATCGAAGAGCTTTAATCTTCTTTCCCAATTGCAGTTCTACTTCAGCTTTGAAAACCTTAAATGTTTCAAACACCTCATGTTTATGCTTAAGTAAATAAACATAACCATAACGGCTGAAATCATCAGTAAAGGTTAAGAAGTAGCTAGCACCTCTCTTTGACACATGTCTAAGTGGTCCACACACATCAGTATGAATAAGACCAAGTAGATCAGAAGCCCTCTCCATATTGCTATGAAAAGGTTTCTTAGTCATCTTCCCAGATATGCATGACTCACATTTATCAAATGATTCATCATTGATATTTTGCAAAAGCCCTTCTTGTTGTAGCTTATGCATGCGAGCCTTGCCTATATGAGCAAGTCGACAATGCCAAAGATAAGAAGAATTCAAGTCTAACTTTATCTTCTTGTTAATGCTAAACATTGAATTATTATTATTGTTAGATACATTTCCAATCATATCAATTTCAAACACACCATTCACAGTAATTGCTTTAAAATAAAATACACCATTTAAAGAAACATCAATTCCATTACTTGAAATAGTATGAGTAAAACCATCATCCAACAAACTTGAAAAGGAAACAACACCTCTAATTATAGAAGGTGCGTAATGACAATTGTTCAATAACAGTACTAAGCCCGAAGGCAATACTAAACTAAACGTTCCTATGGCTTCAACAGCTGCATGTGCGCCATTTCCCACGTGCAGATATTGCTCCCCATAGGCAAGCTTCCTTTCCACTCTAAACCCCTGCAGTGTATTACAAATGTGAATACCACAGCCCGTATCATATACCCAGGAATTATTATGATTTAGAGTAAATAATTCAATGACAAATAAATTACCTGAAGAACCGGCGCCCGAGGACCCAGCATTCATCTTATTTGTCCGCAATTCATCAAGATAGAGAGCACAGTTTCTCTTCCAATGCCCAACTGTCTTGCAATGGTGGCATGCTTGATCCTTTTTAGGATTATCCTTCCTAGGAGTAGGGTTCTTCTTGGGTTGAGGTTGATAGGCCATCACCTGTTTGCCTTTGTCAACCTTTCCCTTACCCTTCCCCTTCTTGTTGTTCGCACGCTGCGGTTTTGGCTTATTAATTCTTCCACCCTGAATAGCAAGTACCTGGGCGGTAGGAACCTTTTGAGGCAACCCTTTCTCATAGTCAATTAGCAATGCGTGTAGGTCAGTAACTGTCTTCCCCACGCAGTGCATATTGAAATTTCTGACAAAACCATTAAAATCCTTGTTAAGGGATCGATTAATCAGATTCACAGCCATGTCATCCTCATAAGTTTTGCCAAGTGCTTTTAGCTGGTCCATGTATCCTTTCATTTCCAGCACATGAGCACTTACGGGTTTACCCTCTCCCTGCCTACAGCTGTGTAACGCGTCGGTCAAGTCATAAATCTCGACGGCAGCTGGTTTCTCAAACATAGTTCGAAGTTCATTGAGCATATTATATGGGAAATAATGTTCGAACTGCTTTTGAAGAGCAGATTCCATTGTTCCCAACATAAGACAAGCCACATCATTATGACGCTTATACTCCAGTTTCCACTCGTCCTTTTGAGCTTGAGTAGCTTCAGGACCAGTTGGTTCAGCAGGGCAAGGTTCATAAAGATATTTCATACGGTCAGCAACTCTACAGACAATTCTCAAAGAGCGGTGCCAATCATTGAAATTCTTAGAGCCAGTCAACTTTTCTCGATCAAAAAAACTTTTGAACGCAGAATTTAGAGCAGTGTTAGTGTTATCGGTGTTTTGAGCCATTTCTACAGAAAAAAGTTCAAAGTATTAGTATTTTCGATAATACACTTTTCAAGAAAATAAATATACCCAACGGTAATATAAACATATAACCATATAATTTTCTCGAAAACTAGGATCCAAATTATCATAGGTTCATTACATCAGTTGATCTGCTAGCAACAAACGCATATAATAAGGTAATCTGTCGAACATTAATTGGCAAACAATTTCCAACTCCTAGATCATTATGGGATTTATATTTTCCAACGCTATTGCAAATATAAACATGTTTCATCCCATCTTATGCCATTGAGTCCAGGTCTCACTTCCTACTCAACTTAAGTGTCTAACTTAAAAAACTGCAAATATGTCCATGTAAGGTCTGACTTTACATAGAGATTTACCTCTCCATTACAATCTCGCCAAGTACTGTCATGACGTAAATTGCAACTTCAAGTGTTCTTTTAATTAGATGGCATATTCTTAATTTTAAAAGGGTACTAGTTTTTGATTTTATGTGGTCAAATCAAATATGTACAAAGATGTCATGCATTCATCTTGTAGCATAATTTTAATAAAAAACTTTTTATTACCAATTCATAAAGATCAAATTATCAAAGTTTTGATTGAGGTATTGGGTTCACCAATCAAGGAATTTAGTATTAATTATCATCCATTATACCGTACTTTTGCATAAGTGTAAACACTTAGTGTTTCGGATAATTACCACCGAAGTGGCGCATGGAATTAAAACTAATTCGCCCTTAAGATGAGCTTGCACATTATATGGCTTACTAAGTAGCTCCACTCGAACTTACAGGGGGCAGAGGACCAGGTACGCGCTAAAGCACAACCTAAGACATCCATTCAGTGTGACTATGCGCACTTCTTTAAACCCCTTTTATTAGTTCATTCGAATGGGTGAGCCGTTCAGTCATTGTACCAAAGTCACCAATCAATTAAACTATATTGACAACTTAACTCTTCCAAAACAATTAAATTTCGCCATTGTTTAGTCCGTATTATTTTTCTATTCAAAATTACCCTTTGCTTAAAACTGTCAAACATAATAAACAAACAAGTAACAAATAAAAAATAAACTACTACAAAACAATGCGCACATAATAAACAATTTATACGTGTAAACAAGTAGCCACATGCAACTTATTCGATAAAATCCTATTAATAATCAATATCTAGGTTAAATTAATGTATATATTAATTTAGGGTTTTCACTCCAGCAATAGAAAGTGAGCCACATACATCGATGAATCGATTGCGTAAACCCTTCATTAATTATACCAAATTGCACATAATTGATTTATTAATATATTAATTGGAGTCTTCCCCAATTCAAGATTTATCATAAATAAATATGTCTCAACAATTAAACAATATATCAAAGCAACTTATCCATGACTAACATGCATGTATAGTCATGGACATCATAACAATTATTCAAGTAAGCCACAAGATCGCATATAAAAATTCCATGACACATAACAAATTATTCATGAATTAATCACGTAATCAATATTAATTCTAGGTTTTAATAAGGTTAGCAAACAATTTTCAAAACCCTAAAAAATTTATGTATATGTCGATTTTAAAAAAAATATGGTACGCCCAATTTAAAAAAAAAATTCGACTAAAACATAAACAAACATAAACCCTAGATTAACATAGCAAACAACATACAAGTATTTGTTTTATTACGCGTTTATGTAATTAATTACTCATTAAAAACCAATGACTCGTGATGCCACTGATGGAATTAGATATCAAGACATTCAAATAAATAATCACAAAACATCAAAGTAATATTGCGGAAGCGTATAAGGATGTATTAACGAATAATTAATTAACATAAAGAATATGCGTACCTTTGTTGATTCTAGCCGAACAAGAATCAAATCCACAAACTAGCAACGGATGAACCCTAATTTGATTTAGTTAGGATTATGTGAATTACCCCTTACCGTTTTGTAATTCAATCCAAGATAATAACAAAAGTATGTTATTACTAAGTTCTTGTACACACGTACTAAACCGAATTAAAGTACCGCTAGTTTTTATCAAACAAATAACTTGTTAATGTGGAAAAGCTTTGGATCGACCCTAATGGAGAGTGTCGACCGGTTTTGGAGACAAAAACACACACAAAACAATTTTAGGGTTTAGCTTATGAGCACAAGAGATGGAAAAAACAAGACCCCTAGCCTTGTATATATACCCAAGTAAACTTGGTGAACAAGTTGTGGTTTGTTTCCTTTTCTTGATGGCCGATCGGTTTGGGATCCCCTTAAGGGATTCCGGAACCTTCCCAAATTTTGCAATTTAGTCCTTTTCCATAAACATTTAACGACCGTTAGTCCATTACATTAATTACTTAACGTCCGTTAGTTATTTTGTTTAATAAATAAATAAATATAACATTTTATATTTAATTATTAACTTTAAATTCTCATACGTAAAGTGTGCAATCCCAAAGTCTCGAGTTCGATCCTAACTCACGTCTACTAATTTATATCCATAAAACCAACATTAACGAGCTATAAAAAATTGAAATCCGGACGAAATAGCTTCAAGACGTCAGGGACTAATGGTGTTGTTCAGATATTTGATGGAAAAGGATAAGTCATCTGATGATGATGATGTTATGAATGTATTTACTTAATATTTTATAAACTTTTTATCAAGGTTTTAAAAACCGGTTTTTTAGTCGACCCGGTCGAGTCACCGGGCACCGGTTTGATCGGTTCAACCGGTTCGACCGCCGGGTCAACCGGTTTTTCATTTTTTATTATTTTTTTTTTCCGACCGGGTCAACCGGTTTGATCACCGGGTCAACCGGTTCGACCGCCGGGTCTAACCGGGTCAACCCGGTTTTCATAAAAAAATTTTGAAAAAATATAAAAAATATTAAAAAAAAAAAAAAAAAAAAAAAAAAAAAAAACGAAACCCGGCCGGGTTTCATGACCCGGGTTGACCCGGGTCACTCAAAACCCGGCGGGTCTAACCGGTTGACCCGGTTTTAGAAAACCGGGTTTTTTTTACCCGTTTTAGTGCCCGGGTACCGGTCCGACCGGTTGAACCGGCCGGGTCGACCCGGGTTTGAAAACATTGCTTTTTATGCAGTAATCTTTAACTCTTTGTGTCCTTAATTATCAATGTTATCATCAGCTTGGGAGGAAATCTTGGACCATATAGTCCAAAAGATCCCGAAGATTCATGTGTTGGTCAAATAGAAGAAATTCTAAAGTAAGGGTTATGCTTGAAACCGATAATCTAGTACGAGATATCAAGTTGTTAAGGACACAA
This sequence comes from Chrysanthemum seticuspe, assembly GCA_019973895.1. Lineage (NCBI taxonomy): Eukaryota > Viridiplantae > Streptophyta > Magnoliopsida > Asterales > Asteraceae > Chrysanthemum > Chrysanthemum seticuspe. Next base: position 324,885,684 of record BPTQ01000005.1, read on the forward strand.
ACCCATAAGAGAGTTAAAGATTCCTAGTTCCAAGACATGAGGTTTGACTTTTCGTGGGTCAACTGTCTTCTTTTGCTTCCTCGTTAGTTAGCTCAGTGTTGGTGCTACTGCCTATAGTTCACAAAATATACAAACGTTATTTAACACGAAGAAACTTAGCTAAATGTGTTATTGTTTAATTGATGAGTAATGGTTAGTTTCAATCTAACTTATAAAATAAACCAAATAATTCTGAAATAAGTTTAGATCATCACTCACCGTAATCGCAATTCTTCTTGGCCTTCCAACCACTTTTTTTCCGTCATATCTTGTGTGATGCACCAAAACCATATAATATCATGTAAGTACTTTCAATGACTCTTTTGAATGTTGAAAAACAAATGATACTATCAATATCGATATATATATATAGACTATGAATTATAAGACCAACAAATTTTATTCTGGAAATTTAGTAAATTTCTACTAACCCAATCAATGAAAAGCATATGCAAAATGAGTTAATTAGCCATAAAATGCGAAAACAAGTGTGTGGATCAGCCAAACCTGTCCCAACCTGTTGACATGTAATAAAAGTTAACCACTTTAACTCAAGCCCGTTTAGACTCAAGACCCAACCCACGCATTATGGCACTTGTTGATTCATATAAGTTATAAAGTTCCAAAGAAGCTTACACGGTGTAAGCATATTCTCAATGTGTTGTCATACACATTCTCACGGTCCTACGTACATAGTTTGGTGAAGCGATTACGCAATAGGTAGTCATAAGAAATTGTAAATACACTCTAATTTTACATGTTTTGGTGACCACCAACATACTTTCTACTATAAATGAAAAACATAGCAAGTTTTTGGGGTGAGCATGAGACGGGGGTGGGCTTATGCTAAAACCAAAAAATGAACCGTAAATTCCGGTTTAACATTAGAATACACACATAAGCCCTAATTAAAAATTTCCTGTGGAACTAAAATTTTCTATTATATGAATTTGACACGTTATCAATAAAATGAAATACAAATTGACCCCTTATCGTATAATGGGCTAAAATCAATTTATATGTTAAATTATAAAGCTCCATGTGCACAAAAATAAATACCGTAGGCATAAAGATAATCAAAGAACAAATAAATCGTCATATGAAAACATACCATTCCGAACTCGTAGAAGTCTTTACATTGCCTGTAAAGATCAGATGACCGTTACTCAATAACTGCACACTCTGATGCATCAATTCTACAATTAATTTCATACAAACGAAGCAAAGAAATCAATGACAAATGAAATCTTCACATCCTTAGATATAATCAGTTGTATACGTTTTATACGGACGATATATTTGCTCTACAACTACTAATTATTTTTGTGAAATTTTTAAATTTTTGTAAGTTTATGTGATTATAGAGTTAAGATAAATAAGAAGATTACTTAAAATAAGAAGAACTATAATCGCAAATCCGAGATGCACCGACCTAAATTAGATGCATCCCTATAATCTTAGATGCATTATAACGCACCATAATGTGTTTTTAGCTTTTAATCAGATGCATATACGTATATTAGATGCATTTCATGATTTCTTTTGTTTTTTGTTTCTATGCACATGCCGAAATCATGAAAATCAATTTGCACCACCTATATATCAAATTAACTTTCGAAACTCAAGATGTTGCATCTATATGAATAGAAATGCATCTAATGCAAGTCGTTGCATATCAAATGTGTAGTTTTGGTCACTTCTCACCACTTCTTATTTTAATTTACTTCTCATTGGATCCTTATGTGGTTATATATGTTGATGAGAATAGAGGTTTGAAACAATTGATGTGAAAAGCCGATGTTGACTTAACATCGTACAAATTTTAGCCACGAGATGTGTTGGTAATTCAAAGACGAAACAAATCCAAACAAACTAAGCGGAAGCTTTATTCAAATAACCAAATCAAATACAAAACCAAATTCAAAGGTACCACCACAAAAACTAATTCAAATGGTAACAAACTATTATTCAAAAGGTACAAAGAAAACTAATGCTAATAATCCCTATTTATAGGCAAAACTAACCGTCATAGATTAGTTACCAAATTACAAACAAACTTGTAGCACAAGTCGAACAAATTACCAATTAGCCCCTAAAGTTTAAGTCACTTATCTAACAATCTCCACCGTGACTTAAACTCCTCCACCGGCTTCAAATCAAATTCAAAGTTCCAAACGCTAGCGATACTAGCCAAATTCAAATCAAACGATCGATTCCCAAAAACAATCCAAAACAAAGTTGGTTCAAAGCAAATGCCGATAACTTCAAAACGAACAATCAAATGTTAACCGACAAATTCAAACTCGGTCAGCCAAACAAAACAAATCGGCTCAAACGATCTTCAACAAAGATTATCAAATTCAGGCAACCATCTTCAAAAGCCCGACAAACGAAGATCCATAATTTCAAACTAACAAATTTCCAACGATCGAACAAATTCCAAACGACCTAACAATAATTAAGTCTTCAAACCCCAAATCGATCTTCAAATTCCAAATACCAAATTCAAATTCCAATGACCCACTTATTTGATAAGTATTATGGTCCAACTTCAAACTTATCATCCAAGTATCAAACAAATTCAAGTTAATAAATAACTTGACGAACGGGCACTAATAATTCAAACACCCCAAATATGATACGGATAGTAATTCTAATGACCCGCTTACATAATAAGGATTACGGTCCAAATTCGAAACAAACAAATTCCTAAATTGCCAAACAACAAATACTTTTTTCTTTGTTGACAAACAAATTCTGAATACAAATACCAAAAACAAATATGGTAAATATTAATCCCAAATCAATCGACGAACAAAAATCCGCAAAGACGAATCGACGATCAACCACAAAATACGATTCATTCGAACAAGACAATCTTCAATTCCAAAACAAACGAACTTAGATCAAACGAATCGAAACACTTTTTTTTTTTTTTTTCTTTTTCTTCTTCATGGCTAAACAAACCTGGCTCTGATACCACTTGTTGGTAATTCAAAGACGAAACAAATCCAAACAAACTAAGCGGAAGCTTTATTCAAATAACCAAATCAAATACAAAACCAAATTCAAAGGTACCACCACAAAAACTAATTCAAATGGTAACAAACTATTATTCAAAAGGTACAAAGAAAACTAATGCTAATAATCCCTATTTATAGCCAAAACTAACCGTCATAGATTAGTTACCAAATTACAAACAAACTTGTAGCACAAGTCGAACAAATTACCAATTAGCCCCTAAAGTTTAAGTCACTTATCTAACAAGATGATTTTACGTTTCAAATATTCATGCAAAAGTCACATATATGCTTTAAATCTCACCATGATAAAAGATACACATATAAAAGTGATGTTTTAAATTGAATAAATAAAAGGCTTTTCAATCATGAAGTGATATGAGTAAAATAACAAGTAATGAATTCTTTGAATATCATGAATTAAACATTTTGCCAAAAACTAAAAAAGTAAATGAATTATATATATATATATATATATATATATATATATATATATATATATATATATATATATATGTAAGTTACCTGCATAACATAATGTTAATCACAACTTAAGCAATTAACATATTATTAGTATATAAGCTATCAATTGCTTCCTTTGTTGTCTATGTGGGATCAAAACAATAATATAATCTATAAAACACTAGAAGGGTACCAGCGCAATGCGGCGGCGGGTACCCGATGACTATTTTGTAGTGAACAAATGTTTTGAGGTAGTGATGTGATGAGATGGTGGTGACAGCGGCGGCGATAAGTATAGTTATATGTGTTTGCTTACCCGTTTAGTGAATTTGTTTCACAACACTTCGAATATGTATGTGTTAGTTGTAAGTGTTTGTCTGGGTTACCCGTAACTTTCACGCGACATCATTATTACCGCATATAAAAATACCCTCGCAATCTCTTACGCGTCAAACATTCCCCAAAAGTATATGATTTTGACGAATTAAGATTATATTGATTGGAATAAATGAAATAAAGGTTAAAGTTGTAAAAATTTGAATTAAAATAAAATAAACCCACTAAAAATATAAAAAACTAAAAACTCATAAAAATATATTAAAATGGATGTTGAATTAAAGAGCATAAAATTTTAAAAAAATTGAAAATATTAGATTATAATATGAATAAGTAGATAAAAAGATATTTTAATTTGAAAATAAAGATAAATTTTTAGTTGAGAAGTGACACATGTCATTTTATAATTGAAGCTCTTTATCTTAATTTTTGGTGGTTAGGAGTTAGGTTTGGAGTGTGTTAGAAGTTAGGGAAGTTAGGCTTGGAGTTTGTTAAAAAGTAAGAAAGTCTGAATTTTTAAGCCTTCTAATTTTAGAAGACCTAAATGCATTATAAAGTAGTATAGACATAAATACATATAAGTGATAACTATCTGTCTTTTTACAACGTGATGTTGCTTTTTACTAATATTACACCGTCACTTCTTTGACATTGATTAAACCGGTTATTACTTATTACCATCGACTAAAAACTCACCACCACTTGAAATAATTAGTCATTAACACGGCTTTTTCACAATAACCTAGCTAACGTTTGTGGTGTGTTTCATGGATATATGACTTGACCAATGATCGAATATTTAACATTCGAGAATTAAGCGAAAAAGACATGACCATTTTTGTCGAGTCTTGTCTAGTTGTTTTTTATTTTTATTTCAACTATCATAATGCTCTTATAAAAGCCATTTATTCTTTCTATTGCCCATCTGGGATAATAGCAACTTTTACAATGAAAGAATATCGGCACACTATTAACCGCCTGATACTAGAAAAATGAAAAATACTCTTTATAGATGGCAAAATTTGTAACGAAAACCACCTCTACGGCTCTACGTTACGATTTGATTTCGGAATAAAAATATAGTATTGAACCTCTCAATATTTCTAGTTTTGTTTTGGTACAAATTAACATTGTTTTGTAACGAAAAACCACTTCTGCGTTACGATTTGATTTCAAAATAACCCAAGGGGATAAGACATCGTTTTGTAGCAAGTAATTAACAAACAAGCTAAGTTATACAAGAAGCATTTAATTAGCTAATTGCAATGTTGCAAAAAAAAGCCTTACAAGGCCGATTAATCGCCATTTAGCCGCGCTACTGGATCACCAACCTTTTTTATCTGTGTAAACCGGTAAACCGTGGTCGACGACGGTCAACGGTGGACAAACTTTGCCGGAAACTTGCAAATCTTGCCAAAAAATGACAAAACTCGCCGCAAACTTGTTTTAGTCACTTATATTCCCCATTTATATCTATTACAAGATGTGTTTTATAGGAAAATCTTACAGTGAATAGTCAAAATTCGCCGAAAATATCAAAACTTACCAGAAATACCTAAAACTTACTGGATGCCAATCCGATTAATCTCACCTAGACCAATTACAAGCTACAAGGGGATCAACCTTCCCGACTACCGATTCATGATTTTTACAACCTTAACTAATTATAAAGTAAATGCTTTTTAACCACACAAAGCTAGAGTTTTTTTTTTCTTTTTTTAATTAGAACGTGTTTTAACGTCTTAAATTAAAAGTGTAGTAGTTATTGCTTTGACTATCATAAATAAAATTATTTCCGGATAACTAGAAAAAGATAACGATGAATAAAAACTTGTCAGAGAACCACAAAAGTTAACTATGAATTATATAATAAAACAAAACCCCTAGTGGGAATTTTTCATTTCAAAAAAATCAAACCATACCTTATTTAGTAATAATTGATTTATTAATAAGTTTATTTTTCAAAGATATTTAATAGAAAAAATTAAATATTTCCTAATTTGACCAAAAATTAGATGATTTTCGATTTACAATTCAGATGTAGTTAAAAAATTAAAAATACACATGTACCTGAAGGCTTATTTTCAATACATTTGGACTAGATTGTAAATTAAAAAACAGAACGGAGCACATCTTCATTCATTCTCATATAACAAAACCTAGCAAAAACCACTACAACCCAAAACCGCTCAGCTCGATTAAAAAATACAGTAACACTTAAATCACTTCCCATTCGAAACCCTAAATCGTTTCTTTACCACAGCTCTAAAACAATTCATCAAAGTCCTATACGACTAACTGGAGTTTTAATCATCATGTCAAGCAGAAATCCTTCCAAGGTATCATGACTATTATTTGGTTTTAAGAGTAATTATTAAATTGGGTTAATTTTATTGAAACACAAAAAAAAGAGTGCGCCCGGAATTGTCCAGTTGTAGTTATGCATTATATATGAATACAAAAGCTATATGTTTAGTGCATTAAAATATATGGGTTTATGGTAGGATGAAGTTGATATAATTTATATGTCGATGCATTACATCTAAGTAAACGTGAAAAATACTTTTAGATGTTACTTATGGACATAAAAATATAGTAATTGCATCTTAACTTTTAAGAGGTAGAAATTGCTCACGTACTTTCCCCCATTGGAGCAGCTCCTAACAACAAAACATCCATCAGTTGTTGTAAGTTCTTAGTTTATATCATCTCATAAGTTACAAAAAGGGTGCCATTAAACTATGTGAAGTGATTATGTGTATACTTGAGGACTGATATATTGTAGCCTCTATATTGGTTGCACTACCATTGGCTTTATGGCCTGTTTGTGTTGTTGTGGGTAGTATAGCAGGTGGCTTAGCTTATGGGTTTTTTTGTCCGGTTTTCGGCACTTTTAAAGCTGTTGGTGAAGGATATACTGATAAGTTTTGCTATTGTCTAATTGTAAGTATATTAGATAATGTTGTAGAGGAGGCAAAAAACAGGAGGGATAAGGTAACGGGTCATTCTTTAGTATGGGTTAAAATGTATTGAGTATTGAGTCTTATAATTATCACTTAATATGATTAAGTAACTTACTAGACAATGACATTTATTATTTATAATACTGATATAAAACGATATAGGAGTTTTAACTTTTTATGCAGTTTGAAACTTTGAATACACTTCGGGTAACTTATAACTTAACTGACCCGTTAAAGACAATTCAGAGCCCACATTGACCCTTTAGAAAAATGAAATTGCCATTGCTAAAAAATGTTTTGAGCTGTGTTTTTTTCTCTATTTGTTCAGTTTGGTTTATAAAAAAAATCTTACGAAATGTGGTTATTAGGATGGAACATGGGATACCATCAACTGGAGTTTAACTTTCGTTAGGGACTTAACAGATGTATGTTTGTATTTGTACTTCTCAACACTTGATAATCTCCGGAAACAATACCCCCAGGGGTAGAATTGAGATAAAGTTAGACACATTTCCTTCTTAAAAGTTGAAAACACAGGTCATTTAAGCTTAATTTCATACTTTAAAGTTCATTGTTGTGTTGTTGTGCAGGGTGGTTTATGTTCCTATAGCCATTTTGGTGGGTTTGCTAGGGTTCGTGGTTGACTTTCCAGTGATCACAGTTCATGTTTGACTTATGGTATGACTATTATGAATTATGAATCTCAACTGATTATATTATTTCTTCAGGATTTATTTTATATGCTATCATCATTTTCTTTTTATTTTTTATTTTAAGTATAGTATGATTATCGTGGATGATAATTGATCGTAAGGTTTTATTTTTATTGATGATCACGCGGCTTCTTACATTCTTGGTGTTTCATCTGCTGTGTAAAAATTTAATAAAGGTGCGTTCTCTATTTTTCGAACTTTTTAATACCCATTTTGATTATTTTTAAAATTTAAGTTTACACTATGTCTCCGATGCTATTCGAATGGTAGATTAAAAAAAATAGTTTAATTCTCTGTTACTTATTAGAGGTTTTTTGACTGGTAGAGAATGAGTACCGACCACTGCCTAAGGGGTGTTTGGCATAGCTTATTTTCCAACCTTAAGTTCTTATTAGATTTTCGAAAAGCTTATAAACCCTCTTTTTCCGGGTTATGAGTTTATTAAATTGAGCTTATGGAATTAAATATGCCATAAGCACAAGTTGAGAAGCTCATAAAGTCATAAGCCAAAAAAAAGCGAGCTTATGAGCTTTTCCAATTTCATATGAACCCATATGTCCGATAATAAGCTAATACAAACACCCATTTAGCTGTGTTATGAGCCTCATCAGTATTTACACGTTTAAATTGAGTGTACTTTTATTTCTTATTATACTTGATTCTTCAGGATAGATGTAATTTGTATCTTAGGAAATTCACAAGAGAACATAGAAGGTTGGCAAAGATCATTGAAATGATTTATATGGCAAGATTAATACATGATGACATTGAGATGAAAGGGAAATGGGAAGAGGTAAAAGCTTACGGAATATTTATAGCGTTACCAGAATATTAGTCAACTTTGGGCCTGTAAATATCAATTTTTAGTCACATAAGTAAATTGAACTCTATACTTTCATACTTGAGTTTTCTATTCATGAGACATTGTTACTAAAATATTAGCTTATGTAAAAAAAAGTGGAAAAAGAAGCTTGCAAGGCTTAATAAGTCACAACAAAGGAGCTACTCCACATATTAAGATAATCTTATTTTTGCTAACTAAGATAATAAGCCCAAATTTTCTAAGATAAAACACCCTTTAGTTTTAAAAGAATGTAATTTTATATAACACACTAATAAATTTTAGTTGAGGAGGTTGTTGGGCCAAAATTTTCACACATCTTTGGGTAAAGGGGACATAGAATATTAGAATGTGGCCTAAGTTTTGATGTCATACATGTTCATTACACCTCAATTGGCTTTATGTTACCTCGCAGAATATGCATAAACATCGCTTAAATTTTGATGTTATAGTTGTATCAAAACACAATATACATAGTAGTAGTGTTTGGATTATTTAGCTTATAGACTTATAGCGAGGGACGGAGCCACAATGGGCTTAGGATGGGCCATGGCCAACCCCACTCTTTATAGAAGTACCACTTGTCTATATGTTTTGTATACAAATTTTTCTATCAGCCCACCCAAAAATAAGAAAAGCTCACCTATTCAAATGTCTATCAGATAATTTTGACCTCCAATTTAATAACTGAAAACTAAAACTATGGTTTATAGGCACAGAAGTTCAATTGTCAATTTGTTTTTCTGGATTTTTTTATTTGTTTTTGTTTTGGCGTACTCGAGTGGACAATCCTGGCTCTGTCACTGCTTATAGCAGTATTAGCTTATAGACTTACAGCAATATTAGCTTATAGACTTATAGAAGTGTTTTGATTATTGGCTTATTAGCTTACAGACTTATATATGTGAATGAAGTGTGATAAGTAAGAATTATGCTTATGTAAGTTGCGGCCTTTCTCAAGAAGCCACACCAAAAGAGCTTTTCTAACATTGGTTCTATAAGCCCATAAGCATTTAGTTGTGTCCGATAACCAAGTTGTCGTGTAATAAAAAGTAGCGTATTTGACCAAAACTCTTTACGTCATATTACCCGAGTTGTCAAGTTCATCAATTTTTCTACCTTCGGTTATATCAGGATGTTGTCAATAAAGGTTAGCTCGAAGTTTTGGCTGTTATAAATCACGCCCCATGTTAACCATATCAGTTTTGATTATTGAAATTGTGAAATGGTTTGAGCAACGAGTTAACATATTGAATTGAGTTAGTTTCAGTGGCAAAAGTGAGTTTAGAAGAGGTTGGTTCTTTACAAGCGGTAGGATGAGGTATAACTATGCAGTGTTTAATCTTAGATTTATCTTCATTTATCAGTTTGTGCACAAGCATAATCATCTTTACATTGACTAAGATAATATTTAATCATGGGACTCACATTAATATCTTGCTATATAGCACCTAAATACCGATTGCTTATTTAGAATTTATTAGTGACACAGTGATACATGTCATGAAGTAAATGATTTTATGTTTGTATTGACAAAATGAGTATGTAAGTGTAAATTGTAATTTTTTCAGAGCATCCACAATGGGTCAAGTGATTAATAGCTTTTCACTATTCTAAAAAGCTTTTGGAAAGGGTTTTTTGCATTGCAATCAAAGCTTTTTGAAAAGCTTTTCTACAAAGGCTTGGTAAACATCAAGTCTTTCTTCCAAGCTTTAGCTATTGAATGTATTATGCATTAAACGCATTAAATGCATAAAGTATTTAAGACTTGATGCATTGTAGATGCTTGCTATGTTTGGAGTTGAATTACAGCTATGTTAGATGGGACAAAAGGAGTATGTAAGTTACAATATAAAAGCAGCTTTATGAGTCAAAATCTTTTTTAGATGACTAAATATCACTGTTTCCTATCCTTCTGTCTTGATTTATTGTACTCCAAGCTGGTAAAAAAAATCTTTCCTATTCCATGCTTTGGGGGTTTCATATGGAGGAGCACCAGATGTCTAAATTGTGTTACAAATGCACCAAGTTTGTATTGTTACGCATACACCATCACTTATTATAACTATCACATTTAGATGTAACTAAACTTCCTAGGATGGATGGTTAGCATCTTTGGTTTATTGCTAATGAGCAAGAAGATGTTTCAGTGGGGAATCCTGCCCTTCCCCTCTACTGAATTTATTCTCTTCGATAAGGTCTGGCATGAAGTTAACAAGTAAGATTGTACCCTTTAGCTTACTCTTATTTCAAATAGAAATCGAATGTTTTATATTTTTAAAGTGTTTGTGGATGAAAATGGATATTTGGTCAGCTAATAAACCTGAATTTGTCTCTTATAACGTTATTTGTAATAGCCAAGTAAAACAATAATATATTCCATTGATTTTTAATGTTTTTTGGGTAATGATTTATTTAGGATTAAAGTGCTAACTTTATAAAAACAAATGTTGTTCAAGGAAAACGTATCACCCCTTTGTAAAGGGTGACTTTATACTGCCATAACAGGCAGTTCCCATTAGTTCCCAATATGCGATTTGAACTCAATAAGATAACAAATTCTACAATGTAAATTTACTTGCACGTAAAGCAAATCAAATCAGATTTAGACATCGTTATACAATGTTTTCAATAAGAAAATGATATAAATAACTAAACTAAATTTGATTGAAGTTAACAAAAAAACTTAAGTTAAAACCCCGTGCGTGCACGGGTATTATAACTAGTAAAACTTTAAACCAAAAAGATTATGAGGCATACAAGTTATCGTTCATGCTAACACCACGCACAAATTATTTATTTGTATGAAGCGTTTACAGGAACAATAACTTAATAGTAACATCAACTTATCAAACCAACCTTACTATAGTATATAGGCTACCAAGTTTTTCTTTTTATTAGTGGGATAAAAAACAATCCTCTTTTAAGATATTGTATCTTATAAGCTATATGATGGTCTACTCAAACTCAAGCCTAACTATCTTTTCTTTTATGAAACTCTAAAACTATTATTATTATTTTTTATTTTTCATTTTTTTGAGTAAAGGGCTTATTACCCTGGTAAAATATATTACTCAAAAAACCAAATAAGTACATGAACCATGGCTGAATGCCGCACTTACTTTTACAAACTACACGCACAAATTGTGCTTCCAACCAAACTATTGATGAAAAAATATACGGTTCAAACAATTAATGTGAAGAGGCAATGTTAACTTAAAATAGCACCAAGTTTTAATTAATAGGTAATTTAACGTTCAAAATATTCATGCAAAGTAGGACACTTTAAATCTTATTTCGATAAATATATACATATAAAATTTTGATGCTTTAAATCTAACAAACAAAAAGCCTTTTAAACATGAGTGATATTAGGAGTGGCAATTCGAGTCGGGTTCGGGTTCGCGGGTTCGGGTTCGTGGGTTCGCGGGTCACAAACCTTCAACCCAAACCCGACCTGTTTATATATACGGGTCACTAATCTCAACCCTAACCTGATTACTCTATAACCTGAACCGACCCATATAACCCATTTAATTAAACAGGTCAAAACAGGTTAACGGGTTAGTCAGGTCAAATGGGTTAAACGGGTCAACCTTTTTAAATGTACATGCAAAAGTTCAGCTGTTTAGGATATCAAACATGCTGCAAATATCATGTTACATCAACCAAAGAGCTTACCATAATCAAATTGCATAAACTAATTAACATAAGCTGAAATACTAGAAAGTTTATAAGAAAATACCGCAAAACACCAAAAGGTACAAAGTTTTTGCCAACATTCCTAAATAAACATGATAAATATAAAAGACATCATCATATCATTAATATCAGGTCTCAAACCAAAATATCCAAAAGACCAGTTCACCACATCGCCATACTTCTTCGACCATCATTCTTCATCTTTATTGATATCCAATGCCATGATATTTTCAGTTACCTCTTCAAGGTCACCATGTGACACCACTGTAATTACAAAAATTTGAAGGATTAAGCATAAGTTTTCAACTACAGTGCAAGCAAACCAAAAAAGTTAATTACTAAGATTTCCAGAAAGGATATCCATGCAACAAACCAAAAAAGTTAAAATTATATTACCTTTGTCCGAAAATAGCCAATCCCTAGTACATATCAAAGCTTCAACAGTAGGAGGCTTCATTGAACTTCGATATTGATCCAAAATTCTTCCACCAAGGCTAAAAGCCGACTCCGATGCAACTGTTGAAACAGGAACACAAAGGATATCCATTGCCAACTTAGCCAAAACAGGATATCTATATTGCTGAGATTTCCAGAAGTCAAGTACACAAATAGAAGACGTAGTTGCAGCTCTTGGTTCATCTAGGTAAAAATCTAGTTCACGCTTCTTTTTAATTGAGCTCGAAGATTCAGTCTTATCAAATAAATCAAACTCCTATTTTACCCAGAAAAAAAGACAAATTAGTAGAACACAAACGTATAAAGTAAAAGAAAATAAGAAATATTAGAGACATTACCTTGAGAATACTTTGACTAGTGCCTCCATATCCTTCGTCCACTTGAGAGTTCATGTCACTACCACCACCTGATGTCGACTTTGTTGCATTTTTTGAAGCAAGATTATATTCATCAAAAACTCTATCAAGTACTTCTTTAACCTTTGCCAATTGTGGTGAGTCCTTACCATAAAGCTTTGCATAACTAAACCCAAGAAATGAATACTTATATCGAGGATCAAATACTACGACTATAGCTAACAAAAGGTTAAAATCAGCCCAATACTTGTTAAACTTAATCCACATTTGATTAGCTATTTTCCTCATATAAGCATGTGGACTTTGCAATTCTTTAACCAACTTCAAATGAATGAGAAATACTTTAGGGAAATACAGATTTTCCTAGTAATATGAGTAACATCATGTTCTAGGTACTTAAAGACATCTCTAACTCCTTCATATTCCGTAAAAGAAAATGGCAAATCATGTCTAACTACTGCATGAACCAACAATTCCCTAAACTTTCCCTGGTTAAAATTTGAGTTTCTAGCACCTATAACACCCTTATTAGAACTAATCATATATTGACCAATATCCCTTGTAGTACTTTTAAGACATACCTTTAAATGACGTTTTAGATTGCCAGTACCACTATAACTTTCTGCCGAATAAATCTTATTGCATTTTTTACACTTACAAACTAGAGGCTGATCAGGCTTATTGGGATCTTGGTCAATCAACTCAAAATAATCCCAAACCTTCGAGATAAGTTTTCTTTTCCGTTTTTTTGGCCTCGAGGTACTTGCAGCACCTTCAGATTGAGTTGGCTTTCCTACTTCCTCAATTGAATCATCACTTTCATCATCGATATTCATTGGATGTGCATCGCCATTATCCATGATCTAGCTACAAAAAAGACAAGAAACACAAGATAATAACTTTAGTACCTGTTATTTTTATGGACCTATGAATGTGAAAAGATCCATTGATCATTATATGAAAATATGAGAATGACCCAATAATAACCCAATATGGATCCATTGATCATTTAGTACCTGGTATGATCCGTGAATCATCACTTTCAATATCAAAATTATGGACTTATGAATAAGTTATGATCCGTGAATCAAGTGAAAAAAAAAGATAATGTGTTAATAAATTAATAATAAAGTAGGAAAGCTTTATCAAAGTAGCTTTATCAAAGTAGCCTTTATGCACGCCATAATCATTAACTACTTTGGTCTATTGTTTTATGTAATTAGCTTTTACTTATTTATCTCTACTAGAATTCAAGCTTAACTACTTTTTTATTATAAAACTACATAATCATTAAGGCTTTAAGGCTTAATGTTTGATTCAAACCAACGTTATCCTTTGGTCTATTGTTTTATGTAATTAGCTTTTACTTATCAATTGATCGCAATATCGAATACTAGTTATGCGAATACACGTTGATTTTGATCAAGGCCTATCCAAATTTGTTTGTTTGCATGGTACGTATTTAGTCTATTGTTTTATTGGTTTAACTTTCACTTATCCAATGATTGCGTTATCCTTACCGAGCAATATTGAATACTAGTTATGCGAAACTTGGATACTATATATGTATGTTGACTTAAAATAACACAAATGTTAGCCAGGAGGTGATCTAACATTCAAAATGTTTATGAAGTTGGATACTTTAAATTCCATTACGATCAATATACGCATATAAAAGTTTGACGCTTTAAATCAAACAACTAAAAAAGCTTTTTAACCATGAGTAATCTAGCTTTAAATATCATGCAAAAAAAAGTTAATTAATTATACATTTTATAAGAAAGATCATATCCGATGGAATCTTTTAATCAAACATAACTTTAGTATATAAGTTACTATATTTTTCTTTCCGAGACCAATGTGGGAACAAAAATAATTTTTTATCAAGAAAATGTTTACACATGTAAGTTGCCTGCTTTTTCTTATAACAACGGTTGTTTATTGACCTCTAGTTCTCATACTCAAGCTTAACTACCTTTTTGCTTGTAAAACTGGAAAATCTTTTGTTAAAAGAGGGGAACAAGTTTGCTTGTATTCCTGAGATTGCACACCCTCTGGGCCTTCGATAATTGACGAAAAAGAATAAGTCTTCCTATTACTGTTTGAAGCATGTTTGCAACCATGGCAAGGATCTCAAAAGTCACTTCTTTGTTCCTTTCCTTAAAACTTATGATTCCCTGACCGAATAAGACATTTATAGATAAGAGATTTTCGAGATACTCAACATGAACATCGGATCTTACACTCCTTACCCCTTGGCTTTTATTAAGTTTTGGCACCGTGTTCCATTCGTGACTTTGGTACATGATGACAAAGACGACTCTAGAGTGCAATGTTGTCCTCTTAACAATCCGTTTTGTCTTTCATTCGTGACTTTGGATATATATATATTTTATCACAAATAAACCAAGAAACCAAATTATACAAAATAAGAAATCGTCAAGGTCGCAAGAGAATCCTTATCCCACCAAAAAAAGACGATGTTGGGATTTTATACTCATAACAATTATATAAAACAAATAACATCATCAAAGCATGCAGCGGAAGTAAATAGGAATAATATATGTAAGTAATTAACCGAACAAGAAAGTGCGTACCTTTTAGCAATTCAAGAATCAAACGATGATTGAACAAGAACCAAAAACCCAAAACCCTAACTTTAGGGTTTATATATTCGACCCACACAAGAATAGACCACCAAGAAAACACAAGCTCAAACGTGCTTGTTCTTCGTTCTTGTACACACGTACTATTATCAAATTGATGTAAGAAGCTAGTTTCTTGAATCACAAATAAAACCAAACACTTGTATCTTTGAGTTAAGCAAAATCGAAAACCCTTGGGGTTTTGGGAGTTCGACCGGCCACACAAAGAGGGAGAGAGGAGAGGAGAAATTAGGTTATTGGTGATCCAAGATTAAGTTTGTGAATGAATACAAGGGATTGTATTTATAGGTAACTTAACTTGGTGACCAAGTTTGAGAGGGAATGGGTTTGGGAACCCATCCGATCGGCCAAAGCAACCCACAAGGGTTTCTAGAACTTTCCCGACTTTTAATTTCATCTCTAGTCCTTATAGTTTATATTTAACGACCGTTAACCAAACCTCGTTAATTATTTAACTATCGTTATGTTTTATTTCGTGACTAATAATTAATAATAACATTTTATATATTAATTATTAACATCAACTCTCATACGTAATGTGTGCAATCCCGAAGTCTCGAGTTCGAATCCGGACATACATATATTTAAATATCCATAAAACCTTTCAGCTCCCACTTGGATATTACTAAATATAGTAATGACATTGGTTAGTCTAGCTTTCACACGCAAACGCCCCCAGATCGAATCGAGTATGGTCTCCTAGAAAAAAACATTTAATGATTCATCATTTTTACTTATCCTTTTGTTACTAATACTACATTAACTATGAATACGGATCAAGTCATTTCATAAGTTAACATTCTGTTTCTCGTTGTTTATGATTGAACAAGATTACCAAATCTTCTGAACGTATTCCAGATAGATCTTGGGTATGGCCATACAAACATCTTGTCAACCCTACGAGGGGCCAATTATAGTATTATGCTTTGAAACAAATTCAAAGGAACAAATTCTCTTGACTACAAACATAACTCATGAACTTTGCAACACTTCTGAAAATAGCCGTTATAACTACCAGTTACGGATAGCGTTAGACTATCTTACACAAATGCAATACATTCATATCAGTTATTTGGTATCTCAAGTCTGAGGATAAACACTTCATGATATACTTAATGACAAAGATCCATAAAGTATCATCATGTAAAGTTCGGATGAGTCCTATATTCAATTCATTGAATACCCTGTGAATCTGGTATGTCCCACGCATCAATATACTTTAAAAGTATATTCTACCAAAACTCAGATTTGTCTTAATTCAATGACATTCCCACATCATTGATCGACAACGGACTATTTAGAATAACATAAGTTATTCACGGATTAAACATGCAAATATAGGATATAATATTAAGAAAATGAAAAATAAACATAAACAACTATTTTATTTCATTAAAGTAATATTTGTTCATAACATCCTTTATCCAAATACGAATCACAGATCTGCATGAAACTACTAGCTAAACGAAGTCCTATCCCATCAGCATGGTCAGTAAGTTTTTCCTTTGGCAAAGGCTTCGTAAAGGGATCAGCTAGATTATCATCTGTATGAAATTTGAGTAGATTGATTTCACCTATGTCGACTTGTTCTTGAACATAGTGATATCGACGAGGAAAATGTCTGGCGCCCTTCATGACTCCAGGCTCATTGGCAAATGTTATTGCAGCAGAGTTGTCACAATACACATTTAAAGGTAATTCGATTGAGGGCATTACTCCGAGTCCCAAAATGATATTCCTAATCCAAACAGCTTCCATCGCAGCTTCTGAAGCAGCTATGTACTCAGCTTCTGTAATAGACATCGCAACCGTTTTTTGCTTCTTGCTCTTCCAGTCAACTGCTCCTCCATTAATGACAAAGACATAACCCGTCTGAGACTTCGTATCATCTTTATCAGTTTGGAATGACGCATCGCAAAAACCTGTAACATCAAGTTCTACATCTGGATTTTCTCCATACACTAGAAACATTTCTTTAGTAGCCCTTAGATACTTAAGAATGTTCTTAACAGCTTGCCAGTGTTTCACACCTGGGTTCTGTTGATTCCGACTGGTGATGTTCTGTGCAAACGCCACATCAGGCCTTGTACATCTCACATCATACATGATAGATCCTACAGCCGAAGCATAAGGAACTTTCTTCATGTAAGCCACCTCTTCAGGTGTTGATGCGCATAATTTATTACTTAATCCATGTTCAACTTGCATCGGCAAATATCCCTTCTTGGAATTTTGCATACTGAATCTCTTCAATATTTTATCAATGTAAGCACTTTGGCTTAGTCCAATTAGCCGCCTTGATCTATCTCGGTAGATATTGATTCCCAGAATAAATGCTGATTCCCCTAAGTCCTTCATAGAAAAGCACTTTCCAAGATAAGACTTTACATCTTGCATACTTGGAATGTCTTTTCCCATGATCAATATGTCATCAACATATAAGACAAGGAAAATAACATTACCCCCACTAGCTTTGTGATACACACATGGTTCATCAAGATTTTGAGTGAAACCAAATTTCTTGATTTCTTCATCAAACTTCTTGTTCCATTGCCTTGATGCTTGCTTCAACCCATAAATGGATCTTTGAAGTTTGCATACACGCTTCGGAAACTCTGGATTCACAAACCCTTCAGGCTGCGCCATATAGATGTCCTCATCTAGGCGACCGTTTGAGAAGGCAGTTTTGACATCCATTTGCCATATCTCATAGTCATAGTACGCAGCTATGGCTATAAGAATCCTAATAGCTCTAATGTCTGCTACAGGAGAAAATGTCTCCTCGTAGTCTACCCCATAGGTTTGAGTATAACCTTGAGCTACAAGACGAGCTTTATAGGTGTGTGCATTTCCATCCATGTCAGTCTTTATCTTAAAGAGCCACTTACTTCCAACTACCTTAGCATTTGGAGGTAAGTCAACCTCTATCCAGACTTCGTTATCTTTCATGGATTGCATTTCCCCATTCATTGCAACTCGCCATTTTTCCTTTTCAGGACTCATCATGGCAGCTTTATAGTTAGCAAGTTCACCAAGATCCCCTAACATATTTTCCTCAGCTTCTACGTTAAGACATAGACGCTCAGGTGCACGCGTAGTCCTTGCGGATCTACGAATGGGAACCACTTCAATCTCAGGTGGAACGCCCAGACTTTCAGGTTCTACTTGAGGTTGGCTAGTGTTTTCAGAAGGTGTTGTATCTTCTTGATCATATTCCAGATCATAAACTCTCCCACTGAATTCATGAGATATGAGATCCTTTTCAAGAAAGTCTCCATACCTAGCAACAATTACTTTGTTTTCAGGTGGAAAGTAAAAGTAGTAACTCATAGTTTCCTTTGGGTATCCTACGAAGATACACTTAACAGATCTTTGTTGCAGCTTATCAGCAGAGTCACGTATAACAAATGCCTCACAACCCCAGACCTTTAAGTAAGACAAGTTGGGAGGTTTCCCATACCACACTTCATAAGGAGTCTTAACAACCTTCTAAGTTGGAATCATATTCAATATGCGAACAGCAGTTTTCAAAGCATAATCCCAAAAGGATAAGGGAAGAGTTGTAAGATTAAACATCGATCGCACCATGTCTAGCAATGTACGATTCCTTCTCTCAGATACACCATTTTGTTGTGGAGTATATGGAGATGTGAGTTACTGGACGATACCACACTCAGCTAGATAATCTTTAAACTCTTGGCTTAAATATTCACCACCTCCATCGGATCGAAGAGCTTTAATCTTCTTTCCTAGTTGCAGTTCTACTTCACTCTTAAAAACCTTAAATGTTTCAAAGACTTCATGTTTATGTTTAAGTAACTAAACATAACCATAATGACTGAAATCATCAGTAAAGGTTAAGAAGTAGCTAGCACCCTTTCTTGACACATGTCTTAGTGGTCCACATACGTCAGTATGTATCAAACCAAGAAGATCAGAAGCCCTTTCTAAACTATTTGTAAAAGGTTTCTTGGTCATCTTCCCAGATATGCAAGATTCGCATTTATCAAATGATTCATCATTGATGTCTTGCAAAAGCCCATCGTGTTGCAGATGTTGCATGCATTTCTTGCCTATATGAGCAAGTCTACAATGCCAAAGAAATGAAGAATCCAAATCACCTTTGATTCTTTTATTATTGATGCTAAAGACAGAATTATTTTTATCAATCACATTATCATGCAAATCAATTTCCAACACACCATTTACTGGAATAACATTAAAGTAAAAAACACCATTTAAAGAAACCGAAATTCCATAATCAGTAAATGTATGAACGAAACCAATATCTTTTAACAAGGAAACAGAAACGACACCCCTAACAATGGAAGGTGCGTAATAACAATCGTTCAATGACAGTACTAAACCCGAAGGTAAAACTAAATCAAACGTGCCTATAGCTTCAACGACTGCATGTGCTTCATTACCCACGTGCAGGTATTGCTGTCCATAGGCAAGCTTCCTTGCTCCTCTAAGTCCCTGCAGTGTATTACGAATGTGAATACCACATCCAGTATCATATACCCAGGAATTTATTTTATGAGGAAAAGCAAATAATTCTATCATCAAAAGAGTACCTGAAGTACTGGCCAGTGCCAGTATTTTTATACCTCTTATTGCGCAACTCATCAAGGTACAGTGGACAATTCCTCTTCCAGTGTCCAACCTCGGTGCAGTGATGAAAGCCATATCCTTCTTTGGAGTCTCACGCTTCTTGGGAGGGTACTTCTTGGGTTCTGGTTGATAAGCCATAACTTGTTTTCCCTTATCAACTTTACCCTTACCTTTCCCTTTCTTGTTCGCTAGCGGCTTATTAGGCTTAGAAATTCTACCCTTCTGGATGGTTAAAACCGCAGGTGTAGAGGCCTTCTTGGGCAAACCTTTCTCGTAATCAATGAGCATTGCACGTACCTCACTGACTGTCTTCCCCGTGCAATGCATATTGTCATTGCCACGAAACCATCAAACTCCTTGTTAAGGGATCTGTTGATAAGGCCAATTTGTATGTCATTGGGGTAGACATAGTTAAGACGCCCCAGCTGGTCCATGTAACTCATCATTTCCAGGCAGTGGGCGCTTACAGGTTTCCCTTCTCCTTGCTTGCAACTATGAAGACCATCTATCAAATCATACAACTCTACAGTCACAGGCTTTTCAAACAACCTTTGCAATTCTTCAAGCATGAGATTAGGGAAGTAATTTTCAAACTGTTTTTGCAAGTTTGGATTCATACACCCGAGCATAATGCAGGCGACCTCATTATACTTGTCATACTCAGATTACCATGCAGCTCGTGCTTCAGCAGTAGCATCAACTGCAGGTTCAGGATGACAAGGCGTAGTCAAATAATTGAGTCTTTTGGCAACCCTCAAGACAATTCTGAGTTGCCGATACCAATCATTGAAATTCGCGCTACCAGTCAATTTCTCTCGATCAAACATAGATTTGAACGACGAGGCTAGTGCAGTAGATTCAGCTTGAGCCATTTCTACAGAAATAAAAGTTCAAAAGTTAGTACTTTCGATAAGTAAACATTCAAGAAAATAAAATACCCTTTGGTCAATATTCATATTAACCACAGAATTTTCCTTGAATTTTGGATCCTCATTATCATAGTTCCACCACATCAGTTGATCTGCTAGTGGTGAACGTATAGAATAGGTAATCGTTCAAGAACGATAATTGACAAACAAGTTTTCAATTCCAAAAGGTACGGGATTTACAATTTTGCCAAAACAATTAATGCAAAACGTAAGCATGTTTCATCCCATCTTATGCCTTAAGTCATAGGTCTCACTAACTAACTTAATTAAGTTGTCTAATTTAGAAACTGCAAATCATAAAGCTGAGGTCTCACAGAACAAAATAATTCACCTTGTTATTGTAATCTAGATCAAGGTCTCACATAACTAAATTACAACTTCAAGTGTTTCATATCATTAGATGGCATAAACTTAAATTTAAAGGGTACAATTTTTGACGTGTAATCAAAACTTATATATAAAGAAGCATGCATACAACTTTATAACATAAAATTTTCGAAAAAACTTACATTGGATTTTAATTGCTAAGATTGAATTCTACAAAGTTTTAATCGATGCGTTGAGAAACTTACAACTTTGCACTAAGATACTTCGTACATAGAATGGTTATACTAGGTAGCTCCAATCGAACTCACAGGGGGCAGAGGACTAGGTAAGCGCTGAAGCATAACCTTAGACATCCTTTCAGTGAGACTGTGCTCACTTCTTTATCAACCCCTTTATAGTTTGTTCTAGTGGGTGAGCCGTTCTAACCATTTAGTACAGTCGCATCAATCGATTAAAAGTTCAAGAATAATTCTTAGTTAACAAATCAGTTTCGCCATTATTTAGTCCATTTAATTTTCTATTCAAAAAAACCCTTTTTGCTTACTAACATGTCAAACAATTTATAAACAAAAAAGCACTTTAATAAAAATTAAACATACTCAAATAATATAAACATATAACTAAACAATTTTAACATATGTAAAAACAATTAGCCACATGCATAATTATTGCATAATTATTTCAATAAACTCTAATAACAATTCTAGTCGTAAATAAATGCATACATTAACTAGGGATTTCATCTCGCAAGAAGATGAGCCACATGCATCGACAAGTCGATTGCGTAAGCCAAAGTTAATAGTATACCAGTTAGCACATAACGAATTTTATTAGTTATAATTGAGGTCTTCCCCAATTTGATAATTATTAAATAAATAAACATGTGTGTATCACTTAACGATTAATCAATAAACAATAAACAATACTCCATGGCAAAACATGCATGTTCCACCATGGATTCCGCATAACAATTATCACCCAAGATACGCATATTACATGATACATAACAATTATTCATTAATTAACCACATAAAATTAGCATGCAATCATAGGGTTTCTACAAGTTTTACAAAATCAAAACCTAATTAAATAAATAGAGGGTAATCGACCCTATATATAAAAAATTAGGGTTTCGAATTCAAAACCCTAGAAACCATAAAAAGCATGCATATAATCATAAAGATCCAATTTTTATGTGTTTCGGTAATTAATTACATCATATTAACGGCTCTGATACCACTGTTGGGATTTTATACTCATAACAATTATATAAAACAAATAACATCATCAAAGCATGCAGCGGAAGTAAATAGGAATAATATATGTAAGTAATTAACCGAACAAGAAAGTGCGTACCTTTTAGCAATTCAAGAATCAAACGATGATTGAACAAGAACCAAAAACCCAAAACCCTAACTTTAGGGTTTATATATTCGACCCACACAAGAATCGACCACCAAGAAAACACAAGCTCAAACGTGCTTGTTCTTCGTTCTTGTACACACGTACTATTAGCAAATTGATGTGAAAAGCTAGTTTCTTGAATCACAAATAAAACCAAACACTTGTATCTTTGAGTTAAGCAAAATCGAAAACCCTTGGGGTTTGGGAGTTCGACCGGCCACACAAAGAGGGAGAGAGGAGAGGAGAAATTAGGTTATTGGTGATCCAAGATTAAGTTTGTGAATGAATACAAGGGATTGTATTTATAGGTAACTTAACTTGGTGACCAAGTTTGAGAGGGAATGGGTTTGGGAACCCATCCGATTGGCCAAAGCAACCCACAAGGGTTTCTAGAACTTTCCTGACTTTTAATTTCATCTCTAGTCCTTATAGTTTATATTTAACGACCGTTAACCAAACCTCGTTAATTATTTAACTATCGTTATGTTTTATTTCGTGACTAATAATTAATAATAACATTTTATATATTAATTGTTAACATCAACTCTCATACGTAATGTGTGCAATCCCGAAGTCTCGAGTTCGAATCCGGACATACATATATTTAAATATCCATAAAACCTTTCAGACGAATCATCAAAAACCAACCTTCAAGAACCAAGCGAAAAAGACACGAACTTTTTTGGTCGATAGTCTCATCATTTTTTAACCAACATAAGAAATCAAATTTAGATGAGATCAACACATCCTTAGCTTCAATCAGTTGTTGTATACAATTATATCCTTGGACGACATTATTACTCTACAATATCTTATCATCATTGTGAAATTTCTTAACTTTTGTAACTTCCGTATAACTACTACATGTTGATAAATAATAGAGGTTTGAAACAATTGTTGTAGAAAGGGTACGTTGACTAAAAATAGCACAAATGTTAGCCATGAAGTGATCTAACGTTCAAAATATTCATGAGGTCAGATACTTTAAATTCCATTACGATCAATATATGTGTATATAAGTTTGATGCTTTAAATCCGACAAATACAATAACTTTTTAACTATGAGTGGATTTAGCTCTAAATATGATGAAAAATAAAAAGCATTAGGATCCTCTTATTTGAGACATTTGATCAAACACAATAACTCATAATTCCCCAACTTGATCAAGCTCTGTTATACAACTTGAGAAGATCTCTCTCCAAATAAAAAGTTAACTTTTCATACAATTTATCGTCATGATACTACAAGTCCATATTTACTTGATCAAGCTGTGTTATACAACTTGAGAAGATCTATTTCCAAAGAAAAAGTTAACTTTTCATACAATTTATTGTCATAAATACAATAACTTTTAACTATGAGTGGATTTAGCTCTAAATATGATGAAAAATAAAAAGCATTAGGATCCTCTTATTTGAGACATTTGATCAAACACAATAACTCATAATTCCCCAACTTAATCAAGCTCTGTTATACAACTTGAGAAGATCTCTCTCCAAATAAAAAGTTAACTTTTCATACAATTTATCGTCATGATACTACAAGTCCATATTTACTTGATCAAGCTGTGTTATACAAATTGAGAAGATCTATTTCCAAAGAAAAAGTTAACTTTTCATACAATTTATCGTCATGATACTTTTCCAAATAAAAAGTTGACTTTTCATACAATTTATCGTCATGATACTACAAGTCCAGATTTATTAATCAAGACTAGTATACCACTCACAACAACATAATATTAATGTTAACTTACTCAACCGATGTAACTTTAGCATATAAGCCACCATCCTTTCCTTTTTATTAACTATGTGGGATATGTCAAAAACAAACTTTTATCTATTAAATATAAAAACACGTGCAGGGTTCTTTATTCACCTCCACTCATACTCTCAATCTTAGCAACCTTTTTGTTTTGAAACTTAAAAAACTGACGTTAAAAAAGAAGGGAATAAGGTTGCTCAACTCGGCATGTGTGACAAGATAACTTAGAGCTCTAGAAACACCTAAATACTAAAATACCATTACACTTCTCATTACGATATGATCAAGTTGCGGGTTACCAACTATGGCCTTCCCATATTTGCCTCATAAATTCCAGAGCACTTTTTCCTAATCGCGTTCGAAATTTCTATAGTAAGCTCAATTGTGTGTCAATCAACCAATGAAACTAGAAAATATGTATTGGAGAATCTGAGAATTTGTGTATAAAACTTTTCTTAAAATGATACAGTACACATTTAAGATAGTAAACTGGTATGAATTTGTTTGATCTTTTCAGATAAAATTTATAACTACATGTTTTTAAGCTACGAAAAAAGATGCTACAGTAATTTGGTTAATCAACACATGTTTGAACATTTTGTGTTTGATCAACATATGTTTGTGGTTTGGAGCAATGTCTAAAGCATGGGTTGACTCGGCTGGTTAAACCGATAACCGATTGAGCATCGAATAGGAGAGTCACTAGTGGTTTCGTTATTGATGATGCTGATTCTAAGAAAGAAGGTCACTGTTAATATATATTGTTGTGGTGCTGGCACCTTCGAAAAGATTTGTAATGTGGAGGCAAAGTTTATTCTTAACATAAGTAGACGTATTTTTAGTATATGGTGAACATAACGTTGAGGTCGTATGTTGGAATCACGTCCATGTCTTTTTAATCAAGTTATTACATATTGGTTATGTTTTGCAACAAGCATTTTAGATTGTTTTGAAGCAATTAACGTTTTAAATGCAAAGCTTGTTTCACAACAAGCAACTATCATTTGCATTTTGTGTAAATGCTCCTATTCAATTAACGTTAATATCATGATCTTGATCTTAGGATCTTACGATTTATGATATTCCAAAGCAAATACGATCCGGATCCTACGTAGGATCTTAGCAAGCTTATGATTTTATAAGATCCCGATCTTGGCAATAAGATCTTAAGATCTAATCCGATCCGATCTTATTTTTTTTCAAACCGCAAACTAAAGACACTAAAAAGTTATGAATTATGTTTTATAAAATTTTAAAAGAACATGTTAATCTTTTTAAACATTTCATATTCATAACTTAGGAAAACATTTCAATGAAAATTCATATAATTTTGTTTTTATTATATATAAAAATTTGTAGATTTGAATAACATTAAAAAGATCCTGATTAGGAGTCCGATCATGAAAACCTAAATTTCAACTATCATAATCCTATTATAAAATACTAGATGAGTACCAGCGTCTAGCGGCAGATAATTAATAATATGCGATATTGTAGTAAGTGTTTCGTAACATGCGATAACTCAACTGAAGCAAAAATTCTTAACATGTATCAAAGAACATATAAAAATATTTATTGAAACTGAAAATAAAACATTACATCAATTATGAGATAACTAACAATGCACGTTGCTCGTTGTGTAAAATTTCTTGGTACATGGCATATGAGGTGTTGAATGCTATTTGACCGAACTATTTGATTGGCTTCACTTTGTAGTTATCATCCATCAAGACATTGTATTTGACCCAATCAAAAAAACTTCAAACCTAAGAAACTTAACAAAATATATACACCGGTTGTATAATGTATTTTGACCAAATTATTTCAGAAAACTTTGTATATCTTTGAAATTAATGTGCCGGAACAATCAACGATTAAAGCACCAATCAATCACCATCATTATAACAATATTTGGAAACAAATTTGTATTTAACGTATTTAATGCACAAGAACAAGAACAAAAAAAAATGAACCCCGTGACTATATAATAAATCGATACAATGTTTTGTGATTGTAAACATTCAAGTTATTCACAACAATATCTCTGCAATTTCAACTATATATAAATGTCAAAACAATATTTTTAAAAATCATATGGTCATTGCACACATTTCAGTATTTAATAACTGAGATTGCATATGATACACACACTATAAAGTAACATAACAATAAAAATAAAATGTAATATGGTTCCTTATAAAATAAAATATATTGATAAACTTTTAGAAATTATTAGTGCTAAGATTAAATAAATTAATATTATATATATATATATATATATATATATATATATATATATATATATATATATATATATATATATATATATATATATATATATATATATTTGGAAAATTACATTAGTAAAAGTTGTCAAAAATTGTCATACATTTCTTTGAAATTTTAGGTGTGAATTGTTATTGTAGCTATTTCATTAAGGACAAATTCTTTGAATTTTTATGTAGAAATTTTAGTTTTAAAGGAATTTTAGAAATTTAACATTACTCATTTTTTAAGTTTCAAAAACATGGATACGTGCTTTGTATAAAAAAAAAAAAAAAAAAAAAAAAAAAAAAAAAAAAAAAAAAAACTATATTGACTTTCCACATTGAATATGGCAAATTAGGTTTCATTTAATGTTAGTTTGAATTTTTAATTGTTATTATATATACATATAGTTAAAGACGAGTACCTGTGCATAGCAACGGGATTTTATAGCGACAGATCGTTTAGTGAAATGTTTATGGTTATAAACGAAAAATAATAAAAGTTTGAAGATTTGGGTATTAAACATAATGTTTTGAAACCCGGGTCGACCAGGTGGTTCAACTGGTTGAACAATTTTGGTCGAAAAATGGATCGATTTAAACCGGGTCAACCCGATGGGTTGGGTTAAACACGGGTGAAATTAAACCGGGTCAACCCGTCGAGTTTGAAGCGTCCAATGTCAACCCGGTTTTCGATGTGTATTAATAGTTTCCTTTTGAAATATATGTTTTCAACATTTCTATTTTTAGTTTCAACATTTCACTTTTTGTGTTTTCCTTTATATATAGTATACGCTGGTACCGTGTGACGATTAACTGGAGAAACGGATCTCGATGAGGCCTGATTTACCAGTTTGTATCGGTTTCAACGTGTCCTCTCTGGTTCATTTTCGGATAACTTTTATCGGTTAGTCGAACCAGTGGCGAAACCGGTTCCCGGTTGAACCCGTTGGTCCGGTCCAGTTTTCAAAACTATATGTACCATCAACTTGTTAGCTTGTATAAAACTTTGTGTGTTTTATTAATTTGTATAATGTGTATAATAAAACGTACTTTTCATTTTATGGTGTTTTAAAAATAACATTAATTAGTGTGTGTAATTATTTTATATTATGGATTTTCTTGAAGCTTGTTTAAATTGTATATTGTGAAAATTTAATTATACTTTTTTGTATGGGGCGTTTTAATTGTTTGTATTTAATTTGATTGATATGCTTTTAGTTGGTTGTACAATATGAATAAATCAATGTACTTTTAAGTAATGGGGTGTTTTAATAAGAACATTAATTACATTATACATTTCTCTCACCTTTGACTTTCAACTTTCAACTTTCAATTTTCACTTTCACCTTTGACCATTTTTCTATTCTATGTAGTAAAGATAAAGATAAAGATAGTAAATTTTCATTTTTATTGCCCATATGGGATAATTGCAATTTTTACAATGAAAGAATATCGGCACACATACGAGTTATTTTCTAATGCTAGTTTTTTTAATTTACTTCAGTAAAGTTAACTACCGGATTTACTGGAAACATGAAAAACCATTTTTCAGATGATAATTTGTAACGAAAAGACCACTTATGCTCTACGATTTGATATGGGAACAAAAATAGTATTGAACCTCTCAATATTTCGAGTTTTGTTTTGGTATAAATTAACATGATGAATAACCCAAGTGGATACGACATGGTTTTGTAACAAGTAATTAACAAACAAGCTAAGTTACACAAGAAGCATTTATTAGCTAATTATAAAGGTTAAATACTTTTTAACCACAAAAGGCAAAAGTTTTTTTAACTATAATAAAGTATTTTATCGTCTAAAATAAAAGGCGTAATAGTTATTGCTTTAAATAGCATAAATAAAATTGTTTTCATATAACTAAAAAAGTTAACGATGAATATAAACTTTTCAAAGAATCACAAAAAGTTAAGCGATGAATAATTTCTTTCAAAAAAAATAATTTCTTTCAAAAAACCATAAAGAAAATGAGTCATACAAGTTATCGTTCACGAGAACACCACTGACAAATTATTTATATGTCAGAGCGTTATCAGAACAATAACATAATAATAACGTCAACTTACCAAACCAACTTAACTTTAGTATATATTTTATCTACGACAAATTAAATGTATGATAACATATAGTAAGTGCTTGAAAAATCATAAATATAACCTTTTGTTAAATTTACAAAAAAGTTAACAAGTCAAACAAGTTATTGACGGTACGATAACACTTTAGGTTTGTAATCTATTGAATCATTGTACCATCAATAACAACATATTAACATCAACTTAGCCAACCAACATGACTTTAGTATATAAGCTACCAACTTCTTCTTGTCACTTCCTATGTGGGATCAAGACAATTTTTTTTAAAAGATGTTTCACACATGAAAGATATCTACCTCTTTCTCATTTTTAACGAAGATTCTTTATTTATCTTCTTTTTTATTATTATAACACTAGCCTATAGACCCGTGATAAATCACGGGTGGCTTATAAAAAATTAGAAAATATAAAGTAAAAAAACTAACAAATATTAATTCTCAAACAATATTATGCATTTTTATAAAAAAAAAAAAAAAAAAAAAAAAAAAAAAAAAAAAAAAAAAAAAATTGAATTTGTTAAAATAACAAAAAACAATAAACCAAGAAACAAAAAACAAAAAACGGGCAACAGTAAAACGGTTGTATAAGATAGCTGAAATAGAAATAACTATTTGGCTGTATGGCGAATCAAATATTTTGTAGCACTTCATGGTAAACAACAAGTATTATTTGAACTTTACAAATCAACTAAATAATACGCCCGTGAAATTGAGCATCTTATAATATTTGATCAATATCAAAATTTAATATAAAAATTACACATCGTTTTATTCAACATACATGGAACATTTTATAAGTGTTGACAGCCTTATCAAAAAACCATCTCTTCAAATGTTTGCAAACGAATAGCTTGAGTTGTAGCATTTGGGTTGCTATATATTAACTTATCTGCAAACTCATATTGTAGCATTCCAGGTTGCTTATAATGTATTTATCTCTAAACATATCATAAAAATCACAAACAAAACGTCAAGGTTGGAAGATGATAACTAAACTTTTAAGGCATATTATACCTATTTCTGAGTCACCTGTATTTGCATCGGTAGTTCCTTGTATAACCAAAGTTCTTGGAATTTTCAAGCTCATGGTGACAACGGCAAAACGAAAACAATCATAAATATTAAATATCATATAGTGAACTTGAAAAAACCTTGTCGCAAAACATAAAAGGTTTCAAATAATGTGTTTTTATCACAACACACCATCGCCAAGAAATTGTTTTTTTCGAACAACACATCTTACTACATGTATGCCTACTACTTGTTGCATAAACAGTCACAACATACATGCATTCCATATAATTGGCATACAACTTCTTCTCATAAAAATGACTTATGTTCAAAAATCTAAAATGCAAAAAAAGTGAAGTGAGACATGTAGATATTGGTTAAGGATACATACATACATACAGAAAAGTGGATCATTTTATCATAGTAGTTCCGTAAAATACTTTATCCACATTTTCTCTCCATTTCCCTAGGTACAAAATCTAGTATATTTATGCAAATCTCATATCTGGTGTTGTAAAACCTTCATCATAGAGATCGATGCACATGTATGTCATCTTTTTGGTTAGACAGGTTGAGTAACGGAGAAAGCAATATACCTAGAGTCCTGAATAGCCCATGTTAAGTTGCCATGCGTAACTATTTAGTTCGCAAAAAAAACTAAATTACGGTGATAAAACAACAATCATCATATGATAAATCACTTAAAATGGACTTAATATGTAAAAAGAGACATGTTGACACATCATATAAAGTAAAAAATCTATGAGGCAGGGGATCATAAATGGATGTTTCATTGTAGACCAAATTAACAGAATTATTGAATACTATTTTAACATGCATAGTAAATATTATTATACGATCACTTAAATTGGAAGAAATAATAATCTTACAGAAAACAAATTTATTCAGATGTAAAAAAAAAGTATGAGTTGCCCGCATCATTGTTGAAAATCATACAGAAGCATCGGTAATTATATTTGGGTTCATTGTCATTTCATCATTATCTGCGCAAACATAATCAATGTTCAATGGACGTTTGATCCTACCACTTTTACCAGTTACTAAGTGTCACACAAAAAATAACTTTTATAGATTTACCTTATGAAATTAAGAAACGATAATGGAAACAAACTTGTGTACCATAAACAAAAGGAGCATTGTAAAAAGTCGATAATAAACAAATTAAGCTAAAAAACATGAATAATAAACTAATGATGATTAATCACAAATGAAAGATATATAGTTACCTCTTTTCCATATCTTCGGTTTCGTCTTCTCAAAATATTTTAATTAGCCTTGTGCAATTTCAATAACCTTTTTAATAGCCTGAAAAACAATAAGTGAACACTTATATACAAAGCAAGCCGGTTAAAAGACATTGCCACTTGCTTTGATTATAACGCTAAAAACATTAGTGGACGCAGGCTTGGAGTACTTTTCTCATGAAGCCAAAAACAATATATACTCTTTGAAATTACCTTTAAAGAAATGGATACAAGTATGCTTAGTATTATCCATGGAAAATGTTCATGATCTCCTAATTATACATGGGTTGTTCGGAATTGCTTAATGAAACTGCTTACAAAGGGTTGTTCAATAAGCAATCCCAAAAATCTTTCGCCAATCCAACTCTCTAAAGATATAACACAAGTAGACATGCTTCTAAGTAAACAAGCTAAAACTTGCATTTATATGTATCTATACAGGAGCAACAGGTAATCTATAGCATTTAATCAACAAATTCTTGCACTTCTTTCTATTCATAAACACATAACATTTTGATGTCTTACTTGCACAATTTTGGATGTGCGAAAGATGCAGTGATCTCCTTCAAATTGTCATTTAGAGAGATATTGTCTGAAATAACATATTTGAACATGATATTTCTCATAACCGGACACCATGTTTGTACTCATGAATATAAAATTAAAGGTTATGGAGAACACCTCAGGTGTCCATGGGGAATTAGCAGACTCGTAAATTCGACGACTTGGTCTAAGTCGAAATTTCTTGAGAGACACATTACCAATCTCATGTTACTAATTTTGCCACATTAAACATAAATTGACTCTACAAGACACATATATTAGAGCAAACTCCTACACATGGTTAAAGTAAATAGCCTGATCGAAATTATGTAGTGTAAAAAACAAAACATCTTCATGAATATTTCTTAAGACATTTCGTCGAACACCTTTTATGCACTCCTTAAATAACATAAATCCTCATAAAAAACTCAAGCTATCAACGTAGTATCACACTCTTTTCAAGTAGAATATGTGAATAAAGATCTCGAAAACCATAAATAAAAAAAAATGTCACAATTATGTCAGAAGAAGTAAAGTGAAAACAATCAAGCAAAAAAAATATGGATGTTACCCGAATGAACCAAACCAAAAATATGGATGTTACCCGAGACACCTTAAAATTGATATTATCTCAAAAGACCTTCTAATCAACCTATCAAAAAGCAAGTGTAACAATGGCGTTAATATATTACAGTAAATAATAGAAAAAAGAGAATGATGATAGAGATGAAAGATGAATATGCTTGATAGACAGAATAAATTGTTGATATGTAATCAATTGAATTTTGAACAACTAATACAGTTTCCTAAAAGCTTATTACGAAAAAGTTTGACCTTCTTTAGTATTTAGCAAACTGTATCAATTGTAAATTAAAGATTCTTGTTGATGTGGCATTTTTGACGTGGCTTAAATGACATGGCATATATGCCAGCATGGATTAAATGAGGTGGCAAACTTTCAAAAAAAGTTTTGTTTATTATATATATAGATTACATAATTATTATTCTAGGTAATAAAACTGTAACTAAATAAAACCTTTAACGCTTAATGTTTGATTCCAACCGGCATTGAACCTCTTCAAATGTAGGTTCTATTCTTACATTCTTTCCAACTTTATTTTGACACAAACATGATGAGACACAACTTTCATATATATGTTAGTACTATTTAGTGAAATGTGTTATCTTAAATAGTTCAATGAAGATCTGGGTTGGATTGTTTTGCACAGACTCAAACATTATTTATATCTAGAAGAAAAGTAATACACGTTTATTTTGATGAAGGCCTCGGCTTGTTTGTATTTAGTCCATTGTATTTATTAATTCAACTTTTACTTATCAATTAATTGCGTTATCCTTTCCAAGCAATATTGAAAACTAGTTATGCGAAACTTGAATAGTTATAAAACTATTTTGTGTGAGTTTAAATTGACACATGTGTGCTATATCCGGTCATAATCATAGTATAATCAGTTGTATAAGAAATCAAAGACAAATTAAATGAAATCTTCACATCCCTATTAGCTATAAATCAGTTGTATACGTTTTATACTTGGCCGATATATTTGCTATACAACAACTAATTATTCTTGTGAAATTTCTTAATTTTTGTAAGTTTTATGTAACTATATGTAGATCTAGAGTAGATGTTTGAAACAATTGCTTATGTTAACTTAAAGTAGCACATATTCTAGCCAGGAGGTGATCTAACGTTAAAATATTCATGCAAAGTCGGATACTTTAAATCTCATTACAATCAATGGACGTATATGAAAGTTTGATGCTTTAAATCCAACATATAAAAAGCTTTTAAGCATGAGTGATCTAGCTCTCCTAATATTATGGAAAAATAAAAAGTTAATCATTGATACAAATTACCATTTAGATAATGCACGCACAGGTTTATAAACCAGCACATGCCTTACCCCCAGGATAACATAATACTAATTTCAACTTAATCAACCAACATAACTTTAGTATATAAGCCATCATCCTTTTCTTTCTATTACCTATGTGGGATCAAAAGCATTTGCCAAATGAGTTAATTATCCATAAAATGTGAAAAAAAGTGTCTGGATCAGCCAAACCCGACCCAACCTGTTGACATGTAATAAAAGTTACCTGTTTCAACAAGCTCGTTTAGACTCAAGACCCGGCCCGCGCATTATGGCACCTGTTGATTCATATATGTTATAAAGTTCCAAAGAAGCTTACACGGTGTAAGCATGTGCACGGAATGCACCTCTAGAAGAAGGATAAGTTAAAGCTACTAAAAGTATTCTTAATGTGTTGTCATACATATTCTCACGGTCCTGCATACATAGTTTGGTGAAGTGATTACCCAATAGCTAGTCGTTAGAAATTGTAAATACATTCAAATTTTACGTGTTTTTCGTGACCACCAACATACTTTCTGCTACAAATGAAAAACATAGCAAGAGGATGGGGCGGGGTGGGGCATGTTTATGCTAAAATCAAAAACCGAACCGTAAATTCCTGTTTAACATTAGAATATGCTTTAGGAGAATATAAGCCCCAATTTAAGAGTTCCTTTGTTACTAATATTATACTGTCACTTCTTTGACATAGATTAAACCGGTCATTACTTATTACCATCGACTAAAAACTCGACACAACTTCAAGTAATTCGTCATTAGCACGGTTTCTTCACAATAACCTAGCTAATGTTTGTGGCATGTTTCATCAATATATGACTTGACCAATAAACGAAAACTTATAACATTCCAGAACCAAGCGAGAAAGACACGACCATCTGGGATAATATCAATTTTTAAAATGAAAGAATATCGGCACACATACTAGTTATTTTTTAATGCTAGTTTTTAACTTACTCCACTATTAATCGCCTGATTTACTGGGAAAAAAAAATCTAGATGGTAATTTGTAACGAAGAACCACCCCTGTGTTACGATTTGATTTCGGAATGAAAATATAGCATTGAACCTCACAATATTTCTAGTTTTGTTTTGGTACAAATTAACATGATGAATAACACAAGGGGATAAGACATCGTTTTGTAACAAGTAATTAACAAACAAGCTAAGTTATACAAGAAGCATTTAATTAGCTAATTGTAGTGTTGAAAAAAAAAGGCCCTACGAGGCTGATTAATCGCCGTTTAGGCGTTATTAGATCACCAACTTTTTTTATCAGTGTAAACCGGTCAACCGTGGTCAACGACGGTTAACGGTTGACAAACTTAGCCGGAAACTTGCAAATCTTGCCAAACATTGACAAAACTCGCCGTAAACTTATTTTAATCACTTATATTCCCTATTTATATCTATATTACAAGACGTGTTTTAAAGAAAATCTTACCGGAAATACTCAAAATTCGCCGAAATATCCAAAACTTACCGGAAATACCTAAAATTTACCGGAAATGCCAATCCGAATAATCCCACCTAGACCAATTATAAGCTACAAGGGATCAACCTTCCCAACTACCGATTCATGATTTTTACAACCTTAGCTAATTGTAAAAGTAAATGCTTTTTAACCACAAAAGGCTAAACTTTTTCTTTTTTTTTTTTTTTTTTTTTTTTACAACGTGTTTTAAGTCTTAAATTAAAAGTGTAGTAGTTATTGCTTTGATTATCATAAATAAAATGGTTTTCAAATAACTAGAAAAAGATAACGATGAACAAAAACTTGTTAGAGAACAACAAAAGTTAATTATGAATAAAAACTTTTTCAATAAACCAAAAAGATAATGAGTCATACAAGTTATCGTTCGTGCTAACACCACACACATATTATTTATATGTATGCAGCGTTTAAAGGAATAATAACATAATAGAAACATCAACTTACCAAACCAACTTAACTTTAGTATATAGGCTATCAAGTTTTTCTTTCTATTACCAATGTGGGATAAAAAAACAATCTTCTTTCAAGTAATTGTATCATATAAGCTATTTGATGGTTCTTGATTTACCCCTACTCAAACTCCTGGCTATCTTTTTATTTTATTTTACGAAACTATAAAATCATTCATTTAGATAATAATTCTAACTAAACGTGAATCATGGTTTTCAAAGCAATATTAAAGTTAAAGGAACATATATCATAGATCCAAACAACATAAACATACTCTTGTTTTACAAATTAACATGATGAATAACTCAAGTGGATAAGACATTAGAAACAAATAAGTTACACAACATAAACAAACTAAGATATTTTCAAAAATTAGATGTGGTACACTCAAAAACACTTGGTGAGTATTGTTTTTTAACCAATACAAAAAAATCAAATCGAGATGGAATCATCACATCCTTAGCTATTATCACTCGTATACATTTAATCTCTGGAAGATATATTTGTTCTACCACAAATTATATGTAAAAAGATTGTCTTTACTTAGAATTGCACAAATTTTATATGTTGTGATCTAACATTCAAAATATTCATATAAAACTCAGATGCTAAAGTTTAATCTCACCACAATATCAAAAAGTAAAATAGTAATAATAAAATCTCGCCACGTTCAGAACCGCTGAATAACATGATATTAAAATGAACTTACTCAATCAACATGCCTTTAGTATATAACCTACCAACTTCTTCTTTTCGCTACCGATGTGGCATCAAAAACATTTCAGGAAAAATGTATCAACACATGTAAGCTATCCTCTTATTCATTTTTAACGAAGGTTCTTTATTTATGTTTACTAATATTCGAGCTTAACTTTTGTTCTCACCAACCCATGTTACTCATAAGTTGCACAATTTTAAACATGTTCCAGAAGAAATTAAGATTACACGTTGATTTTGATCAAGGCCTACGTTTGCATGATTTGTATTGGTTCAACTTTTACTTATCAATTGATTGCGTTATCCTTTCCAAGTAAATATTGAAGACTGGTTATAAAACTATTTTGTGAGAGTTTAAATTGACACATGTGTGCTATAATCTCCAAATCCGGTCATAAGCATCGTATAATCAGTTGCATAACAAATCAAAGACAAACGAAATCTTCACATCCTTAGCTCTAATCAGGTGTATACGTTCATGATAACTCCAACAAATAAAAAGTTTTTTAGCCATCAGTGATCTACCTCTTAATATCATGAAGAAAAAAAAAGGGTTAATTAACCATACAAGTTACATGTTGTGATTTTTATTCACAAGATATACCATCAAAACAATAACATAATAGGGAGTACTAATCTTAACTTAGTCAACAAAAGTAACTTTAGTATGTAAGCTACCATCCTATTCTTTGTATCACCGATGTGGGATCAAAAACAATTGTTTGTCAAGAAAATATATAAACATGTAAGGTGCCTGCTTTTTCTTATAACAAGGGTTGTCTATTTACATCCACTCATACTCAAGCTTAGCTACCTTTTCATTTAAAAAAAAATAGAACAAGGTTGCTCAACTACCTTGTTTTATGTGAAACATGAGAATCTTTATTCAGATAACTTGTAATGAAAAAACCACTTATGCCTTACGATTTGATTTCGGAACAAAAATAGTACTGACCCTCTCAATATTTCTAACCACAAAAAACTGATTGTAAAAGTTAATGGTAAAAGTTAAATACTTTTTAACCACAAAAAGCTAAAGTTTTTTTTAACTATAAAGTGTTTTAAGGTCAAACATTAAAAGTGCATAGTTATTGCTTCGAATATCATTAACGTTGAAAAAAAAATTCAAAACACCAAAAGGTTACTGTGTCATACAAAGTTATCGCTTATGTCTAACACTTACGGACATATTATTCATTTGCCCGTGGGTGTTGATGATAAACAATAACACAATAGTAACATCAACTTACCAAACCAACTTAACTTTAATAAATAGGCTATCAGTTTTTCTTTCTTTTATCTATGTGGGATCAAAGTCAGCGTATCTTCTTTCAAAAAATTGTATAGTATCAAGTTTTTCTTTCTACTAGTATTATCTATGTGGGATCAACTCACATTCAAGCCTAACTATCTTTTCTTCTATGGCTTATTGTTTGGTTCGAAGCAGCTTTCAACCTCTTCAAATGCAGTAGGTTCTATTGTTACAATTTTTCCAATTCTTTAGATGACACACAGCTTGCATATATTTGTTATATTATTTAACAAAATACATTTTTTTAAAACGACCTTAAGTGGTGGGTTGATTTGTTTTGCACATAGACTCAAGCATACATTTGTTTTAAAACGACATTAAGTGGTGGGTTGATTTGTTTTGCACATAGACT
Source organism: Chrysanthemum seticuspe (assembly GCA_019973895.1). NCBI lineage: Eukaryota > Viridiplantae > Streptophyta > Magnoliopsida > Asterales > Asteraceae > Chrysanthemum > Chrysanthemum seticuspe. The sequence continues at coordinate 324,923,700 of BPTQ01000005.1, forward strand.
CAAGCATTATTTATATCTAGAAGCAATATGCCAAGTGAGAAGCAAGAAATTGAGTTGGGCTACTATTTTCATTATTTGTCAGCACCAACTTCTAAGATCGATATTGTTCTCATCAATGCATGTCACTCATAATTTGCACTATTTATAACATGTTCCAGCAGAAAACAAAAATACAAGTTGACTTTGATCAAGGCCTATCCAAGTTTGTTTGTTTGCATGGTTTGTATTTAGTCTATTGTTTTATTGATTCAACTTTTGTGCAGTGAGAGTTTAAATTAACACATGAGTGCTATAATCTCCTAATCCGGTCATAACCATAGTATAATCAGTTGTATAAGAAATCAAAGACAAATGAAATCATCACATCCTTAGCTATAAATCAGTTGTATACGTTTTATACCTGGGGCTGGGAGGCATATTTGCTCTACAATAACTAATTATTCTTGTGAAATTTCTTACTTTCAGCAAGTGTTATGTAAGCATCAGGGACGGAGCCAAGACCAAATATAATCGGGTGCACAAAATCTTTTGAATCGTAACACAAGAAACATATTTCGAATGACCGAGTGCATTTAAGATGCATTTAGGAAAAAACAGTGTTTTTTTTTCTTCAAAAATTAACACTATATCGAAAAAAATCCATAGGGTTCCTGGGCACCAGCGGGAACCCCCTAGCTCCATCCCTGTAACCAATTATGTTGACGAAGGAACGGAGGTTTGAAAATTAAAACAATTGTTATGTAAATATTCATGAAGTCGGATACTTTAAATTCCATTACGATTAATGTATGCATATAAAAATTTGATGCTTTTAATTCAACAAATAGAAAAGCTTTTTAACTATGGGTGATCTAGCTCTCAGTATCATGGGAATACATAAAAAGTTAATTAATCATACAAGTAATCGTCATGATATTGCATGAACAGATTTGTTATCCCGAACATGTGCTATCCAGACAATTAATGTATGCATATAAAAATTTGATGCTTTTAATTCAACAAATAGAAAAGCTTTTTAACTATGGGTGATCTAGCTCTCAGTATCATGGGAATACATAAAAAGTTAATTAATCATACAAGTAATCGTCATGATATTGCATAACAGATTTGTTATCCCGAACATGTGCTATCCAGACAATAACATTATACTAATCTTAACTTGCCCAACCAACATAATCTTTTTTTAGTATATAACCAACCGTCCTTTCCTTCTGTTAACTATGTGGGATCAAAATCAACTATTTTATCATGAAACATGTAAGGTGCCTGCTTTTTTTTTTCTTTTTTCTTTTTTTTTATAACAATGGTTGTTTATTTACCTCGACTCATACTCACGCTTAATTACCTTTTTGTTTTTGAAACTTGAAAATCTTTTGCTAAAGGAGGGGAACAAGGTTGCTCATATATAGTATAGCTATTTGGGTGTTGGGAACTTGACGTTGTTGACGAGATAACCTTTGAGCTTTAGAAAGACCATGCCAACAAAATGGCTTTAAGACTTGAGGGACTCACGGTGAATGTGTTTGATAATATGATGCCATAGTAGTCGTTAATTTCTTTGTTTCAAAAAGGAAAAGATGATCGTGCATGTTCAAGACACATGAGGTTAGTATGCTTGCTTAGATTCCTGAGATTGCACTGCTCGAGTCTCTGGGCCTTAGATACTTGATGAATAGAATAAGTCTTCTGACTACTGTTTGAAGCATGTTTTCAACTAGCAAGGATCTTAAGTCGCCTTTTTGTTTCAGGCCGCTGACTCTCAAGCTATCAGTCGATTCCCTGACAAGACAAGATATTTCTGAGCAAGAGATTTTCAAGATACTCAACATGAGCATCTACCGGTGTTTACTAAATTAAGTGATTTCATATAAATCTTTTAATTAGCCGCTTATTAGGAAGAGAGAAACTTTAATGCTTCTCCGAGTTACGAGGCGTTAAGGGTTTGGGCACACATTTCTTCCCCATTAAGAGAAAAAGAAACACAATCTTACACTCAGAGGCGGATCCATGTATTACCAAGTGGTAACCGGGAATCACTTTGGACGACGAAAATTTTTAAAAGCGATATAGAATTTTTTTTTTTAAGAACCACCTTAGAAATTATTTGAGAACTACCTTAGAATTTTTTTAAAAAAGCACTTCACTTTTAGTATAAAATATTTTTAGCCCAAATCCCAAATAGCCCAAAAAGATTAGTCCATTTAATAATGGGCAAATTGCATACTCTACTTTAGATCGATTTTAATTTAAGGTACTTCAAAAAAAAAATTCTTCTGAATTTAATATATCAAACTTAATTTTACGTGCAATGTTAGGTTTGCTGACTTTTCGAAATAGGTTGTCAGTTTAGCCGACATGACTTTTAAATACTAAATTATAATGATACATCACATTACTTAATCGTTTCAGCGAAAATAAAGACATGAAACCTCTTTCGAAAAGTAGAAAAAACCTTAAAAACCATACATTACATAAAAATAACTTTGGTACCTTAAATTAATAAAAAAAAAATGTTGGATACCTAAAATTCAAATTAAGCTAAAGTAGAGTACCTTTTTATGCGATTTGCTCTTTATTAACTTTAAAAAAGGGCATAAGAAATCCATTATGCTTAATTTCTTTTACCGTTTATTCGTTTGTTAAATTTTATTAGATCTTCTTATGTTTAATGTTTTACTATCGCTATTTGTTAAATTGGACCCGATCCGACTCGAAATTTGACGCTTAATTCGTTGACCCAAATGCTATTTTTAACTTGACCAAATCAAAGAACCACCTTAGATTTCCGGCTAAATCCGCCACTGCTTACACTCCTTACACCTTGGCTTCTTATCAGGAAAACATGTAGGCTTTGATTGTCTATATTGCTCTAGTGTTAACAACTATCCGGCTTGTATGCTGATGGTTACACTTGGGTGTTTTTTGTGGGTATGCACTTTCTCACTTGTCTTTTATTAAGTTTGGCATTGTCTTTCGTTCCTGACTTGGAATATATATGCTTTGGTACATGATGTCAAAGATGACTCTAGAGTGGAATGTTGTCTCTGTTAATAGTCTATTTTATTGCATTGGATGCATAGTCATCATACTTCCTGTCTCTCAGCTAGAATTGTTGGCAATGAGCAAGTCGCCACTTTGGATATATACATCATCACCATCAGTTTAAAAATGGAGATGATCTCGGTAGATATATTGACCTGATCAATCTTGGTGATTTGACTTATTGAAGATGATATCTTTTCTAGTATTTTTCCAATAGAAGCTCAGAATCCACCTTCTAAGTTCCTTCATTTGTGGCGAAACAAATTAAAATGATCATATTCATTTTTTCTGGTTAATTGTGTGAATAAGAGCACCAAGTTCATCCTTTACTCGGTCAAAAATACTTCCACCTTTGAATTACTCAGTGGCACCATAATAAACAAAACTAAATAGGTGATACCATAATTAGCATATTCGGATTTTTTATGTTTCTAACTAGCATTGGTGATTCATGCTGTCTTTATCACAAATAAACCAAGAAGCTAAATTACACATCATACAAAATAAAAAATCGTTAAGGTCGCAATAGAATCCTTGTCCCACAAAACAAAGAACTGACGAAAACTTGGCACCATTTGAAATAAGTGGACATTAACACGACTTCTCCAATATAATCTAATGTTCGTAGAGTGTTTCATCGATATGATTTGACCAATGATCGAAAACCAACATTCAAGAACCAAGCGAAAAAGACACTGCCTTTTAGTTTGATAGTCTATCATTTGTTAACCAACAAAAGAAAACAAATTTAGATGAAATCATCACATCTCAGCTATAATCAGTTGTTGTATACGATTTTTATCCTCGGTCGATATTATTTACTCTATAATTTGCTTACTATCATTTTAGTGCATACAAATGGAATAATCTCCACCATCCATTTAGTTTGATTTAATGACAGGGATTAACCTAAGATTTAATAAAGAAACCTAAATCCATGTTTTTTCTTGTCTTTTTGTCTTTCTTTTATATTTCTATTTTTTTAATTCACGTTTTTTTTATTTAACGTTTTTTTCTTTTTTTAATTCACGTTTATTTTCTTTTTTTTAATTCACGTTATTCATTTTTTTTAATTCGCGTTTATTCTTCGTTTTCATACATTTTCGTCTGTTTTCATACGTTTTTGTCCGTTTTCGTCTGTTTTCTTACATTTTCGCCAGGTTTCATACGTTTTCGTCCGGTTTCTTACGTTTCGTCCATTATTCATTCGTTTTCAAATGTTTTCGTCTGTTTTCATACGTGCTTTTACGCTTTCATATGTTTTCGTCTGTTTTCATACATATTCGTCCATTTTCTATCGTTTTTGTTCGTTTTCATATGTTTTCGTCCGTTTTTAAATGCTTTCGGCCGTTTTCAGACGTTTCATACGTTTCAGAATATCACAAGTGATATTCTGTGATATTCAAATGATCACAAGTGATATTCTGTGATATTCAGATGATCACAAGTGATATTCTGAATATCACAAGTGATTTATTGAATATAACAAGTTATTTTCAACTAATGTTTTGTAACATGAAATCACAAGTGATATTCAAAATATCACAAAGTGATACCTAGAAAATCACAAGTGATATCACAGAATATCACTTGTGATAGTCACTAATGTATGAAAACAGACGAAAACATACTAAAACGAACCAAAACGTAAGAAAACGGACGAATACATATGAAAACGTATGAAAGCATAAAAACACGTATGAAAACGGGCGAAAACGTATGAAAAATGGACGAAAACGAAAAAAAACTGATGAAAACGGACGAAAACATATGAAAACGAAAGAAAACAGACGAAAACGTATGAAAACGTACGAAAACAGACAAAAACAAATGAAAAATATGAAAGCGAAGAAGAAAACACGAATTAAAAAAACGGTAGTAACGTGAATTTAAAATTTAAAGAAAAAGAAAATAGAAACTTTTATTAAAAAAACGTGAATAAAAAAAAATGACTGAAAAAAAGACAACAGAAAAACATTGACTTAGGTTTATATATTAAATCTTAGGTTAATCTACACTATTAAATCAAACTAAATGAATGGTAAAAATTTGTCATTTAGTAACTATAAATTTAAGGGTAAATAAAATAATATGACTATACTCTATATATTATTATATCCTTGTGAAATTTCTTAACTTTAACTTCTATGTAACTCTATGAGGGATTTTCAAATGCTTACTCTTATTTTGGTGGTTACTAAGGAACAAATCCTCACCATCTATTTAGTTGATCTAATGGTGAGGATAAACCTAAGATTTAATATAAAAACCTAAGTCCATGTTTTTTTTATCCTTTTTATTTGTCTATTGGTTACTCTTATTTATTAACCTTTTTTTTTTTTTTTTTTTGAATTCACGTGACTCTTTCGAATTCACGTTTTATTTTTTATTTATTTTTTATTTTTTATTTTTTTTTATTTTTTATTTATTTTTTATTTTTTATTTTTTTTATTTTTTTTTGGAGTTGACTTTTTTTATTCGGAATTCAAGTTTCTATTTAAAATTCATGTTTTTTTTTTTTTTTTTTTCTTTTTTTGGAATTGACGTTTTTTTAGTTCACATTTTTTTCATTATTTTTTTAATTTTAAATTCACGTTTTTTTTTTTTCAAGTTTTTTTCTGCTTTCATACGTTTTCATCTGTATCCATACTTTTTCGTTCGTTTTTATACATTTTCGTTCGTGTTCATATGTTTTCGTCAATTTTTTTACGTTTTCGTCTGATTTCAGATGTTTTCGTCTGTTTTCATACGTTTACATCCGTTTTCTGAAGTTTCCATCCGTTTTCTGACATTTTCATACGTTTTTGTACGTTTTCATACGTTTATATATGTTTTCGTATGTTTTTAGACGTTTTTTCCGTTTTCATACGTTTCGTCCGTTTTTAGATATTTTATCTGTTTTCAGACGTTTTCGTTTGTCTTCTTACGTTTACGTCCGTTTTCATACGTTTTCGTTTGTTTTCTTACGTTTTCGTCCATTTTCTTACGTTTTCGTTCATTTTCGTACGTTTTCGTCCGTTTTCGTCCAATTTTCATACATTTTTAGACGTGTTTTTACCCTTTTATACGTTTTCGTCTGTTTTCATCCGTTTTCTTACGTTTTCGGCCATTTTCATCCATTTTCATACGTTTTTGTCTTTTTTTTTAGGTTTTCATGTATTTTCGTCCGTTTTTAGACGTTTTTGTCTGTATTTTTACGTTTTCATGTATTTTCGTCCGTTTTTATACGTTTTCGTCCATTTTCAGACGTTTTCGTATGTTGTCATCCGTTTTTTACGTTTTCATCCATTTTTAGGCGTTTTCATCTGTTTTGAGACGTTTTCATCCGTTGTTATACGTTTTCATCCGTTTTCATACGTTTTCTTCCGTTTTTATTCGTTTTTGTATATTTTTATACGTTTTGTTCGTTTTCAGATGTTTTTGTCCGTTTTCATACGTTTTTCATTCGATTTAATACGTTTTTGTCCATTTTCAGACGATTTCATTTTGATATTTGTAAGTGACACTTATTTATATTTTGTGCTATAACACTGTAAGGAAGATGAAAAGTATTACATTCTTCATCATGTATGTGTTATCAGTTGTGATACTCAATTAAGAATGTGATGGTTGTGTTTTTGAAAATATTTAGGAAGATTTTTATGTTTTATGATATTATGAAATTTTATAAAAGTTGTTCAACTGAAAACAAGAGATGTTATGATACTTTTGTTAGACTTGTGGTGAATTTTTCTATTTAATGGATACATTGTGCATTTTTCAATAGGTTTTATAGCGGGATTTAAAAATATCTATGGTTGAATCAGCAAACTAAATAAGCTATGGTTGAAGATAGCACACATCTTTATAAACAAATTGAGGAAGCTCAAACACTTGTGATATCATAGGTGATATCACCTCACTTGTGATATCACACGTGATATCATGTGTGATAAAATCGTTGATATCACCTGTGATATCACGTGTGATATTACCGGTGATAGCATGTGTGATATCATAGTTTATATCACTTGTGATATCACCAATGATATCACATGTGATATCACATGTGAGGTGATATCACCTGTGATATCATGTGTGATATCACAGGTGTTTGAGCTTACTCAATTTGTTAATAAAGATGTGTGCTTTCTTCAACCATAACTTCTTTAGTTTGCTGATTCAACCATAGATATTTTTAAATTCCGCTATAAAACCTATCGAAATATGCACAATGTATCCATTATATAGAAAAATCCACCACAAGTCTAACAAAAGTTTCATAACATCTTTTGTTTTCAGTTAAACAAATTTTCTAATATTTCATATTATCATAAAACACAAAAATCTTCCTAAATATTTTCAAAAACACAAATAAAAAAATGAACAGAATCATCACTATAATATAATAAGTGATCTTTATTATCATTTCTTTCATATATACTTGGTAAAATACTAAATTCTTATCACATTTGGTATGACTTTAATATTTCACATTATTAGTTGAGTATCACAACTGATAACACATGTATGATGAATAGTGTAATACTCTTTATCTTTCTTACAGTGTTATATCACAAGAGATAAATAAGTGTCACTTAAAAATATCAAAATGAATAAAATGGAAGCAAACTATGAAAATAGAGACTTGACAAATTCTCAAAATCAAACAAGTGTTGCATTAAATTAGCATTTTTTGAACAAAATAAGAATTCATCTAAAGAGACTTTAACCCTTTTGTTTCTACTAAGAGTATAATACATTGAATGCATTAACAAAATATGCGCTTGCCAATTTCGATGAAAGGCACAAAAATATCTTGTAACTGAAAATTATAAAAATATTAGAAAACACATAGGTGATAATATATAAAAATATACAGAGCAATGAAATATCTCAGGTGATATTAAAGGTTAAAAAACATACTTGTTTGTTTATGAAATATCATAAGTGATATTAGACATTAACTTTTTATAATAAAATATCACAATTGATATTAGACATGCAATATAATAAAGTTTAATAATAAGCTTGAAAACATATGAAAATAGACGAAAACGTATAAAAACTGCAAAAAACGAACGAAAACGTATGAAAACGAACAAAAACGTATAAAAACGAATGAAAAGCATATAAAAACGTATGAAAACGGAAAAAAAAGCATCTGACAACGGACGAAAACGTATAAAAACGGATGAAAATGGACGAAAACGGACGAAAATGTCTAAAAATAGACGAAAGCGTCTAAAAATGGACGAAAACGTAAAACACGGACGTTGCGTATATAAACCTATGAAAAAAGATGAAAATGTAAGAAAACGAACAAAAACGTAAGAAAACAGACGAATACGTATTAAAACGGACGAAAACGTAAGAAAACGAACGAAAACATAGGAAAACGGACGAAAATGTAAGAAAACAGGCGAAAACGTATAAAAACGAACGAAAATGTATGAAAATGGATGGAAACGTATGAAAACGTAAGAAAACGGACGAAAACATAAGAAAACGGACAAAAACATAAGAAAACAGAAGAAAAGCTAAGAAAACATAAGAAAACATAAGAAAACGAATGAAAACGTAAGAAAACAGACAAAAACGTATGAAAACGGACGAAAATGTAAGAAAACAGACGAAAACGTAAGAAAACGGAAAATAACGTAAGAAGACGGAGGAAAACGTAAGAAAACAGACGAAAACGTAACAAGACTGACGAAAACGTAACAAAACGGACGAAAACGAATGAAAACGGACGAAAATGTAAGAAAACAGACGAAAACGGGCGAAAACGGACGAAAACGTAAGAAAACGTATGAAAACAGACGAAAACGTATAAAAAGCGGAAAAAACGTATGAAAACTGACGAAAACGAAAACGAAAAAAAACAAAAAAACAAAAAAACGTGAAATTAAAAAAAGTGATAAATAAAATTACAAATTATGAGAAAATAAATAAGAAAGATAAAAAGACAAGAAAAAAACAAGAAAAAAACAAGAAAAAAGACTTAGGTTTAGACATATTAAATCTTAGGTTAACCTCACCATTAGATCAAACTAGATGGAAGGTGATGATTTATCCCTTAGTATGCAAGGATTTTTGAGTATGCAAAATAAAGTGCCTCGTAACTCTATTTAGATATTTTAGCCAGGAGGTGATTTAATGTAATAATATTCATGCAAAGTCGGATACTTTAAATCTCATTACAATCAATATATGCATAACAATATAACATATAAAAAGTTTTTACCTTGAGTGATCTATCTCTTAATATGATAGAAAATTAAAAAGTTATTAAATCATACAAGATATCATATAGATAATGCACGCACTGAAGTTATGTATTATTCTATGCATGCAATACCTAAATGATAACATAATACTAATTTCAACTTAGCCAATCAACATAACTTTAGTATATAAGCCATTATCCATTTCTTTATATTACCTATGTGGGATCAATAACAAACTTTTATCTAAAAAAATATAGAAACCCATGCAAGCTGTTTGACTTTTTACAATGAGGGTTCTTTATTTACCTTCATTCATACTCAATCTTAGCTGTTTTTTTGTTTTAAAACTTGAAAAAAAAAAATTGTTAAAAAAGAGAGAAACAAGGTTGCTCAACTTGGTATGTAGTGACTTATAACTTAGAGCATTAGAAACACCTAAAAAGTGAAATACCATTACACTTAACGAGCTATAGAAAATTAAAATACGAACAAAATAGCTTCAAGACGTCGAAGACTTACAGTGATGTTCGGATACTTGATGTAAAAGAATAAGTCTGCGGACGATGATGTTATCCGTGTATTTACTACCAAAGAGACATTTTTACGACAGTATTATACACATGAAGTTATTATGTTGCACCTCAATCTCTTCTAAGCCTAAATGTTCAAAACAAATGTTGCCAAGATTACGAGACATCATGTCAGAAGACATGTTTTTCTGGCATAAAAAAAAGGAGACACTTTACATGTGTTTGGATACATTTTCTTGATAGAAATTGTTTTTAATCCTACATTGGTGATTGAAGGAAAAGGTTGGCAAATTATATACTAAAGTTACATCGGTTGACTAAGTTAACTTAATATATGATGTTATTGTGATGGTAACTTGATGAACGGATTAAGAAAATCCGAAATCCGTCCATCTAAAATCATGCACGATAACTTGTATCGCTAATTAACTGTTTTTTTTTCCTTGATATTTGAAGCTAGATGATCTAGCCTAAATTACTCTGACTCGTGGTTAAATTGTTATTTATCAGATTTAAAGAATCAAAAATTATTTTGCTTATTTTGACCGTAATGAAACTTAAAGAATCTGAATTTATATAAATATTTTGAACGTTACCTAAGTCAAGATTGTACGTCTCCTCATAAGAATTGTTTCAAACTCTCCATTCTACATCTAGATACTAGATATATGTTATAGAGGAAGTCATTTTCTTCCGGTAAGTGCACTAAGACACTAAAAGTTAAACAATTAAGCAATACAAGTACTCATACAATATTTACAATTTATTGATATATAATAGATATATATTTTTTTAAAACACTCATTCAATTATAAATACAAACATTAAATTACATAATACAAGTCAGCTGCTAATTAATGACACTTTTAAAATTCTCTTTCAATGAAAAATACAATTAAAAGATATAAACCAAGCAAACTACTAAAAAAAGAAAAACAAACAGATAAAACGTTAGGCCATATCCACAATAACATGTTAAAAAAAGAAAGATTCAGGTGTTGGTCAAATAGAAGAAATTCTAAAGTAAGGTCTGTGCTTGAAACATGGAATCTAGTACATGATATCAAGTCAACGAAACCCAAAAATCCAAATTACTCCGTATAAGACAGTAGGTTTGACTTCTCCTGGATTAACCGTCTTCCATTACCTATGTGGGATAAACAAATGTCATTTAACATGAAGAAATTTAACTGATTGTGTTGTTGCTTGAGGAGTTATGGTTAGTTTCGATCTAACTAATATTATAAACCAAATAAATCCGAAAGAATTTTAGTGTTTTTCGTGACCACCAACATACTTTCTACTATAAATGAAAAACATAGCAAAGGGATGGGGGTGGGGCGGGGTAGGGAAACGATACAAAAAGTAAATATCATCTTTCATACAACCACCAGTGCTTTTTGTGATTTTAAGAAAGCCTAAATAAACCAAATATTATAATCAATCTAGCTTTGATTGGTATTGAGGAGTTCGTTGTTGTGTTAGTCAATTTAAAGAAGTACAATTTACTGTAAACAAATAGGGTGTATCCATTACCTTCTGCCAATTAGGTCCTCTTCAGTTTGGATGACAGAATATGCCTCATTAAACCTAAAAACCCACAGCAACTGAACTATAGTACATGATCTAAGGTACAAAGTTCGTGTCTGGAATGAAATCTTAAAGAAGATAAACTGGTTGTGGACTTAGAAAGAAAAAAATTGTACAATAACACCTATACCGGATTGCAAAATAGACAAACAAAAAGAAAAAAATCATCAAACGAACC